>OX393578.1:5195381-5593758 GCA_947652605.1 Elmis aenea | reverse complement strand
TTCCATAAGAAAAAGTATAACTTTGATATGGCACTCTTTTTTGGAACACTCTGTACATTGGAAAATATTTTTAAAATGTAGCCCTTATTGACTTACATAATCTAACAGCGACAGAAATTGGAAAATATAAACCGTTTCGCCATAAAACTCCGACGCGTCCGTCGTGACTCACCCTGTATAGTGTGCTTTATTAACATCTAATTTGGGCAAACAGTAGGTACTAACAAAACAAAAATGGTGGTATAGATGAGGAGCAGCTCCACCATCAATTACTTAATTTTGCCAGAGGCGTCTGGTACATCATGTTATGAAAACCAATATCTTAAGCGATTTTCGAGAAACGGCAAGTCTCAACAGACTGTAAACACTTTACAAATGCACTGAATATGAATTATGACGCGAAACTCGTGATATTGCAGAGTTTAATTTCATACAGCGTACTGCATGAAAACCGAATTCATTTAAATGCATTGGACATTTCCAGTTACTCACTGTAAAGTACCTGCACGGTAAAACGGCTCAAGTATTAATATTTTATTGACGTTTTCAATTTATAAATGCGAACTTTATTCAGTGGCTTTCTCAATAAAACCACGAAAAAAAATTGAAATACGATTTTCAAGGGTATTTAGAGTTTATTGAATACAATTTGTGTGTAGTTGGGGATAATGCATGCTTCGCACAAGTTAAACTCGTTTATTTTCGGAGAATTCGTTTCACATAGACGCAAAGTGGGCTAATATCAGAAGCTATGCCCACGCTAAACGTTTTTGAATATTGGTAGGTACTATTGGTAGAGTAAAAAGGCAAGTACTATTCAATTTGTCTTCACACAAACTAGCCACAATGGTTTTAATATCTGCTTGTGTAGTAGAAGCTTATTATGTACTGTAACGTACCGTACTTGGCTCAGTATTATTAAAAGTCCTTATGCTTTTTTACTTATTTTCTTTTATACTGAGTACGGTAGTTCTGGTGAATTAGCGAAGTTGCTTAAACGATGTTATGGCTCATGATTGTCATATTTTAGTGTAGGACCCTGCTACGTTGTGTTTCCATAGAGAACTCCAGTATTTAGAACAGCTATAGGTTTATTAGACAGTAAATAAAACAAAAGATGTTGTAGATTTTGTTTATTATTTAAAGTTTCATTTCGTAGATAATTGTCACATATAAGGAATTATTATTCGTAGTTATTTTGTGGATAATTCTCACATATTAGGGATGATTATTAGGCAAGGTTATTTCGTGGATGGTTGTCACATATTAGGAATTATTATGTGGTTAGTTCGTGGATGGTTGTCACATATTAGGAATTGTTATTGGAGATTCAGGGTGGTTGTCACATTTAAGGTTTTATTATTGGTTTCGGAGTGGGTGATTTTTGGTATTCGTAATTAGAGGTTTTATGAGGCATCGTATTGCGGATTGATTGGGAAATGGTGGATTATTATGGGACGTGTAATGTGGTAGTTGTGAGATTTCGCGATTCTAGGTTGTATCAGTGATTGTAAGGAGGATTAATTAAGGAGTGGTGAATTGTTATTTAAGATGGTGCAGTTGGGAATATTATTGCGCAATCGGGTCGTTAATGCGGGGTTGTCCGGTGGATTAATTGCGAAGGCATTGGGTTTTTCATTTACGGAGGGCCGAAAAATATCACGCAATTTGTTACTAATAAAAATACACGTTTGTTAAGGTGACTAACGGAGTTCCCTGCCTTACAAATTGCTTTGTGGAGAGGACATCTATCATTTAGTCGTTACAATTTTTTACGCAAATTTAGAAACAATTACTCTGGGAGTTCCCTGCCTCAGAATTTCTTCTGGGAGAAAACATCGATCCGAGAGTCGGAGTTTAACGCAA
Source organism: Elmis aenea (assembly GCA_947652605.1). Classification (NCBI taxonomy): domain Eukaryota; kingdom Metazoa; phylum Arthropoda; class Insecta; order Coleoptera; family Elmidae; genus Elmis; species Elmis aenea. Next base: position 5,591,892 of record OX393578.1, on the reverse strand, counting down.
ATTTGGAAATATTGACTGACCAAGGGAGTGCCCTGCCTACAAATTGCTTTGTGGAGAGCACATCTATTGCTAGGTCCCAAAGAAAATGGTTCTCAAAAAAGTGAACCTCGATTACTGTAGAACAATGCCTTTTATACCCTTTTGCTGGATACCTGACGGTCAAAACCGCCTATTTTTTGGGATGGACAAATAGTGCAAGAGATGTTAAACAATAAGGGTGGATATTAACACACATACATTCGTTAATTCGTTATTCAGATTTGTGTATAATGGTGGGGTGATTCCTGAATCCGTTAGCTCGTCGACTATTGGAGTTTCTCAAAATAAATAGTAACAATTTAAACTTAAATTCTCCCCTCCATTAAACGTCGAAATCTGTTACTTGAAAACAAAATATACTAAACCAATGTAAAATCATATTAATTAGTAACTCCAATTACTCAATATTTTACATGTAATTGTAATCAGTTATAAATAATAATATCTGCACAAAATGTGAACATTAAATAAATGAGAAATATAATTCGCAACACAATCGCTAGACAAACAAATGGACATCCCCGAAGAATGTTAAGCTTAGGGTTGCCAGATGTTATGGTTTGACCTGCATTAGTTTTCTTAGAATCCATAAAGACAAATTTATGACACAACAAATCAGTCAACGCTTATTTGGTCTAGCATTGGGGATTAGCGCTTGACTCTGTCATTATTATAAATTCTTGTATTCATAACGATTTTAAAAATGTTTTGTTTATTAAAACACCCTGAGAAAATGTGGGTAATATAGCCGACACGCGTTTTTTAAAACACATGTGGCTTTCTTTAACTTTAAACATGTTATTTATGGTTTTCTAGGAACAGAAAAATAACTAAATAATACTTTATGATGTTACGCGAGTAAATTAAAAATTTGATTTTAATATATTAAATATTATCCTATATGCGACCATTACAGTACTAACAGAGCGGAGCTTCTACCTAGTAGCTAATACATTTTTCGGTTTCTAATACCCAACTCCTCTCTTTTCTCTTTTCTTTGAATTTTTCCTTAGTTTCCTTTTTTCGTCCACTAATTTTTTAATTTCCAGTGGGTGGTTGTAACCAGCCGTTAATCTCTTGTAATGTAATAAAACGATATTATTTTACACCTGCAGGCGAAAGCAATAAATTTACCTATCTGTCTATTCATTTAAACAGAATTTCAGCAATAATATCGCATTTAAAATTCATACGCTTTACTGACAAAATCTATATTCCCCGACGGATAAAAAACTAAATAAAATTGCCAATGTAAATAACAAAATGAACCGAACTGTATTTTCCCAGCGGCATATTGGCTTCGCATTGATTTTATTGACAATTATTATATAAAATCGAGTTACATATTTATATTCGTTGTTGGATCTGAATGCGGTTTAAAACGCAACACTCCACCATCTCCCGGTCTGTTGTAATTATTCGAACAAAGTACAGCTGAACAAATGACGTCCAGAAAAACATCAATATTAATTAAAATCGATTAACTGTATCTAATTATTGTACAATTGATTTTAATCACTGGCGGCAATTGAAATTTCGTTAGTCTTTTATGGAACGATTAATGGTGTTTAAAATTGATTTCGCATTGTCCGTACGCTTCGAATAAAATAGCGACCATTTTGTTTCGGTATTTACACAGAACTGCACTTTTCGAGGATTTAATCCTCGTTTCAATCAATGCCGTGTTAGCGAGAAAATTAGTAGAGAACAATAACACTTTTAACATTGGCACTAACATAAACCGAATTCCGCTAATGATGTGGATTTAATAATATGGATTATTTGGTTTGTTTTTAAAGAAAACGCAAAAGGTTTTACCATTTTTGCTTTAAACGTCTTTAAAACGATTAAAAACAACGCCCGATTATAAAATTAATGTTGTAGTAAAAAATCAGATGAAAACTATTCAGGTTTGTTACTACATTTTGGCCTTATACAAGGTAAGCGCCAAAATTTCCTGGCCTGACGTAGATCTAGGTATCGCAGGTGGGTCAAAATTTTTTAATACATTGGTACAAGTCATATTTACCTTGGAAAAATCAAAAATGGATTTTATGTCAATTAGTTTTCTTATAACTGTTATTCGTTCATCACGATATCAGAAGTCACGAAAATTGAGTAAATTGCTGTTATAAAATTTCTTACTCGCGAAGGTGTTTCTCCTCAAAGCATCAAAGTTCGACTGAATGGGGTGTACGGGGAAAATTCCCCTTCTTGTTCTGTGGTAAAAGATTGGTCAAAACGGTTTCGAATGGGGCAAGAATCCTTAGAAGATGATGCAAGAACAGGAAGGACTGAGGAAGTGGTGGACGATAAGATTGCTCTTGTTGAGGAACTCGTTTTAGGCGATCGACGCTTGAAGGTGAAACAACTATCAAAAATGTCGGGGCTTTCGAGCATTCGCCGAATCCTTCACGATCGGTTAGGCACGAATAAAGTTAGTTGGGTCTCCAAACATCTCTCAGCAGTTTGGCGCCAGCGCCGTGTTGAATGTGCTCGATCCTTTATGGAGCTCTGTGGAGAAAATCCTGTGGACGCGTTGAAGACAATTGTTACAGGGGATGAAACCATGGTTCTCTACTATGATCCTTTGTCCAAAAGAGAATCGATGGAATGGAGGCAAAAAGGAGAAGCTCGTCTCGAGCACCTTGGGCCGCGTAAAAATTTGGCGAGTACACTCGTCCAGAGCAACGAAAAGGTTAAAATATTATGGTGAACACTTATAGTGTTCACGTCCATGTTAGGGTTTTTCTGTCAAAAATCTTTTGGTTGATAGATTTGTGCATTATAACTAAGACCCATTTTTTATTATTTCCGCGGAGTTGGTCCCCTTTCGGGTTCCTGTACAGTGTGGTCTATTTTCGATGCCCATACAGGGTATCTCGGTTATTATCAGAGATAGAAAAAACTAAATACATAAACTCGATTAATTTTTTCGAGAGAAATTTATTGCCGTAAACAGATTTTTGATATCTTTTTTAATTTTCGAAATATAGCCAAAAACCGATTTTTGGCACTTTTCAAAAATGTTAAATATCTCGTTTAAACGAGAAGATAGAAAAAAACTTTAAAGACATTTTTCGCATGATTTTTTGTGCTTAATAAGATAGCGATGTTCAATTGTTTTTTACTCATATTAATGCCGATATATTACACCTAACTTTTTTATTTTAAATGCAACCATAGGCAAATTATATATTTTTGAAAAGCGCAAAAAATAAGCTTTCGATTCATGTCAAAGCCAACTATGGTTGTCATTTAAAATAAGAAAGTTAGGTGTAATATATCAATATTTGTATGAGTAAAAAAAAATTGATCATCGCCATCTTATTAAAGACAAAAAACCATGCAAAAAATGTCTTTAAAGTTTTTTTCTATCTTCTCGTTTAAACGAGATATTTAACATTTTTGAAAAGAGCCAAAAATGGTGTTGGCTTAATTTCGAGTATCAAAAAAGACATCAAAAATGTTAAATATCTCGCTTAAACGAAAAGATAGAGAAAAACTTTAAAGACATTTTTTGCATGGTTTTTGGTCCTTAATAAGAGGCGATGTTCAATTTTTTTTTGCTCATACAAATATTGATATATTAACTTTCTTATTTTAAATGACAACCATAGTTGGCTTTGACATGAATCGAAAGCTTATTTAATGCGCTTTTCAAAAATATATAATTTGCCTATGGTTGCCATTTAAAATAAGAAAGTTAGGTGCAATATATCGGCATTGATATAAGTAAAAAACAATTGAACATCGCTATCTTATTAAGCACAAAAAATCATGCGAAAAATGTCTTTAAAGTTTTTTTCTATCTTCTCGTTTAAACGAGATATTTAACATTTTTGAAAAGTGCCAAAAATCGGTTTTTGGCTATATTTCGAAAATTAAAAAAGATATCAAAAATCTGTTTACGGCAATAAATTTCTCTCGAAAAAATTAATCGAGTTTATGTATTTAGTTTTTTTCTATCTCTGATAATAACCGAGATACCCTGTATAGACATCGAAAATAGACCACCCTGTACTGCAACCTATTGGTCTGTGGTACCCTTAAAGGCCCATTACTTGCACTATATGTGCTTTTGGTGTAGAACGACAAGGACACCCGTGCAATTACCAAAAACGCCAATAATTAAAAAACCCAACTAGTACTTAGAAATGTGCAGGGCGTTTAAATTTAAAGTGTTGAGTTTTCTGGTTTCTTACTGCGTAATAATTGCTCTAGAGACCTGTGCAATACGTACAACAACGTTTGAGGGTCCAGCCTTATGAAGACGATCGCGAGCCGAAACTAAAAATAATAAATATAAGAGTAATGAGTACTTTTCGCCAATAGTGCAAGCCTTTGTACAGGGCGGTACGTTTCAGTATTAACCAAAGAGGAAATTATGTTGAAGAATGACATAAATAAAATTATCATCACTTGTACAGTAGTGTTTTAACTTGAGTAGTCCCGAAAGTAATCGACACACCATATTTTTTAAAGCCAGGAATCACGCTACTCTATCGGCTCTTGATTGTGTCACAATTCTTTATTTTTTAAATCAGAAAAAGTAAAAATCCTAAGATATGAATCTAAAAAAAAAAATAAAACAGGTTTGTTTAACAGAGATTAAAACCTCCTCTTCAAAGTTGGGGCGCAACTAAACTATGCTGCAAGCCGGATAAACGAGCGTTAATGGTAATTGAAGTTTAAAACGGTTTATGCTCATGGAAGATAAAAATATACAGTTATCGTCTTTTGAGTTGAAGCACTAAGTTAGCTGATAATGAAATGATACCTATAGCAATCGTGTTCTTTGGCTCAATTCAAACAAGGTAAAAAACAACACGATTAAAATAATCACACTAATTTCTTTTAACGACCTTTAAACATTTTTCTAGGGTTAAATATCGTCATTCAATATCAATGAATTTAAAGTTTTCCTTCCAACAAAACATTTATGACCAGAATGTTAGGAATGCGATGAATTATTCAAAAACTGCAAGGAATCGAATTCAGACTCACCGTCTCTTTAGTTTTTTCAAGCCTTTGCCCGTTTTTCCACCAGGTTATACTGGCCGGAGGTCTGGATCCTGAACTTTGACACAGCAAGTCGTATCTCCTTCCAGCCGATAGCGGTTGATTTGCTCCCAAAATTTTGACATCCAGCGGCCCGACTGCAAAGAATAAAATACGAATTAATAATCTTCCAACAAAAACAGCACAAAAATTTGATTGTATTAATAACTGCGCCCTAAAATTAATTTTTGTAAACATCCCCTTTAACACGGAAGTGTATGGGAGAAAGAGTAAAGTTAAATACACAAGGTGGAAATTTCATTTTTATAAGGAAAATGACACGTTATCCTTAAACCAACAGAGTAGCAACAGAAACGACCTCCTTGTAAACAATAATATATCTCTCGAGTTTTAGCAAGGAAAAGATAACCTGGTTAGGTTGTTTGTGTAACTGAAACTTATCCTTGCCACACTTAATAAAATATAGCAGGCTAAGATGTGCACGGGACTGTTTTCTTAATTTCTTATCACGAGTTATAGCGGAAGTTCTTGCTGTTTGATTAAAACATCATTGATATTTATCGGAAAATGAATTAACCCCGAAAAAGTAGTAGGTTCAAGTTTGAATTATTATAGTGGTCAATATCGATATAAACATATTTTGCGCAATTAAAAATCACTTATCTTAATTTAAGGAAAAATCGATTTTTAAAGAAAATCTAAGGTACCAGTTTTCATTTTTCAGACTCGTGGAAGATTTTTTGTTTATAATTTTCATACTTTTGTCCTAGCAACGATCATTATTTTAACGACGTTGATATAAATGTAACTTATTTACAAACAATAAAGGCAGAAATAATGTTTTTGATTTTTTTATGAATAAAAATCTACGAGTTTACACTAAGCGACATTTTAAAAACTTTGTTGATCTGTAAAAAATACTTTTTATCGTTTTCTGAATGAACTGGTAATCGTTAAGGATTGCCTTAATATTTAGAAACAATTAAGCCATCATTTTAATTCTTAAATTTTTGAAAAAAAGTTCCAATGATATACTTTTTTTATTATTTAGTCCTGAATCCTTCTACTGTTAGGTGTAGGACTGTTGAGCTGTGTTGTGCTGACTTTTTCTATGTTTTTCTGCCTTGTGCTAAATTTTTTGTCTTTCCATTTGATGTTTCTATCCGGTGCTGCTTCTTCAACTTCGTCTTGCCAGGTATTTCTCTGTCTACCTCTTTTGTTTTTTCCCTGTGATCTTGCTACATAGACTTTTCTGGTTACCTTCATTCTTTCATCGTATAAATGTGACCCAACCATCCCATTTGTTTTTTTTGTATTCTTGTTTTAACTGATTTTATCTTGTTCTCTATATGTTTCATTTCTGATTTGATCTTTTTTGGTTTTTCCTTGGATTTTTGTTAGAAACCTCATTTCAGCTGCATTCACTTGGCTACTATTTTTATTTGTGAGTGTCCACGTTTCACTTCCGTAGAAAAGTACCGGAGTTACTACCTTTTTGACCACTTCCACTTTTGTTCGTTTTGGGACTTCTCTATTTCCAAAAAATGTTGTTCTTAAACTGTTAAATATTCTTCCCACATTTCCTGTCTTTTCGCTTATTTCCTTGTCCGTTCCTCTATTTTTCTCTATGATCACTCGAAAATATCTAACGCTTTCTACCTGTTCCAACCTAAGCCCATTAAAGCAAAAAAAAAACAGGTTTTGTTTCCTACTGTATGTTTCTGTAACATATGAGGAGTAATAAAGACTTTTTTTGCTTTTACAACGCGTGTTGGTTGATAATTTAGATTTAATATTGCGACAAAATCTTCTCATTAAATGTCATCAACAAAATTTCGTCCTAAAAGTGAATCTAAAAGTCTTTTATTCCCCCTGCGCAACATTTAATTTAAAGCTTAAAAGTAAGCAAGGAGAGTTAATGTAAACTTGTTTTGAATGTATAAGTACTTTTTACATCTTCTGTAATTAACTCTAACGAAATAAGGCAATGCTTATATTTCGTTATTCAAGATGCTTAGATCCCGCAGTTTATTAAGAATAGAAGTCTTTGTTTTTATGTGTGCTACCGCAAGGCCAGTTTTTTTGCGTTATTATTTTGACATTAATTATAGTAGGACGCTTAATCAGCGGGTTATTTTGTTTAAGAAAGGCCTAATTGCAACATTTAATTAAGTAAGAGGGGAGTTTAACTGTTTTTAATCAAATGTGAAACCCTTCAGGGAAAAAGTCGTCACGAAACCGCTAGGAAAAGATGTGAAAATGGTATCAAGGAAAGGGGTTGTGAAACCACAGAGACGTTCATTAAAAAATAGTATACATTTTGAATGGTTATTGAAAAAAAAGTATCTTATCATATCAAAAAAACGTAAAATCGTTTATTAATCTGATACAGCAAATAATATAGATATGATTTAAAGTTCAATACAAAATACATTTTTTAAGGAGCTATAAGAGATGCAGGGATAATTAAATAAGCCAATAAGGGTCCCTTAGTAAAAATATAAATTGAAAATATGTATAATGTCCTGAAATATCCTGAAAAACTGAAAACCTTTCATTTGCTTTATTAGCTACTGTGATTGTTTTTGTTGAGTTTTTATTTAACAATTAATTTAAATTTAACCATAATATTGTATGTACCTAGATTTCATATTTCGTATGACATGTAAATTCGAGCAGGTTAATTAACACGTTAAGCGCCACCATGTTAAAAAAAAGGTGTTTTTTTAGCCACCTTTTTTTTTACATTTACGTTTCTTAATTGCTCTTAAGTCCTACAAAAAAAAATCACAACAAAATAATAACATTTTAACCAGTTTTTAAATTTTTTTCTTGTGTGAATAAATTTGTATCATAAAACTTTTTTTTTTTTTTAATATCAATGTGGGTAAAAAAATCGTGACCACCAAGGTTTTCTGGTCCAGCGGGAATCCTTAAACCTTTTCTGGTATAGTTATATGTAATACAGGTATGTTTAAGACTACAGGCAGCCGAATCTAAATGTAGGCTGTTGTATCCAAATGGATACAGGTAGCCCATTTGGCAAAAACTATTTGTATCCATATGGATACAAATGGCGCTTAACGTGTTAAAAAACTTTTAAAAATGTTTTTTTTTATTAATGCTACGAAACAATGTTTATCTGTGTAGATTATTCAAATATTCAGGGCTTTAGCTATGAACAATATATAAAATTATTGCTGCGAGTTTTTGCTTTATGTAGTTAAAGATTTGATTTTTTTTATCAAGGTTTAAGACACAACAATTTTGCTCTGAGTTTCTTCAATTTAATTAAAAACATTTTTTTTTGTTAACATGTTATTTGATATTATAAAAAGTTGGTTGAAGGTGTAGATCTAAGAGAAGGTGTACCAAGCTCAGTGAAAGGTTACATTTTGGAATAGTTTTTGAATCATACCTTTATCTCATTATTAAAAGTTTCCAGGTTGATGGCAGCAAAAATTGCACCAATTACATAATGTATAAAATAAAGGGAGAATTTACAAAAATTGTAATTCTAATATTAGGTAACACAATTCCAACGCTAATAAAATTTTAATTGAACAATAGTTGCAGCGAAAAGAAAAACAAAACTTTATTAAGCATTGTTAAAAAAATTATGCAATTACGGTTTAAAAAATATACGGTTACGATATGTTTTTAATGAGCTTTGATATCGTAATTACTGTATTGTTTTACAACAAAGGGATATAAACTCGTTAATGAGGCTAAATTACAATTAAAATGTTTTAAATATTCAAGGTTTTTGTTTTCTTTGAATGAAGAAATTTTAACATATGTTTTTTTCAATTTTTATGAAATTTATACTGCATAAATAACAGGATTAGGCAAAATTTAATATTTATTAAAAAAATCTAAATATTTTAAAAAATCAAAAAAATCACGAATTTTTGATTTTATTGAAGAAACTACTATTTTTCTTTTTACTACTAATTCATTCATTATTCACCCTACTTCTACACTGCGTCATTCAAAAAGTATCAACAAATGGAAAAGTTAAAAATTTCTCAGAAACTTTTATTCTTGATAAAAATTGGTGGTTGACCCAAAATTAATTTTAAGATGGAAAAGATTTCATAAAAATTCTTACGATACTAGATTTAAGCGATTTCAGAAATATTCTCTAGAGTAAAGTGGCCTTATTTTAAGAGTTACATAAAAAAACGTCATCGAGGAAAATTGTTTAGAATTCAAAAATACGACCAAAGATGAAATTTTTATTTTCTAAGTAATTGTAACATCCAAAAAGTCTGCAACAAATGGAAAAGTTTTTTTATTATTGGTTCTCAAATAATTTTATTCTTGAGAGAAGTTGGAGCATGATCTAAGACTAATTTTAAGTTAAAAAAAGTTTAATAGAACTTCATATAACACTAGATTTAAACGATTTTGGAAATATTCGGAAGAGTGAAGTGCCCTTACAATTTTAAAAAAGTTATAAAAAAAGTTGTTTACAATTTTAAAAATAGTAGTTTACCTTTTTTTTTAAATCTTTGAATAAGAGCACTTTAATCTTGAGAATTGTTCTAAAATCGCTAAAAGGTAGTGTTATTTGAACTGTTATCGAGTTTTTTTAAACTTAAAATAAGTTTTTGACTATGCACCAACTTTTCTCAAGAATAAAATTTTCTGATTAATCGATACTAAAAAAACTTATCTATTAGTTGCAGTTTTTTTGAATGTTGACACTACTCTATAAAATTCGAAAATAAAATTATAACGTCAAATTTCTGAATGCTGTCGTTAGGTGTAGTATATTTTAGAAACTTATATTATCATATAATAGTTTGCGGAAAATCTAAAATAAAGACATTCTTAAAAAAAAGGTAACATTTTGTCTAGCAATGTCCGTCAATTTAAAATATGTTTTACTGTTTTAATATGTACGATGTTCCAACCTTGCTCGGAGAAGTACATTTTAACAGTGCAGGGTTGTTTAAACTCCAAAAGTGCTCTAAAAATTCTCTATTTTCATACTGTTATTTATTTATAATTAAGTAAAGTAAAACTAATTGTAAGTATCTTACTAAGCAGATGTTTAATGTATAATTATTTTAAAAATTCTGGAGTGAATTCCTATTGTTAAGTTACTATTTCAATAATAAGATATTATGTACTACACAGGAGAGTTAGAGAGTTAAAAAAAATAGTTTTACTAATTTTTATTTATTCATTTATCGTTTTTTTTTCGCCATTTTTGACGTAATTATAGCTGGAGCAAGAACTGAGAAATAAAAATTACTATAATATATTACATTCTAAGTTCAAATGACCAAAGCTTTTTTTTTTTAGAATCTTTAATGTAAACTAAACCAAATTACAATTAAAATATCTGAAATAGTCAACGTTATTTTTTCTTCGATTGACGGAATTATTATAATCTAATTTTCTTTTCCATTTTTTGAAATTTATTCTAAATAACATTTACATAAAATATATAACTTCATTTTGTCAATGGTTGGTTGAGCGTACAAATTTTAATTACTGTTAGTTTAGTAATAGTTATTAAACTCGCGGTGCAATAAAAAGAAATAATTACCTACCAATTAAAAATAATAACCTTTGTCGTTGCTATATAATCAAGTCAGCTAAATTAAACCAAAATCAAAAACATGGCGAAGTTGATTGGTTCTCTACTTATAATTGTGGGGCTTTGCGGTAAGAACTTTTATAAACTAACTTTAGAGTAATTTGATGTAACGTCTGTTCCTCAAAAAGGGTCTTGCCTAATATGTCGCAAAATTTAGGTTTGATGCAGTTTATTTTGGGATAAAATAGTTTAGAGTCAAATTTTTAAATTATTGTAATGTTCAACTGTTATTAAAATTTTCATTTGAATAAGAAACGGCAAAAAAAGTTTTTTTATCGAATGGTACTATTTATTGGTTTATTTCTATTTCAAAAGTGTATATTTTAATGCATTCGTTTTAATATGCTTGCAGAGCCGTAGCAATGTTTTTGGCGCCCTTGGCGAATACCTAAAATGGCGCCCTTTTTTTAACGTATTTTATTTTAAGAAATATTGTTATTATAAGATTTATAAGTAACAATTTATCATGAAGAAACAAAACATAAAATTAAATATTTAATATGTACAGGATTGGCCTGAATTACGTACCTACATCGTCGTAGTTCGGATATAGATGGAGCCACATTTTTTAAAGTAAATATTCATAAGAATCCTGACTATTGTACATAGGCGCATAACCTATGTACCATACCTAACTGATTGATATATAAATGCTCTGCTCATCTGCTGCCAAATTTCATAAGATTATTAACTATAAACGGAAAAACGGGGATTTCCAGTGTCAGCTCGTGAATTCATCCATCAGGTTTTGCTATTGTAAAAGCAGGACAAGAAACCGGTTTTTTAACCGGGTAAAAAAACGGTTATTTTTTGTCCGTAAAAGTGGTTTTCAACTGAAACCGAAACCGTTATTTTAAATGGCAAAAAAACCGGCAACCTTTAAATAAAATAATTAAAACCCGGTTTTTTCACCATCATTCTTCAATAAAAATTACTTTAAAAAATACAAAATCTGTATTAAATGCGATTAGTTTACCAGAAGTCATAACTAAACGCTTGTTTGTAAATATATTATAAAATTATAAATAGATATCTTTCATACTTTGCCTTTCCATTCTAAACTATGTTAAAAACCGTTTTTTTTACCGGTTTTAACTGGTCTTTAAACCGGTTTATAACCAAAAACCGTTATAAAAACAAAGTTCTCGATTTTGGTTAACCGTTAACTAATTTTTTCGGTTTCGAGCTCCGTTTAAAAGGGGAATCACCGTCCACTGACGGGAAATCGCAGATACATATTGGGGCGGCAAGATTTTTTAGCAAAGGGCGCTTGATGTTTTTGGTTTTTAGGCCAGGGTGCAAAAATGTTTGCGCTTGGCGCCCCTCGCGCCTCGCGCCCTTGGCACTTGCCCCGTTGCCAATGCATTGCTACGGTGCTGTATGCTTGTAATATTAATTGAAAGATTTTTATTTAACATGTCGCAATTACAAAATTAATTCATCCGGAAATAAGTGTTTCATTTTAAACATATCGAGGAAATGTTCTCTAGCTGGACCTGCTCAGTCTCACAATGATACTTTCGAACATCGAATTGTGGGGGGTGCCATTGTTCCAGAAGGTACCTCCATACCGTATATCGTTTCTATACAGACAACGTTCAATCAACATATATGTGGAGGTTCAATTATTTCCGATAGATGGATTCTCACAGCAGCACATTGCACTTTTAACTATTCGTAAATATTTTTAAATTAATTTTTTAACATGGTAATAAACATTTTCTTAAAGTTTTAAAACTTCAACAACACTAGATTATTCCGTGGTCCAACTAACCGAATGTTGTTGTTAATTGTTTGGTATTATATTTTAGAAATGTACATTATCACAATTAAATATTCTCTTGACTAAACTAAACTATTAAATTAATCAAAAATTTGAATTAGTGTATCCAAGTCGATAAAAACTGTTTAAAAAACAGTAAGTCAGTTGTGTTTACCTTGCTGGGCATTTTAGTGTTAACGCTTACAAAACATTTAACTGTTTCTAGATATAACCCAGGATTTGTACATGTTGTCGCTGGTACCAGCGATTTAACCACTTCTGGAACATCTTATGAAATCTGTACTATCCGAAACCACCAGTATTATCAACCACGATTAGATCATCAAATTGATATTGGTCTTCTAAAAACATGTCGACTTATCAAATTCACTTCCACAGTTAAGAAGACTAGTTGTAGATGCAAATCAAGTGTGCACCTCCTACGGCTGGGGTGGAGATCATCAAGATATTCATAACTTTTCTGTTAACAGCCTGAAATTCATAAATTTGACAACTTTAAGCAATGTCGATTGTCAAGCAACCACCACCACTGATTCGATTTTTGATAGTCAGTTGTGTACTATTAACGCAATTGGACACGGAATATGTATGGGTGACTCTGGTGGACCATTAGTTTGTGATGGGGAATTGGCTGGAATCCTTTCTGGGGTTTTAGTAGCTTGTGCTAAAGGATTACCAGATCTTTTTACACGCGTTTCATCATTTATTGATTGGATCTATCTTAATTTAATATATTAAATTCTGTGTACTTTTGAAGAAAATAAAAATAAAATGTTACAATGATGTAATATTTATTTTATGAACCATGGAAAATTAGTTATTTATTGACCTAATTTCATGTATGGCATATATAGCCACAGTCTGATTTTTCTACAACTCGTTGTAGATGTAAATACTATCAGTTTGTTAAAAACAGCTCTGCGGCGAAATTTGTTCTAGTTGAGCAAACTAACGTTTGCTCGTTAAACCTTACACGCATTTGGAAGAAAAATAAAAAGAAGCACGGGTAAAAAGTATTACTTTAAAATACAGTCTGTGTCAACAGCAATAAATTGTATCATAAGTCGAACACTACAGACATAAATTGTTTATTATGTGCATTTTCTACTGCTTCTCAGAAAAATTTCGATATTTTTAAATCACTTTTTATTCGATCCGTTAAGTTTGAAAAAAAAACGACAACATAATCATAGGTTTGTACCGGACTGTACCATGAAAATATTTGTTGGTACCCATCCGGTTATTAAGTTATAGCCAATTTAAATTGGGTAGGTAAGCTGACTTTAAAATAATTTCTTCCTTATACCAACATTATTTTATAAGTCACTCGTTTAACTAGCTTTTTTTAACCGGATTTTACCGGCTCATTTAAACTTGGGAGAGAACTTAACTGTAGCCCCCTCCCTATAATAAAATAATACACTTTTTTGGTACTAATCATTTGTACAACTATCATATCGCATTCATATTCATTTTTACCTGTCCCGCTAAATAATTTGTTGATAATTCCAAACACACTATTCCAAATAATTGATAGATTATAAACCAAACGGAAGAAGATATTACACATGTCACCAGATAGACATTTCTAAAATTGGTTTAAAAGTGTAACAAAATCTAAGATTTCCAAAGCCTATAAAATACCAACGATAAATTAAATCTTAAGCATTTCGTTTATGTGAACCGAGTGGATTTTGGAGAAGGTACATCAGACGACCATAAACGTTTTGCGCTATTCCGCGCGGCGCGGTGCGGCACGGCGAACGGTCTGGACGCCCCTTTACTGTGTCATCAAAATCAGTGCGTAATAAAGTTTTTGAGCTGAAAACCGAGTGTCACGCTTGATAGAAAAATTAATTAAAATTGAAGTTATTGGTTCGCAATAAATTTTCTCATTTCGCTTTAATCGACTAATAATATACATTTTAATGAATGAATATTTTAATTTGCGGAAGTTTTCAATTAAAAACGTTCATATTGAATATTAATATTGACCATGGCGCGCTCTATATACGGTAAATGAAAAATTCATGGAGTCAGTACGTACAGTTCATGTCTACATGAAGAGTAGCTGCAAGGGGTTGATTACGTTGGTTATTAGACGCCTGGCAGGTGAGTTCCGAGTGGACGTCCCTTCGTCCAAGGCCAGATACTCTCAACTCGCTTCGAACGTGCGTCGTTCCTCCACTGGGTAATACAACACTTGCGTTGCTGACCGGGACGTCGTTTCTGTACCACGTCACCGTTGGCAGAGGTTTTCCTGAAACAAGTAAAGCAAAGCTTCAAACAACTGCTACTGCTACATCACGCTTTTAAAGTAATTACCACTAGTAAATTAATCATCCAGCTAATTCCACTGTAAAATAATTCTCAAATAACGAATCATGAATAATTACAAAATATTTCACATTTAAAAACTAATTTAAATCTATGACAAACAATATGGCGTTTTGTTAAATAATATAAATAAAATTACGTCCAGGATTTAATAATCAATTTCGTTTTAAATAACAATTAGTTTTATAATTGGATGTGTTCATAAAGTTGATATAAAATGCGAAGTGATGTATTTACCCTAATGATATATGCAGAATGTACCTACAAAACGCTACTTCAGATTTCTGACCTTATTCCTTGAAGCTTTCTACTTGAAAGGGAAGCAAAGTAGTCTTTTTATATATATTGAACAGCGGAATCATTTCACAAAGTGCCTTTTTGTTTGGTGTTGTGTATGCACCTATAAGAGGTAGAAACGTCATGATATTCTTATATCGCAAACCGATTTATTGATCTGAATTTTATTGGCAATCATAAGAGCTTTTGGTGTTTTATTAAATTTAAGGCGACAAATTTTTCATTCTTAGGTTTGTTACTTTTCCGCATTTTTATTTCTCTGTAGACGCTTTTATATATTGAAAGCGACGCTTTCGTCTAAAGCATGTGATAATAGCATCCAAATGCAGTATAAAAAAGAAATATGACAGTGAGAAGATGTGTTAGCACAATCTCTTTCGAGTTGTGGTATCGTTTATTTGAGTCACTTGATATTACGGTACACAAAAACGAAAAAAAAAACACGACAACCCCTTTGCTCATCAATGGCAAACATAAACCGCATGCACACACGTTCAATGGATTAAGTTTAAATTATCACTGTTATCTTGTACACGGGAGGAATTCTCCTTACTGTAAAGCTGTCATCCATTGATATATTGGCTTTCAAGTAGATAACAGATCGACCCGCAAGTGTGATTAATTTGGATAGGCAATTCCCCAAGACAGACCTTAGACCACCTGTTACTGGATTTCTAATCATGTAGTAAAACGCTCCGGCACACCCACACATTAGAATTCATACCAATTAAACGCGTCTACCTAAATATTACATAGGTTAATTCGTGGATATCTTTTTTTTTTATGGAAACGTCGCAAATTGTAAAAATTTTTTGAACCCATACTAAGCCTAAAGAACTTTTTTTTTCCGTTTTCAGGAAATCTATTATTTTAAATATGCTGCAAAAATAGAGAGCTGGCCACTTCTGTGTTAAACATTGTTTCCCATAGTAATATTTTTAATTAACTCCCACCTTCACAAGGGGCTGAAAAATGCAACCCCTGTTGTTTTTTTGTAAACAAAACATGAAAACCACCAAAATGAATGGTTTTATTTTAGGATATTTAAGGTTCATGTACACTCATTTCACTCAAAAACTGTAGGTTTTACAGGAAAATTAATAGAATAGAAAACATTTCAAAGAAGGTTGTTTTAAAGTGCAAAATTGCAAGTCCCCAAAAAGTTCTGATTAAAATCCAATAGGGGCCGCACTTTTTAACCCCTTATGAAGGTGGCAGATAATTAAAAATATTACTATGGGAAACCTTTCAACAATTACAAAACATCTACTAAATATTGTTGTCCTACATTTCTCCAGATTTGAGAAATAAAATATAAACCTAATTTTACCGCTCCTCTTTGGAGGGGGGATTGTAACTCTAAAGGAGACGTCCAAGGAAAAAAATATTTAAGAGTCCCCCTTAAGTTCTTATAAGGAATTACCTCCCTAAGTTTTTCGCAATATTTGAGGAACACCTTTTATAGGTAATTGAAATTTATTACTATTTACTAAACAACAAATAAGCAAGTTAATTTACTCAAAATGGAACAAGAAAGTACCAAGACAATTCTCTTATCCTAGAAGCTTTTCTTTGTTCCCCAATACATCATGATTATAAAAAAATCAACCGTTTTGTTTAGTTTTTGCAATACATGTATAAAACATTATATTTATTAAAAGCTAAGAATAGCTTTAAAACACATAAAAAGCAAGAGCACAATATTAATAACCTCTAGAGTTATACAAATACTCTTCAATTAAAAGAAGCAAGTCAAGATTAGTTTGCATTGAAAGAAATAGTTGTTAAAGCCATATTTGACAAAATAAAGTTGTTTTTAGCGTTTAGCAGTTGCGTCCTTAACAAATATGAAGTAATACAACTAATAACGCGATTTGTTTAAAAGAAGCAAGTCAAAGATTAGTTTGCATTACAAGGAATAGTTGGTAAAGCCACATTTGACAAAATAAAGTTGTTTTTAGCGTTTAGCAGTTGCGTCCTTAATAAATATGAAGTAATACAACGAATACCGTGATTTGTTTAAAAGAAGCAAGTCAAAGATAAGTTTGCATTGAAAGAAATAGTTGTTAAAACCACATTTGACAAAATAAAGTTGTTTTTAGCGTTTAGCAGTTGCGTTTTTAACAAATATGAAGTAATACAACGAATAACGCGGTTTGTTTAAAAGAAGCAAGTCAAAGATTAGTTTGCATTGAAAGGAATATTTGTTACAGCCACATTTGAAAAAATAAAACTGTTTTTAGCGTTTAGCAATTGCGTTTTTAACAAATATGAAGTAATACAACAAATAACGCAATTTGTTTAAAAGAGGCAAGTCAAAGATTAGTTTGCATTGAAAGGAATAGTTGTTACAGCCACATTTGACAAAATAAAGTTGTTTTTAGCGTTTAGCAATTGCGTTTTTAACAAATATGAAGTAATACAACTAATAATGCGATTTGTTTAAAAGAAGCAAGTCAAAGATTAGTTTGCATTGAAAGCAATAGTTGTTACAGCCACATTTGACAAAATAAAGTTGTTTTTAGCGTTTAGCAGTTGCGTTTTTAACAAATATGAAGTAATACAACGAATAACGCGATTTGTTTAAAAGAGGCAAGTCAAAGATTAGTTTGCATTGAAAGGAATAGTTGTTACAGCCACATTTAACAAAATAAAATTGTTTTTAGCGTTTAGCAGTTGCGTTTTTAACAAATATGTAGTAATACAACGAATACCGCGATTTGTTTAAAAGAAGCAAGTTAAAGATTAGTTTGCATTGAAAGGAATAGTTGTTACAGCCACATTTAACAAAATAAAATTGTTTTTAGCGTTTAGCAGTTGCGTTTTTAACAAATATGTAGTAATACAACGAATACCGCGATTTGTTTAAAAGAAGCAAGTCAAAGATAAGTTTGCATTGAAAAAAATAGTTGTTAAAACCACATTTGACACAATAAAGTTGTTTTTAGCGTTTAGCAGTTGCGTCCTTAACAAATATAAAGTAATACAACGAATAACGCGATTTGTTTAAAAGAAGCAAGTCAAAGATTAGTTTGCATTGAAAGGAATAGTTGTTACAGCCACATTTGACAAAATAAAGTTGTTTTTAGCGTTTAGCAGTTGCGTCCTTAACAAATATGAAGTAATACAACGAATAACGCGATTTGTTTAAAAGAGGCAAGTCAAGATTAGTTTGCATTGAAAGGAATAGTTGTTACAGCCACATTTGACAAAATAAAATTGTTTATAGCGTTTAGCAATTGCGTTTTTAACAAATATGAAGTAATACAACTAATAACGCGATTTGTTTAAAAGAAGCAAGTCAAAGATTAGTTTGCATTAAAAGAAATCGTTGTTAAAACCACATTTGACAAAATAAAGTTGTTTTTAGCGTTTAGCAGTTGCGTCCTTAACAAATATAGAGTAATACAACGAATAACGCGATTTGTTTAAAAGAAAAAAGTCAAAGATTAGTTTGCATTGAAGGAAATAGTTGTTAAAGCCACATTTGACCAAATAAAGTTGTTTTTAGAGTTTTGCAGTTGCGTCCTTAACAAATATAAAGTAATACAACGAATAACGCGATTTGTTTTAAAGAAGCAAGTCAAAGATTAGTTTGCATTGAAAGGAATAGTTATTACAGCCACATTTGACAAAATCAAGTTATTTTTAGCGTTTAGCAGTTTTTAACAAATATAAAGTAATACAACGAATAACGCGATTTGTTTAAAAGAAGCAAGTCAAAGATTAGTTTTCATTGAAAGGAATAGTTGTTACAGCCTCATTTGACAAAATAAAGTTGTTTTTAGCGTTTTTAACAAATATGAAGTAATACAACTAATAACGCGATTTGTTTAAAAGAAGCAAGTCAAAGATTAGTTTGCATTGAAATAAATAGTTGTTAAAACCACAGTTGACAAAATAAAGTTGTTTTTAGCGTATAGCAGTTGCGTCCTTAACAAATATGAAGTAATACAGCTAATAACGCGATTTGTTTAAAAGAAGCAAGTCAAAGATTAGTTTGCATTGAAAGGAATAGTTGTTACAACCACATTTGACAAAATAAAGTTGTTTTTAGCGTTTAGCAGTTGCGTCCTTAACAAATATGAAGTAATACAACGAATACCGTGATTTGTTTAAAAGAAGCAAGTCAAAGATAAGTTTGCATTGAAAGAAATAGTTGTTAAAACCACATTTGACAAAATAAAGTTGTTTTTAGCGTTTAGCAGTTGCGTTTTTAACAAATTTGAAGTAATACAACGAATAACGCGATTTGTTTAAAAGAAGCAAGTCGAAGATTAGTTTGCATTTAAAGGAATATTTGTTACAGCCACATTTGACAAACTAAAGTTGTTTTTAGCGTTTAGCAATGGCGTTTTTAACAAATATGAAGTAATACAACTAATAACGCGATTTGTTTAAAAGAAGCAAGTCAAAGATTAGTTTGCATTGAAAGGAATAGTTGTTACAGCCACATTTAACAAAATAAAGTTGTTTTTAGCGTTTAGCAGTTGCGTTTTTAACAAATATGAAGTAATACAACGAATAACGCGATTTGTTTAAAAGAAGCAAGTCAAAGATAAGTTTGCATTGAAAAAAATAGTTGTTAAAACCACATTTGACAAAATAAAGTTGTTTTTAGCGTTTAGCAGTTGCGTTTTTAACAAATTTGAAGTAATACAACGAATAACGCGATTTGTTTAAAAGAAGCAAGTCGAAGATTAGTTTGCATTTAAAGGAATATTTGTTACAGCCACATTTGACAAACTAAAGTTGTTTTTAGCGTTTAGCAGTTGCGTCCTTAACAAATATGAAGTAATACAACGAATAACGCGATTTGTTTAAAAGAGGCAAGTCAAGATTAGTTTGCATTGAAAGGAATAGTTGTTACAGCCACATTTGACAAAATAAAATTGTTTATAGCGTTTAGCAATTGCGTTTTTAACAAATATGAAGTAATACAACTAATAACGCGATTTGTTTAAAAGAAGCAAGTCAAAGATTAGTTTGCATTAAAAGAAATCGTTGTTAAAACCACATTTGACAAAATAAAGTTGTTTTTAGCGTTTAGCAGTTGCGTCCTTAACAAATATAGAGTAATACAACGAATAACGCAATTTGTTTAAAAGAAAAAAGTCAAAGATTAGTTTGCATTGAAGGAAATAGTTGTTAAAGCCACATTTGACCAAATAAAGTTGTTTTTAGAGTTTTGCAGTTGCGTCCTTAACAAATATAAAGTAATACAACGAATAACGCGATTTGTTTTAAAGAAGCAAGTCAAAGATTAGTTTGCATTGAAAGGAATAGTGATTACAGCCACATTTGACAAAATCAAGTTATTTTTAGCGTTTAGCAGTTTTTAACAAATATAAAGTAATACAACGAATAACGCGATTTGTTTAAAAGAAGCAAGTCAAAGATTAGTTTTCATTGAAAGGAATAGTTGTTACAGCCTCATTTGACAAAATAAAGTTGTTTTTAGCGTTTTTAACAAATATGAAGTAATACAACGAATACCGCGATTTGTTTAAAAGAAGCAAGTCAAAGATAAGTTTGCATTGAAAGAAATAGTTGTTAAAACCACAGTTGACAAAATAAAGTTGTTTTTAGCGTATAGCAGTTGCGTCCTTAACAAATATGAAGTAATACAGCTAATAACGCGATTTGTTTAAAAGAAGCAAGTCAAAGATTAGTTTGCATTGAAAGGAATAGTTGTTACAACCACATTTGACAAAATAAAGTTGTTTTTAGCGTTTAGCAGTTGCGTCCTTAACAAATATGAAGTAATACAACGAATACCGTGATTTGTTTAAAAGAAGCAAGTCAAAGATAAGTTTGCATTGAAAGAAATAGTTGTTAAAACCACATTTGACAAAATAAAGTTGTTTTTAGCGTTTAGCAGTTGCGTTTTTAACAAATATGAAGTAATACAGCTAATAACGCGATTTGTTTAAAAGAAGCAAGTCAAAGATTAGTTTGCATTGAAAGGAATAGTTGTTACAACCACATTTGACAAAATAAAGTTGTTTTTAGCGTTTAGCAGTTGCGTCCTTAACAAATATGAAGTAATACAACGAATACCGTGATTTGTTTAAAAGAAGCAAGTCAAAGATAAGTTTGCATTGAAAGAAATAGTTGTTAAAACCACATTTGACAAAATAAAGTTGTTTTTAGCGTTTAGCAGTTGCGTCCTTAACAAATATGAAGTAATACAACGAATACCGTGATTTGTTTAAAAGAAGCAAGTCAAAGATAAGTTTGCATTGAAAGAAATAGTTGTTAAAACCACATTTGACAAAATAAAGTTGTTTTTAGCGTTTAGCAGTTGCGTTTTTAACAAATTTGAAGTAATACAACGAATAACGCGATTTGTTTAAAAGAAGCAAGTCAAAGATTAGTTTGCATTGAAAGGAATAGTTGTTACAACCACATTTGACAAAATAAAGTTGTTTTTAGCGTTTAGCAGTTGCGTCCTTAACAAATATGAAGTAATACAACGAATACCGTGATTTGTTTAAAAGAAGCAAGTCAAAGATAAGTTTGCATTGAAAGAAATAGTTGTTAAAACCACATTTGACAAAATAAAGTTGTTTTTAGCGTTTAGCAGTTGCGTTTTTAACAAATATGAAGTAATACAACTAATAACGCGATTTGTTTAAAAGAAGCAAGTCAAAGATAAGTTTGCATTGAAAGAAATAGTTGTTACAACCACATTTGACAAAATAAAGTTGTTTTTAGCGTTTAGCAGTTGCGTCCTTAACAAATATGAAGTAATACAACGAATACCGTGATTTGTTTAAAAGAAGCAAGTCAAAGATAAGTTTGCATTGAAAGAAATAGTTGTTAAAACCACATTTGACAAAATAAAGTTGTTTTTAGCGTTTAGCAGTTGCGTTTTTAACAAATATGAAGTAATACAACTAATAACGCGATTTGTTTAAAAGAAGCAAGTCAAAGATTAGTTTGCATTGAAAGGAATAGTTGTTACAGCCACATTTAACAAAATAAAGTTGTTTTTAGCGTTTAGCAGTTGCGTTTTTAACAAATATGAAGTAATACAACGAATAACGCGATTTGTTTAAAAGAAGCAAGTCAAAGATAAGTTTGCATTGAAAAAAATAGTTGTTAAAACCACATTTGACACAATAAAGTTGTTTTTAGCGTTTAGCAGTTGCGTCCTTAACAAATATAAAGTAATACAACGAATAACGCGATTTGTTTAAAAGAAGCAAGTCAAAGATTAGTTTGCATTGAAAGGAATAGTTGTTACAGCCACATTTGACAAAATAAAGTTGTTTTTAGCGTTTAGCAGTTGCGTCCTTAACAAATATGAAGTAATACAACGAATAACGCGATTTGTTTAAAAGAGGCAAGTCAAGATTAGTTTGCATTGAAAGGAATAGTTGTTACAGCCACATTTGACAAAATAAAATTGTTTATAGCGTTTAGCAATTGCGTTTTTAACAAATATGAAGTAATACAACTAATAACGCGATTTGTTTAAAAGAAGCAAGTCAAAGATTAGTTTGCATTAAAAGAAATCGTTGTTAAAACCACATTTGACAAAATAAAGTTGTTTTTAGCGTTTAGCAGTTGCGTCCTTAACAAATATAGAGTAATACAACGAATAACGCAATTTGTTTAAAAGAAAAAAGTCAAAGATTAGTTTGCATTGAAGGAAATAGTTGTTAAAGCCACATTTGACCAAATAAAGTTGTTTTTAGAGTTTTGCAGTTGCGTCCTTAACAAATATAAAGTAATACAACGAATAACGCGATTTGTTTTAAAGAAGCAAGTCAAAGATTAGTTTGCATTGAAAGGAATAGTGATTACAGCCACATTTGACAAAATCAAGTTATTTTTAGCGTTTAGCAGTTTTTAACAAATATAAAGTAATACAACGAATAACGCGATTTGTTTAAAAGAAGCAAGTCAAAGATTAGTTTTCATTGAAAGGAATAGTTGTTACAGCCACATTTGACAAAATAAAGTTGTTTTTAGCGTTTAGCAGTTGCGTCCTTAACAAATATGAAGTAATACAAAGAATAACGCGATTTAATTAAAAGAAGCAAGTCAAAGATAAGTTTGCATTAAAAGGATTAGTTGTTACAGCCTCATTTGACAAAATAAAGTTGTTTTTAGCGTTTTTAACAAATATGAAGTAATACAACGAATACCGCGATTTGTTTAAAAGAAGCAAGTCAAAGATAAGTTTGCATTGAAATAAATAGTTGTTAAAACCACATTTGACAAAATAAAGTTGTTTTTAGCGTATAGCAGTTGCGTCCTTAACAAATATGAAGTAATACAGCTAATAACGCGATTTGTTTAAAAGAAGCAAGTCAAAGATTAGTTTGCATTGAAAGGAATAGTTGTTACAACCACATTTGACAAAATAAAGTTGTTTTTAGCGTTTAGCAGTTGCGTCCTTAACAAATATGAAGTAATACAACGAATAACGCGATTTGTTTAAAAGAGGCAAGTCAAGATTAGTTTGCATTGAAAGGAATAGTTGTTACAGCCACATTTGACAAACTAAAGTTGTTTTTAGCGTTTAGCAGTTGCGTCCTTAACAAATATGAAGTAATACAACGAATAACGCGATTTGTTTAAAAGAGGCAAGTCAAGATTAGTTTGCATTGAAAGGAATAGTTGTTACAGCCACATTTGACAAAATAAAGTTGTTTTTAGCGTTTAGCAGTTGCGTTTTTAACAAATATGAAGTAATACAACGAATAACGCGATTTGTTTAAAAGAGGCAAGTCAAAGATTAGTTTGCATTGAAAGGAATAGTTGTTACAGCCACATTTAACAAAATAAAATTGTTTTTAGCGTTTAGCAGTTGCGTTTTTAACAAATATGTAGTAATACAACGAATACCGCGATTTGTTTAAAAGAAGCAAGTCAAAGATAAGTTTGCATTGAAAAAAATAGTTGTTAAAACCACATTTGACACAATAAAGTTGTTTTTAGCGTTTAGCAGTTGCGTCCTTAACAAATATAAAGTAATACAACGAATAACGCGATTTGTTTAAAAGAAGCAAGTCAAAGATTAGTTTGCATTGAAAGGAATAGTTGTTACAGCCACATTTGACAAAATAAAGTTGTTTTTAGCGTTTAGCAGTTGCGTTTTTAACAAATATGAAGTAATACAACGAATAACGCGATTTGTTTAAAAGAGGCAAGTCAAAGATTAGTTTGCATTGAAAGGAATAGTTGTTACAGCCACATTTAACAAAATAAAATTGTTTTTAGCGTTTAGCAGTTGCGTTTTTAACAAATATGTAGTAATACAACGAATACCGCGATTTGTTTAAAAGAAGCAAGTCAAAGATAAGTTTGCATTGAAAAAAATAGTTGTTAAAACCACATTTGACACAATAAAGTTGTTTTTAGCGTTTAGCAGTTGCGTCCTTAACAAATATAAAGTAATACAACGAATAACGCGATTTGTTTAAAAGAAGCAAGTCAAAGATTAGTTTGCATTGAAAGGAATAGTTGTTACAGCCACATTTGACAAAATAAAGTTGTTTTTAGCGTTTAGCAGTTGCGTCCTTAACAAATATGAAGTAATACAACGAATAACGCGATTTGTTTAAAAGAGGCAAGTCAAAGATTAGTTTGCATTGAAAGGAATAGTTGTTACAGCCACATTTGACAAAATAAAATTGTTTATAGCGTTTAGCAATTGCGTTTTTAACAAATATGAAGTAATACAACTAATAACGCGATTTGTTTAAAAGAAGCAAGTCAAAGATTAGTTTGCATTAAAAGAAATCGTTGTTAAAACCACATTTGACAAAATAAAGTTGTTTTTAGCGTTTAGCAGTTGCGTCCTTAACAAATATAGAGTAATACAACGAATAACGCGATTTGTTTAAAAGAAGCAAGTCAAAGATTAGTTTGCATTGAAGGAAATAGTTGTTAAAGCCACATTTGACCAAATAAAGTTGTTTTTAGAGTTTTGCAGTTGCGTCCTTAACAAATATAAAGTAATACAACGAATAACGCGATTTGTTTTAAAGAAGCAAGTCAAAGATTAGTTTGCATTGAAAGGAATAGTTATTACAGCCACATTTGACAAAATCAAGTTATTTTTAGCGTTTAGCAGTTTTTAACAAATATAAAGTAATACAACGAATAACGCGATTTGTTTAAAAGAAGCAAGTCAAAGATTAGTTTTCATTGAAAGGAATAGTTGTTACAGCCTCATTTGACAAAATAAAGTTGTTTTTAGCGTTTTTAACAAATATGAAGTAATACAACGAATACCGCGATTTGTTTAAAAGAAGCAAGTCAAAGATAAGTTTGCATTGAAATAAATAGTTGTTAAAACCACAGTTGACAAAATAAAGTTGTTTTTAGCGTATAGCAGTTGCGTCCTTAACAAATATGAAGTAATACAACGAATACCGTGATTTGTTTAAAAGAAGCAAGTCAAAGATAAGTTTGCATTGAAAGAAATAGTTGTTAAAACCACATTTGACAAAATAAAGTTGTTTTTAGCGTTTAGCAGTTGCGTTTTTAACAAATTTGAAGTAATACAACGAATAACGCGATTTGTTTAAAAGAAGCAAGTCAAAGATTAGTTTGCATTGAAAGGAATAGTTGTTACAGCCACATTTAACAAAATAAAGTTGTTTTTAGCGTTTAGCAGTTGCGTTTTTAACAAATATGAAGTAATACAACGAATAACGCGATTTGTTTAAAAGAAGCAAGTCAAAGATAAGTTTGCATTGAAAAAAATAGTTGTTAAAACCACATTTGACACAATAAAGTTGTTTTTAGCGTTTAGCAGTTGCGTCCTTAACAAATATAAAGTAATACAACGAATAACGCGATTTGTTTAAAAGAAGCAAGTCAAAGATTAGTTTGCATTGAAAGGAATAGTTGTTACAGCCACATTTGACAAAATAAAGTTGTTTTTAGCGTTTAGCAGTTGCGTCCTTAACAAATATGAAGTAATACAACGAATAACGCGATTTGTTTAAAAGAGGCAAGTCAAGATTAGTTTGCATTGAAAGGAATAGTTGTTACAGCCACATTTGACAAAATAAAGTTGTTTTTAGCGTTTAGCAGTTGCGTCCTTAACAAATATGAAGTAATACAACGAATAACGCGATTTGTTTAAAAGAAGCAAGTCAAAGATTAGTTTGCATTGAAAGGAATAGTTGTTACAGCCACATTTGACAAAATAAAATTGTTTATAGCGTTTAGCAATTGCGTTTTTAACAAATATGAAGTAATACAACTAATAACGCGATTTGTTTAAAAGAAGCAAGTCAAAGATTAGTTTGCATTAAAAGAAATCGTTGTTAAAACCACATTTGACACAATAAAGTTGTTTTTAGCGTTTAGCAGTTGCGTCCTTAACAAATATAAAGTAATACAACGAATAACGCGATTTGTTTAAAAGAAGCAAGTCAAAGATTAGTTTGCATTGAAAGGAATAGTTGTTACAGCCACATTTGACAAAATAAAATTGTTTATAGCGTTTAGCAATTGCGTTTTTAACAAATATGAAGTAATACAACTAATAACGCGATTTGTTTAAAAGAAGCAAGTCAAAGATTAGTTTGCATTAAAAGAAATCGTTGTTAAAACCACATTTGACACAATAAAGTTGTTTTTAGCGTTTAGCAGTTGCGTCCTTAACAAATATAAAGTAATACAACGAATAACGCGATTTGTTTAAAAGAAGCAAGTCAAAGATTAGTTTGCATTGAAAGGAATAGTTGTTACAGCCACATTTGACAAAATAAAGTTGTTTTTAGCGTTTAGCAGTTGCGTCCTTAACAAATATGAAGTAATACAACGAATAACGCGATTTGTTTAAAAGAGGCAAGTCAAGATTAGTTTGCATTGAAAGGAATAGTTGTTACAGCCACATTTGACAAAATAAAGTTGTTTTTAGCGTTTAGCAGTTGCGTCCTTAACAAATATGAAGTAATACAACGAATAACGCGATTTGTTTAAAAGAGGCAAGTCAAGATTAGTTTGCATTGAAAGGAATAGTTGTTACAGCCACATTTGACAAAATAAAGTTGTTTTTAGCGTTTAGCAGTTGCGTCCTTAACAAATATGAAGTAATACAACGAATAACGCGATTTGTTTAAAAGAAGCAAGTCAAAGATTAGTTTGCATTGAAAGGAATAGTTGTTACAGCCACATTTGACAAAATAAAGTTGTTTTTAGCGTTTAGCAGTTGCGTCCTTAACAAATATGAAGTAATACAACGAATAACGCGATTTGTTTAAAAGAGGCAAGTCAAGATTAGTTTGCATTGAAAGGAATAGTTGTTACAGCCACATTTGACAAAATAAAGTTGTTTTTAGCGTTTAGCAGTTGCGTCCTTAACAAATATGAAGTAATACAACGAATAACGCGATTTGTTTAAAAGAGGCAAGTCAAGATTAGTTTGCATTGAAAGGAATAGTTGTTACAGCCACATTTGACAAAATAAAGTTGTTTTTAGCGTTTAGCAGTTGCGTCCTTAACAAATATGAAGTAATACAACGAATAACGCGATTTGTTTAAAAGAGGCAAGTCAAGATTAGTTTGCATTGAAAGGAATAGTTGTTACAGCCACATTTGACAAAATAAAGTTGTTTTTAGCGTTTAGCAGTTGCGTCCTTAACAAATATAAAGTAATACAACGAATAACGCGATTTGTTTAAAAGAAGCAAGTCAAAGATTAGTTTGCATTGAAAGGAATAGTTGTTACAGCCACATTTGACAAAATAAAGTTGTTTTTAGCGTTTAGCAGTTGCGTCCTTAACAAATATGAAGTAATACAACGAATAACGCGATTTGTTTAAAAGAGGCAAGTCAAGATTAGTTTGCATTGAAAGGAATAGTTGTTACAGCCACATTTGACAAAATAAAGTTGTTTTTAGCGTTTAGCAGTTGCGTCCTTAACAAATATGAAGTAATACAACGAATAACGCGATTTGTTTAAAAGAGGCAAGTCAAGATTAGTTTGCATTGAAAGGAATAGTTGTTACAGCCACATTTGACAAAATAAAGTTGTTTTTAGCGTTTAGCAGTTGCGTCCTTAACAAATATGAAGTAATACAACGAATAACGCGATTTGTTTAAAAGAAGCAAGTCAAAGATTAGTTTGCATTGAAAGGAATAGTTGTTACAGCCACATTTGACAAAATAAAGTTGTTTTTAGCGTTTAGCAGTTGCGTCCTTAACAAATATGAAGTAATACAACGAATAACGCGATTTGTTTAAAAGAGGCAAGTCAAGATTAGTTTGCATTGAAAGGAATAGTTGTTACAGCCACATTTGACAAAATAAAGTTGTTTTTAGCGTTTAGCAGTTGCGTCCTTAACAAATATGAAGTAATACAACGAATAACGCGATTTGTTTAAAAGAAGCAAGTCAAAGATTAGTTTGCATTGAAAGGAATAGTTGTTACAGCCACATTTGACAAAATAAAATTGTTTATAGCGTTTAGCAATTGCGTTTTTAACAAATATGAAGTAATACAACTAATAACGCGATTTGTTTAAAAGAAGCAAGTCAAAGATTAGTTTGCATTAAAAGAAATCGTTGTTAAAACCACATTTGACAAAATAAAGTTGTTTTTAGCGTTTAGCAGTTGCGTCCTTAACAAATATAGAGTAATACAACGAATAACGCAATTTGTTTAAAAGAAAAAAGTCAAAGATTAGTTTGCATTGAAGGAAATAGTTGTTAAAGCCACATTTGACCAAATAAAGTTGTTTTTAGAGTTTTGCAGTTGCGTCCTTAACAAATATAAAGTAATACAACGAATAACGCGATTTGTTTTAAAGAAGCAAGTCAAAGATTAGTTTGCATTGAAAGGAATAGTGATTACAGCCACATTTGACAAAATCAAGTTATTTTTAGCGTTTAGCAGTTTTTAACAAATATGAAGTAATACAACGAATACCGCGATTTGTTTAAAAGAAGCAAGTCAAAGATAAGTTTGCATTGAAATAAATAGTTGTTAAAACCACATTTGACAAAATAAAGTTGTTTTTAGCGTATAGCAGTTGCGTCCTTAACAAATATGAAGTAATACAGCTAATAACGCGATTTGTTTAAAAGAAGCAAGTCAAAGATTAGTTTGCATTGAAAGGAATAGTTGTTACAACCACATTTGACAAAATAAAGTTGTTTTTAGCGTTTAGCAGTTGCGTCCTTAACAAATATGAAGTAATACAACGAATACCGTGATTTGTTTAAAAGAAGCAAGTCAAAGATAAGTTTGCATTGAAAGAAATAGTTGTTAAAACCACATTTGACAAAATAAAGTTGTTTTTAGCGTTTAGCAGTTGCGTTTTTAACAAATTTGAAGTAATACAACGAATAACGCGATTTGTTTAAAAGAAGCAAGTCAAAGATTAGTTTGCATTGAAAGGAATAGTTGTTACAGCCACATTTAACAAAATAAAGTTGTTTTTAGCGTTTAGCAGTTGCGTCCTTAACAAATATGAAGTAATACAACGAATAACGCGATTTGTTTAAAAGAATCAAGTCAAAGATTGGTTTGCATTGAAAGGAATAGTTATTAAAGCCACATTTGACAAAATAAAGTTGTTTTTAGCGTTTAACAGTTGCGTCCTTAACAAATATGAAGTAATACAATGAATAACGCGATTTGTTTAAAAGAATCAAGTCAAAGATTGGTTTGCAATGAAAGGAATAGTTATTAAAGCCACATTTGACACAATAAAGTTGTTTATAGCGTTAAGCAATTGCGTCCTTAACAAATATGAAGTAATACAACTAATAACGCGATTTGTTTAAAAAAATCAAGTCAAAGATTGGTTTGCATTGAAAGGAATAGTTATTAAAGCCACATTTGTCAAAACAAAGTTGTTTTTAGCGTTTAGCAGTTGCGTCCTTAACAAATATGAAGTAATACAATGAATAACGCGATTTGTTTAAAAAAATCAAGTCAAAGATTAGTTTGCATTGATAGGAATAGTTATTAAAGCCACATTTGACAAAATAAAGTTGTTTTTAGCGTTTAGCAGTTGCGTCCTTAACAAATATGAAGTAATACAAAGAATAACGCGATTTGTTTAAAAAAATCAAGTCAAAGATTGGTTTGCATTGAAAGGAATAGTTATTAAAGCCACATTTGTCAAAACAAAGTTGTTTTTAGCGTTTAGCAGTTGCGTTCTTAACAAATATGAAGTAATACAACGAATAACGCGATTTGTTTTGAAAGAAGCAAGTCAAAGATTAGTTTTGCATTAAAAGAAATAGTTGTTAAACCACATTTGACAAAAGTTGTTTTTAGCGTTTAGCAATGGCGTTTTTAACAAATATGTAGTAATACAACGAATAACGCGATTTATTTAAAAGAAGCAAGTCAAACATTAGTTTGCGTTGAAAGGAATAGTTATTACAGCCACATTTGACAAAATAAAGTTGTTTATAGCGTTTAGCAATTGCGTCCTTAACAAATATGAAGTAATACAACGAATAACGCGATTTGTTTAAAAGAAGCAAGTCAAAGATTAGTTTGCATTGAAAGGAATAGTTATTACAGCCACATTTGACAAAATAAAGTTGTTTTTAGCGGTTAGCAGTTGCGACCTTAACAAATATGAAGTAATACAACTAATAAAGCGATTTGTTCAAAATAAGCAAGTCAAAGATTAGTTTGCGTTGAAAGGAATAGTTATAACAGCCACATTTGACAAAATAAAGATGTTTTTAGCGTTTAGCAGTTGCGTCCTTAACAAATAAGAAGTAATACAACTAATAAAGCGATTTGTTTAAAAGAAACAAGTCAAAGATTAGTTTGCATTGAAAGGAATAGTTGTTAAAGCTACATTTGACAAAATAAAGTTGTTTATAGCGTTTATCAATTGCGTCCTTAACAAATATGAAGTAATACAACGAATAACGCGATTTGTTTTAAAGAAGCAAGTCAAAGATTAGTTTGCATTGAAAGGTATAGTAGTTGTTAACGCTGCATTTAAAAATATTTTTTTTTAGCGTTTAGCAATTGCTTCCTTAACAAATATGAAGTTATACAACGAATAACGCGATTTGTTTTAAAGAAGCAAGTCAAAGATTAGGTTGCATTGAAAGAAATAGTTGTTGTTAAAGCCACATTTAAAAAAATATTTTTTTTTAGCGTTTAGCAAATGCGTCCTTAACAAATATGAATACAACGAATAACGCGATTTGTTTAAAAGAAGCAAGTCAAAGATTAGTTTGCATTGAAAGGAATAGTAGTTGTTAACGCCACATTTGACAAAATATTTTTTTTTTAGCGTTTAGCAATTGCTTCCTTAACAAATATGAAGTTATACAACGAATAACGCGATTTGTTTAAAAGAAGCAAGTCAAAGATTAGTTTGCGTTAAAAGGAATAGTTATTATAGCCACATTTGACAAAATAAAGTGGTTTATAGCGTTTAGCAATTGCGTCCTTAACAAATATGGAGTAATACAACGAATAACGCGATTTGTTTAAAAGAAGCAAGTCAAAGATTAGGTTGCATTAAAAGAAATAGTTATTAAAGCCACATTTGACAAAATAAAGTTGTTTTTAGCGTTTAGCAGTTGCGTATGAAGTAATACAACTAATAACGCGATTTGTTTAAAAGAAGCAAGTCAAAGATTAGTTTGCATTGAAAGGAATAGTTGTTACAGCCACATTTGACAAAATAAAGTTGTTTTTAGCGTTTAGCAATTCGTTTTTAACAAATACGAAGTAATACAACTAATAACGCGATTTGTTTAAAAGAAGCAAGTCAAAGATTAGTTTGCATTGAAAGGAATAGTTGTTACAGCCACAATTGACAAAATAACGTTGTTTTTAGCGTTTAGCAGTTGCGTCCTTAACAAATATGAAGTAATACAACGAATAACGCGATTTGTTTAAAAGAGGCAAGTCAAAGATTAGTTTGCATTGAAAGGAATAGTTATTTCAGCCACATTTGACAAAATAAAGTTGTTTTTAGTGTTTAGCAGTTGCGTTCTTAACAAATATGAAGTAATACAACGAATAACGCGATTTGTTTTAAAGAAGCAAAGTAATACAACGGATACCGCGATTTGTTTTAAAGAAGCAAGTCAAAGATTAGTTTGGCATTAAAAGAAATAGTTGTTAAAGCCACATTTGACAAAATAAAGTTGTTTTTTAGCGTTTAGCAGTTGCGTCCTTAACAAATATGTAGTAATACAACGAATAACGCGATTTGTTTAAAAGAAGCGTCAAACATTAGTTTGCGTTAAAAGGAATAGTTATTATAGCCACATTTGAAGTGGTTTATAGCGTTTAGCAATTGCGTCCCTAACAAATATGAAGTAATACAAAGAATAACGCGATTTGTTTAAAAGAAGCAAGTTTGCATTAAAAGGAATAGTTGTTACAGCCACATTTGACAAAATAAAGTTGTTTTTAGCGTTTAGCAATTCGTTTTTAACAAATATGAAGTAATACAACTAATAACGCGATTTGTTTAAAAGAAGCAAGTCAAAGATAAGTTTGCATTGAAGGAAATAGTTGTTAAAGCCTCATTTGACCAAATAAAGTTGTATTTAGCGTTAAGCAGTTGCGTCCTTAACAAATACGAAGTAATACAACGAATAACGCGATTTGTTTAAAAGAAGCAAGTCAAACATTAGTTTGCGTTGAAAGGAATAGTTATTACAGCCACATTTGACAAAATAAAGTTGTTTTTAGCGTTTAGCAGTTGCGTCCTTAACAAATATGAAGTAATACAACGAATAACGCGATTTGTTTAAAAGAAGCAAGTCAAAGATTAGTTTGCATTGAAAGGTATAGTTATTATAGCCTCATTTGAGAAAATAAAGTTGTTTTTAGCGTTTAGCAATTGCGTCCTTAACAAATATGAAGTAATACAACAAATAACGCGATTTGTTTAAAAGAAGCAAGTCAAAGATTAGTTTGCATTAAAAGGAATAGTTGGTAAAGCCACATTTGACAAAATAAAGTTGTTTTTAGCGTTTAGCAGTTGCGTTCTTAACAAATATGAAGTAATGCAACGAATAACGCGATTTGTTTAAAAGAAGCAAGACAAAAATTAGTTTGCATTGAAAGGAGTAGTTATTACAGCCACATTTGACAAAATAAAGTTGTTAATAGCGTTAAGCAATTGCGTCCTTAACAAATATGAAGTAATACAACGAATAACGCGATTTGTTTAAAAGAAGCAAGTCAAAGATTAGTTTGCATTGAAAGAAA
The DNA here is from genome assembly GCA_947652605.1 of Elmis aenea. NCBI lineage: Eukaryota > Metazoa > Arthropoda > Insecta > Coleoptera > Elmidae > Elmis > Elmis aenea. The sequence continues at coordinate 5,558,616 of OX393578.1, read as the reverse complement.
TAGTTGTTAAAGCCACATTTGACAAAATAAAGTTGTTAATAGCGTTAAGCAATTGCGTCCTTAACAAATATGAAGTAATACAACGAATAACGCGATTTGTTTAAAAGAAGCAAGTCAAAGATTAGTTTGCATTGAAAGGTATAGTTATTATAGCCTCATTTGAGAAAATAAAGTTGTTTTTAGCGTTTAGCAATTGCGTCCTTAACAAATATGAAGTAATACAACAAAAAACGCGATTTGTTTAAAAGAAGCAAGTCAAAGATTAGTTTGCATTAAAAGGAATAGTTGTTAAAGCCACATTTGACAAAATAAAGTTGTTTTTAGCGTTTAGCAGTTGCGTTTTTAACAAATATGAAGTAATACAACGAATAATGCGATTTGTTTAAAAGAAGCAAGACAAAAATTAGTTTGCATTGAAAGGAGTAGTTATTACAGCCACATTTGACAAAATAAAGTTGTTAATAGCGTTAAGCAATTGCGTCCTTAACAAATATGAAGTAATACAACGAATAACGCGATTTGTTTAAAAGAAGCAAGTCAAAGATTAGTTTGCATTGAAAGAAATAGTTGTTAAAGCCACATTTGACAAAATAAAGTTGTATTTAGCGTTAAGCAGTTGCGTCCTTAACAAATACGAAGTAATACAACGAATAACGCGATTTGTTTAAAAGAAGCAAGTCAAACATTAGTTTGCGTTGAAAGGAATAGTTATTACAGCCACATTTGACAAAATAAAGTTGTTTTTAGCGTTTAGCAATTGCGTCCTTAACAAATATGAAGTAATACAACGAATAACGCGATTTGTTTAAAAGAAGCAGGTCAAAGATTAGTTTGCATTGAAGGAAATAGTTGTTAAAGCCTCATTTGACCAAATAAAGTTGTATTTAGCGTTAAGCAGTTGCGTCCTTAACAAATACGAAGTAATACAACGAATAACGCGATTTGTTTAAAAGAAGCAAGTCAAACATTAGTTTGCGTTGAAAGGAATAGTTATTACAGCCACATTTGACAAAATAAAGTTGTTTTTAGCGTTTAGCAGTAGCGTTCTTAACAAATATGAAGTAATACAACGAATAACGCGATTTGTTTAAAAGAAGCAAGTCAAAGATTAGTTTGCATTGAAAGGTATAGTTATTATAGCCTCATTTGAGAAAATAAAGTTGTTTTTAGCGTTTAGCAATTGCGTCCTTAACAAATATGAAGTAATACAACGAATAACGCGATTTGTTTAAAAGAAGCAAGTCAAAGATTAGGTTGCATTAAAAGAAATAGTTGTTAAAGTCACATTTGACAAAATAAATCTGTTTTTAGCGTTTAGCAGTTGCGTCCTTAACAAATATGAAGCAATACAACGAATAACGCGATTTGTTTAAAAGAAGCAAGTCAAAGATTAGGTTGCATTAAAAGAAATAATTGTTTAAGTCACATTTGACAAAATAAAGTTTTTTTTTAGCGTTTAGCAGTTGCGTCCTTAACAAATATGAAGTAATACAACGAATAACGCGATTTGTTTAAAAGAAGCAAGTTAAAGATTAGTTTGCATTGAAAGGAATAGTTATTAAAGCCACATTTGACAAAATAAAGTTGTTTTTAGCGTTTAGCAGTTGCGTCCTTAACAAATATGAAGCAATACAACGAATAACGCGATTAGTTTAATGAACTGTTTAGCAATAATATTAACAAAACTAGTCCTGAAATAACATGCAGATGAGGACACCCACTATATACAATTTGGTTGCTGTGAAACATTCAATAATAGACTAAACTTGATGAGGACTTTTGTCCTGTGGTTGCATCCACTTTAAAATTTGCTTAATTACTAGATTAATTTAACAACTAGGATCTTAAAAACTAATTAAAATCTTGGTGTTAAGTCTAGCGGTTTAAACCGTTTTAGAAGTCGCACTTCTTGACTAGGTTAATCGCGCTTGGGTTTGTATGTAATCACAGGGACTTTGATAATTTCCGATGGTCTGTGTTTATGGAATCTAGAGATTTTCTACCCATTAGTCATCAATAAAGTCGTTTGAGTGTCACTTGAAGTTGCTTAAGTCGTAGTTCGCGTGAGAAATCTGTTCAAGTTTATCTGGGATTATTGCGGTGTATTATTGAATTCATTTCAAGAGAATTTTTCTGCAAGATAGACAATGAGATGTGAATAATTCCTTTTTAAAAATAAAACGAGGTTTAACTGCGTTGTAGTACATAAAAGCTCATCAGAACAATACCCATAGGCAATTTTAGATAAACACAAGGCGAGGAAATTAAATTAGACTTTTTTCTTAAGCTAAATAGTCAGGAAAGAACTTTGATCAGCCAAGGGGTAAAAATCGTTTGTTTTAAAACGTCTCAAAATAACTTTAAAAGTTATTATACAATTAACAGACTTGTAAGTGGGTAAACGTTAGTTTTTTTTAAGGCACTGTAATGTTTTTTTTTTTTTTTTGATGACGAAAAACATGAAAATACGAATACCATTGCTAAAATGCTTCAATAGAATGCAGACCGCGTTGCTAATAAAAAAAAAAAACATAACAGGGAGTGAGACGTCAGTAGTTTCCAGAAGCAATAATTCAAAGGCTCGAATTTGATAAAAACCTGCCTTTGGGTTTCACCTACTCGTATGAGTACTGTATCATTTTTTCTCCTTTGCCTTCCCACTACTCTTTTGCTTCCTTTCTGCAATATAAGTTACGAGCATGTATGAATTATTTTTCTACCTGCATATTGGATATTGGCAAGCAAATATTTGCGAATCTGTTCGTTTCGCTGGCAAGATATTTAGTGACGGACGTTTCAAAATTGAAAATGGATGTGATGTTTATTTAGACGATATTAAAATATTTCATAAATTGAAAGAGCAGATACTTTTTTGTGTTTTATTTTGAATTGCATCAAGGGATCTGCTCTTTAAGTTTTGCTTGATTTGTTTTAACAAGCTGTAGAATATTATACAAGGGGCAAAAAACTTTGCTTGTGATTATATTATTTACTTTTAGATTTTAACGGCTTTTGGCCCAAAATTTTAACCTGATTTGACTTCTCCTCATTGCATCCACAAAGTTAAATTCTTTGATTAAAAGTTAATGCTTTTTTAGAACGATTTGCCTGGACATTTCAATTTTATCAGAATTATAAAACCTTATGACTGTGAATATTTGCAATGTATTTCACCTAAGCAACTGGGAAATGGAAAAAATAAAATAACTGAGCCAATGTTCGCAGACGCCGTGGTCATAGTCGCGGAAACAGAAAAGAATTTGCAACATAATCTAGAAACTCTAAACCAGGAATTGAAAAAAATAAGTACCAAAAAAACAAAAATTATGATCGTTACAACAGAGAACAAAATGCATAAAATCACTTTAAATGGGCTTAGGTTGGAAGAGGTAGAAAGCTTTAAATATTTAGGAGTGATCATAGAGAAAACTGGAGGAATGGACAAAGAAATAAGCGAAAGGACAGGAAATGTGGGAAGAATATTTAACAGTTTAAGAACAACTTTGTTTGGAAATAGAGAAGTCCCAGAACGAACAAAAGTGGAAGTGGTTAAAAAGGTAGTAACTCCGGTACTTTTATACGGAAGTGAAACGTGGATACTAACAAATAAAAATTGTAGCCAAGGGAATGCTGCAGAAATGAAATTTCTAACAAACATCCAAGGAAAAACCAAATAAGAAGAACTGTTGATGTCTAAAATAATGGTTTAGCCGAAAGTTGAGTAAATCTTTGCAAAAATTAATGTGTATGGATTAAAGTTATCACAAATTCTCAAATAGGTATAAGAGATTCAATAAAAAGTATCTTAACATAATGGTTTTGGTAGCTAGTATGCTGTTGGAAGCTATAGGTTTTTCCAATGTATCTTATAATTTTGCTATTAACAACAAAACTAGTTACATGTATTAATTATAACTGCATCAAAGGAAGGCGTTGTCGGTGTACCATGTTCGCCTATTTTGTTTCATATAAATAAAGTTATCAGAACCTAGCACACGGCCATCCTATAACATACATAATTAACTTCAACAGGTGACGTGTGTATAGAATATGATACATTTTATACATTGAAGACTGCCTAAAGAGTCAGGTAACATCAAAGACTTGAGTTTGTAATATGTTTGCTAAATATGCCCTGAGTTAATAATTTCGTCTGTACCAAATTATTAGGAACGTATTCATTTGATGTACATACAATTATATAAATTACTATTTATGTTTGATAAGTTTGACTAAAATGTATATTCACGGCTTATTATGACGGTGTTCCGATTGGCTTTTCGTTTGCCACGAAGCTGGCAGGCAATATGAGTCATTTTTGAAAAACTAAATTAATTGAGAATTTGGGAGTATAGACAGAAATCAAGGTAAAGCTTAATTGCTTCTTAAGGAGGTCGTGAGACCTGTTGTCGATAGATTCATATAAAAAATGTTACAAAATGTTTGTTCTTAAACATGATGTTATTTGATTACCAAAGAAATTTTTGTTGAAGTTTAATTAAAATGCTTTTGGGGACACAATTTTCAAATACAATTCCAGTAAAAAGTGACTCATTAAAAAATATGTACTTGCTATGTTTTTAGTGGATTATGATTTTGTTTTGATAAGAAATATAAGGTAAAGTAAAATTTCAAAAAGGGCATGGTTTGTAAACTAAAAATCCAAACTTTATTGCCTACTATTGAGTGCAAATTTTTATAATTGATTGGATAATTAAAAATATTCGATTACTTTTGCCTTTTTCAATTAAATACCAAATTTTAAGATGTAATATAGGAGTAATAATAATCTAATTTTACATACATCTCCCAAAAAAAAATATTTTGCTGGTTTAATATTATATTTTATTTATTTTTCTTAAACCAGCTAAAATATTAGTATATTACATAGCAAGAGTTGTAAGAAGCATTTACGCACGAGTCACGCACGGAGCTGCGTAGCGGCGAGTGCGTATTTCCACGAGTGCGTAATTGCTTTCCAACTCGTGTTATGTAGCTTACTTTTTCTACGATCACATAATACCTACGATTTTAACGGCTTTTTGGCTTATATACACATGTAATTACGTTGTCTTGTCAATTTTGACGTAAGTCTACTTTGACATTTCTAGACAAGTGTGCATTTTGCTTACCGTGCGTTATAACTCAGTTACTATCCATGAAGGCAGTGTTTGACGTAAGGCTACTTCGATCTTTCTAGCCGTGTGCGGTTTGCTTACCGTGCGTTATAACTCACTTACTACTTTGATCATTTCTTTCAAGAACTGTGCCTTTTGCTTACCATTCGTAAGGACCCACTTACTATGCATGCAGGCTGTACGGTAAGTTATTTACGTTAGTGGTAGTAAAAAAAATTAGTTACCTAATCTTTGTAACTATGAGACTACTTTAAAAACTAAAACATTATTCTTTCGATTGCCTTGTGTTATTATAACCTTAATAGTTTTAGTTTTCACCATTAACTTTTTCTCAAAAAAGAGATCGAGGATGCGCGGTCCGTTTTTTGATACCTACCTCTTATAGTTACCGAGATTCCCTATTAAAACATCGAAATTTGCCCACCCTGTACACAAGAAATCAATTGCCAAAAATATAGTGAACTACAATTAAACTTATTTATATTAGTTTATTGAAATTAACAGCTATTTTTAGATGGTCATTTGTTTGTTTGTGATTATTATTATTATGAGAGAAATGTTCGTAGAAGTTTTCTTATCCGATTTGTAATATTCATACAAGGAAAAATTTGCCTTTTATCGAGAGAAGTGAAAGAAAATCCGAAGAAGTAGAAAATTGAAACTAGCTGCTTTAAAATCAATCTTCTACAATAAAAGTAAAAATCAGATCTCGATTGTTCAAAGTTTGGTCGGTTCCGGAGTCGAAGAAGAGATAAAGTTTTTGTGGAAAGTTTTCTGTGAAACAGCATTCACAAAGAACACATCTTTCGGAATGGCTGACTGATTAACATCGTTGTTTTGTTCTCTCATTAGTCTCTAGAGTAATCTCGATGCTAAGTTTTGGAATTATGGGCGTGAGGGCCCGGTCTCTGGGCCACTTCGGAGCTGCGCCTGTAACTCGCCGCCCCGGGGGAGATTTACTCTTGCATTATCTTAAAGTTTAATCAGTCATTTGCGCTTTTAATTTAGAGTTTAGTTTGTCTTTAGGGCCTATCAAATTTTTTAGGGTTTATTTTTTCATACTGACGGCTTAAATTCGTCTCCTGTAAGCAGTTTCATTTCCTGCGAGAAAAAATATCGCGGGGAAAGTTCTATTAGTGTAATAAAGTAAACGTCGTTTTGAAATCCACCCGAACATGAGGAGAAAGACGCTTTCAAGACAAATTCTGAGTTGTTGAGACCGGATTAATTCACAGTTCGGTCGTGATCCGACAAGGGGGCGACACAATCGACTGTCGTTTAAGTTGGAAAGTCGTGTGAGGCGCTCTGCAGAGGCCATTTTAACTTGACGAATAAGACTGCTTCTGTTTAAATTGAGCCAACTTGTCATCGGAAAAACTAGATCCAAATTCTTACAAAAGTCCCATTTCATTTTCGCATTTAAGACCATTAAAACTTACAAGACTTTCTTTACGAGACCGTTTTTTATTCGACAGAAAAAGAAATGTTGGAAAAACAGCCAAAACAATTTATATAACAACTCCTACACCAACGGATATTGTTTATTTTAATAACTTAAACAGAACACATATAAAGATTAATGTGATAAATAATATACAGGGTGAGCATAAAGCCTTTCCTGATTATATAAAATAGTATCATGGGTGCTATGAAAAATTCAGGTTTGTCATTGTTAACATATATAAATTTGGAGCTTAGAATTTCTTATTTGATATTTACATGTACCTTGTCATTATTTTTGTGCTACATTATGTAAGGTAAATGTTTTGTGCTGTCTATTGGACCTTACTTTTTTGCTAAATCTACTATTTCACCAAACGTGTACCTAGCCATGCTGCAACACTATGCTGTACCCCAGCTGGAGGAGTTTCAGCCATACATAGTCTTCCAACAAGATGGGGCTCCTCCACACTGTCCGTCAGTTTTTGAATGAAACCTTTCCGAACAGATAAATTGGGAGAGATGGGCCAACACCCTGGCCTCCTCGTTCACCGGACATTACCCCCCTCGACTTTTTTTTCTCTGGGGGTATATCAAGGACAAAGTGTAGTACCGTTCACCGGTTCGCGATTTGCTCACACTGAAAGTAAGGATTACCGAAGCAATCACATCTGTAACACTGGAGATGCTACTAAACACGTGGCGTGAAATTGAATATCGTTTAGTTTTAGATGTTCTCCGAACAACAAAAGGAGCCCATGTCGTTACTTACTGAACTTTGAATGTATGTGAATAATTTTTTTTAGACATATACTAGTAGCATGACAAAATTGTTCCACCTTGTTCACATTAAGTGTAATAAATGTTTATAATCAGGAAAAGACCTTATGCTCACCCCGTATAATTAAAATGTAAAACGTTAAAGAAGAATTGGAATTAAAAAATAATTGTTAAGATTATTTTTCACAATTCATTTGTTGAAAAGAATTGTTTTATTTTGAGGAAAGTTGAGGAAAACACAAAGGAAGATATAATTTAATGAAAAATATAAAGACCAGTTAAAGATGAAGCCAGTGGAGTTGTAAATTTATGAAAGGGTTGGTTAAGTCTCATATGCCGAATGATGGACAAAAATCTAATTAGGGAAGTGTACGAAGCAAGATTACAAGCACATAAGCTGGTGTGGTTACCAAGTCTACACCAATGTTGAATTTTATTTAGATGTTGCTGTAGGTTCAATTTTTTAAGTCCTTACTTTGTAATTTAAAAAAAATATATCGATATTATCTTAAAAAAAGTCCAAAGGCTATAGATTTTGCAATTTTAATATTTTTAATGTAATTCCAATGGTATTATTTGAGCTTATGAACAGAAAATTGAAGCCAGTTGGTTGACTCTGAACATTTTTTAATTTCTTAACTAAAAAAGTGCTAAAAGTGAAAATAAAATATTAATAATCTAGATTTTAACAATCTTAACAGCCGAAAAAATCGTCGAGAATGTTTTTTAAACCTCATATTTCACCTAAAATGTTATACATCTGCTCTTTTTCTAAAGTAAATACTTTGAAAATCCGTATTACACGTTTATTAAAAACTTTTTTGTATCTTTTATTAAAAAAGAAAGCCTGTGTAAAAAAACACGAACTCGCTGCACAAAGAAAATATTTTATATCCACCTGAAAATCTTCTCCTCGAGGATTATATACCACAAACTAAATACAGAATCGCGCCAACAAAAACAAACAAGGTTGGTAAAACTCGTTTGTTCTGTTTTTACAGACCATTACGCGAATTATTTGGCTAATTTAACACACCATGTTTATCATCGGTGATTGTGTTTACGGGTAATCGAAAACTTTCTTTTGTTCGTAAAAAGAATTTTTATAATAACGAAACTTTTTTATTTAACTTACCTTAAACTCTCTTATTATAATATAAACCGTTTGGATTTAAATATTTCTTTACCCACTAATTAAAAATTTTCTAGTCTTTTTTATCAGCATAAGTTTAATTATGATTCTTTTTTGTTTTAATCAATTCACAATTATTTTGTGAGTATTTCGAAAGGAGATTGCTTGGGAGCTTTAGGGAAGTGGAAAACAAGAATTGTGAAGTGTATTATTGTTAAAGGGAATTACTTACTACTCAAATTTAAAATAAAATCCAAAAATAATAACTTTTCTTTTTCTTCTGATTAAATTCAGCTTGATCGTTGTATGAACATTTGAAACCCCCTGTGAATATTTTAACGAAGCAGTACAATTCAATAAGTTAACATTGTAAACAATTGTTTGACTTAAATCGTTAATTCATATATAAAAAAGATGTATATATGGGAATTTGCCTATTTTGTGTGAACGTTTTAATTCCCTATCAATATTTATTTTTCATGCAACTATTTACCGTGAATTATGTATGACCAACAATGGTTTTATAACAGGGCGTTGCAGTTGCGATACGCCAAATCGCAGCGTGCCATGTTATCAAGTTTCAACCACAACGAATATCATACTTTATGTTTTATGTATAGTGAAAAAGCAAATTTTACGATGATAACAATTATTTACTTTGACAATGTGAAATATCGTTACGGTTCAAATTTTTTTTTAACCATATACTGATAAATTCGTCAAATGCAGCAACACAAATACAATTGTAAAAATAAAGGGTATTCACTTTTATAAAACTAGAAACATTTTTCATGTGAATCGGTTTAAAAGTAATATATAGTACCTTATATTAAAGTATTTCCTATAGAAATACTTTACTAGATCCGAGACCATCGTCTCTTCATCAGCAGTAAACGACGAGTAGACAAAAGTCTTAAAACTGGTGTAGCATTTTTCTTAGGGGTGCTTCACATAAAATTAAGAAGAGTTTAAATTAAATTCTAAAGAATTAAATAATTCTAGCGTTAATCATACTTCATACATATACCTACTTTGTTTATTTTGGTTACTTATTAACCATTTTTTGAATTAAATAAACTTAGAAATTAGTTTTGAGTTCCCTGATTTTCCTTTGATAACAACTTTAATTTAACAAATGCTCTTTAGGGCTCTCTTGCAGAGCAAATGGAGCGCACAATTAGAGTAATTGTTTGTCCTAAACATTCCGTTTGTTTTTAGTGTAAAAATACGTTATAGCTGAGTAAATAAATTTGCGAAGTACAATACATTAAGTGACCGAGGTAACCTAACAAAATAACTACCGTTATCCAAACGTTTGTGAAGAAAATTTGTTGGGTTAGTGTTTTTCAATCAGTAAATGCATCCTACTTTCTTGAAAAGTACAGTGCACTGGAAAGTTTTACTTTGTAAAGTACGATTATTTCTTTTCTTGTGCTTTAGTAAAAATTGCGTTACTTTAAGTGTTATTAACTGAGTTTTATTTTATTTTACACCCTATTTACGTCATGTAAATGAGTTTTTCAAATATTTCAAGCATTATTACCTATTGGTTATTTTCTTTTTCCTCGTTCTAAGTCCTTCAGCTTTTAAGTATAGCACTGACTTTTGGTTTGCACACCGTTCTATACAGTGAATTTTTTTTACTCTCTTTTCATTAAATTTTTCTCTCATTAGCTTTTGCAATTGGTGTAAACTATACAGGGTGTGTAAAAATTGGCGGAAGGGCTACACGGGGCGATGTTCTTCGTAAAATTCTAAGTCGAAAATCTTAATACGAAAATGTTGTACCATGCTTGCTGTGTCTGCAAGAGGTCCTCAAAGCTTTGACATTTAGTCCTTTAATAGGCGTTATTATTTAATACTTGCAAATGAAAAAGCTGCAATTTGGAATAAAAATAGATTTCGAATAGTATTTTTTCCTAGATATTGTGTTCTTCCTTTCAAAAATTGGTGTTGAAAATATGTAAATCACTGATTTTAATGACAGTAATACATATGGCAACATTGTCCTTAGCTGTCATCTCTGTTTTTCTCGTAATTATTTCTTGCTTGTGTTTTACGATACCCAAACGTTTGCAGCTATGTTTACAAACTAAAGGCTTTCAGTTCGAACAAAAATTGTAAATACCTAAGTAAAAATTGCTGATTAAAAAATGTCCAAACGCAAATGAATGTATGCAATGTTGCCAATTTTTTTTTAATGGTTCCTGAGGCCATAGGAAGCATGTTACAACATTTTCGTATTAAGATTTTCGACTTGGAATTTTACGAAGAACATTGCTCCGTGTAGCCCTTCCGCCAATTTTTACACACCCTGTATATTCACGTATCGTACTCTCTAAATAACAATTTACTTCGTTCAAACAAAAATTTAAGATCTAAAAAAAGCTCATAGATATAAGGTCTGTCTAAAGCCTTCGATAAAGTGCCAAGGGAAAAGATCTGGGAAATATTGAAACAAAGTAGAGTGGGAGACGGATAATTAAACGCCATCAAGAGTTTATATAAGAGTAGTAGACATTATGTGCGAACCCATAACAGCAGTTTCCAGGAATGTATAACAACAGTGGGAGTAAGACAAGGAGACACATTAAGTCCACTGCTCTTTATAATTCTTGTAGATAAAATAATTAAAGAATGTAAACAAAACACAAAGAAACGTTACGGGGTTGGAATAAACTGAAACCAACATCCTTAATAGAACTAGCGTTTGCAGATGATGTGGTGCTATTAGCTAAAAGCGAAAATTACTTGCAACTCAATATAGACGTATGGGCAGATACATTAAGTATATATAATTTGAATATTAATATAACAAAAACAAATGTTATGGTTGTAGCGAAAAATAACGTTACAATTAATTATGGTAGACCAAAAAAAAAGATGAAGCAAGTAGCGAATTTTAAATATTTAGGAACAATAATTGCAGAGAATGGTAGATTGGAGAAAGATCTGAATAACACAATAGCGGCAGCGACGAAATTTTACTACGCCACTAACAAATGTTTGATAAGCAAGAAGGAGATATCAAAAGAAACGAAGTCGGGAATTTTTAATGCAGTGTACGTAACCATTCTCATGTACAGTTCAGAAACTTGGACACTAAAACAAAAATAAAGATTACAGGCACAGGAAAAGAGATTTCTGGAAAGAATAGAGAGATATAGACTGTCGATGAAACCGGTAACGAAAAAATTCGAAACAGATATTATGTAAAAGATGGAGACGAAAAAGGAGTCAGCTGGAGAGATGTGCCATAATTAGCTAACTATAGGCAGGAGTGAAGAAACATAACACAGAAATACAAAAGCATACCTTGACATCGAAAGCTACAAGAGGAACCGATTAAGAAGTAAAAGAATCATAACTAAGATAGTAGATATTAAAACGTTTTACGATTTTCTAGATTTATGGTAAAACATAAGATTTTGTAGGGCATTTTTTGTAGATTACATGATTACAATAAACTTGAATTTAAAGACATCATATAATACTTTTATCTGATTGCATCATTATGCGTGCCAACTGAACGTTTCCATCAATCAAAAATTGTAAAAACTTTCTGCAAGCAACTTTAATAACCCTGTACGCTGATGTAAGAAGATTATGTAACGAACGTTTCGTCTATGTTGGACCTTCATCAACTAAGTTATTTTTTATGGGTGCTGTATTAGAAGTTTGCTTCAAGGCCATAAAAAACAATTCATTTAGTAAAATAACCTGAAAAAATCCAAAAATTACGATATTTCATTCAATCAAAAGATTTGTATAAACATAAAACTTTCGCAAACATAGCGAAATTTGGAATTCTGGATATGTAGAATTAAATGTTTAGAAGTTAGTGTATTAGGATTTATATACAGGCAGACGGTTTTGTTGATTATCGTTAAAATTCATAGATGCTCAAGTGAATTAATTTGAAATTGTTATAGAAGCGTTGCTTAGAATAGTAAATTTAGAGTGCATCCAGCAAGAAGAAGGCCATAACTATAAATCCGGCGACCTGGACGGCCTGACTCGGCTTTACACCTCGCTCGCATTAAACCCGGATATTAAATCAGGGCCATCAATGTCCTTTCACGTCTCCACATTCTTCTATTTACGACTAACATCATTCCGTTATTATTATTATAGGTTTCGGTGCATATTACACTGTTACACTTTACTACTATTTATGATTGGCGAAACTCGGTAGTTCTGTAACGGAACGTTAAATTTAAAGTTATTACCCCGACAAAGATTAACTGCTAAAACGAAGTTTTCTTTATTGATAACTGAAACTCGAGTAATTTTCATTCAGGGCAAGACTTACGAGACTAAATTATGGCACATAGTAAAATGCTATTATGTAACTTTATTAGGATAATTGCAATATCGTGCAATTTAAAGTTTCACTGCAAGAACATTCTTGAGAAAATTTATGGCAACTTATCTTGAAGCAATATAAATAATTTTAATTAAAAGAAGATTTGAAAAAAATAGATATGCTTAGGAACATGATTAAAGAAACAATGAAAGAAACAAAAGATCTCAAGAGCGACGAGTATACGTCGGAGGATTCGAAAAGAAAAAGAGAGCAGGACATAGAAGACATATCAAAAGGGAGTAAAAAGAGTAAAATGATACAGGACACCTCTGAGAAAAAAGATAAACAAGATAAAAAGGAGGACACGCTTACGAACATGATCAAGGAAGTAATGAGAGATATAAAAGGAATAAAACATGGTCATATCAAGAGGAACTGCAGGAACTGAGACAGAAAAATGAATTGCTGAAAAACGAAAAAAAGATAATAAAAGAGAAGATGAAATCCGTAGAAGATAGAGTTAGAAGACCGTAAGAAGATAAAACCAAAAATAATATCGTTGTGACAGGCTTGGAGATAAAAACTGATAACAAAGCAGACCTTATACATGAATTTGAACACCTTATTGAAAGAGGAACAGGTATAAAAGATCAAATTAAAAACGACATACAGATAGGAACAAAAGCATGTAGGTTAGAACTAGACTAGAAAAAGAAAAGGTAATGAAAATAAGTATAAAATAAAACAACTCCAAGAAATAATATATATAAACAACGAAATGACAAAGGAGGAACTGGAAATTCAAAAGAAGCTAAAACAAATAGCGGAAGAAGAGAGACAGAAAGAAATAACAACGAAAATAGAATATTAAAAGGCCACAACTGATGGAAAAGAATGGAGATGGGACAGGGAGCAGGAAAAACAACAAAAAACCATCCACCTTCAAAAAACTGATAGTAAAGAATAATAGAAATATTAGGACAACGATACAGGCTAAGAAAAAGGACACGAGAAAGAAAATAAATTTAAAAGAAAACGAAATAACAAGAAGACATCGGAAATGACACAAGCAATGAAAAAGGAAATAAAAAGAAAATAGGAAAACACAAAAGAACTCAACTCCTGGAAAACTCCAGAAAAAAAAAGAATGTGGCCTGACACCTGAAAGGGTAAACAAAGGATTTCCTCTACACTGAAAGGTAGAACAGAAGATAATTAAAATTATATGGGACACCCTGTTTAATTTTTGTAAAATGATACAAAATGCTTATTTAACGTTTTGTAATAACTCCAAAATATTTTAAAAACGTTGGAAATACTGTAATTATATTTCAGTAATAAACTTTATGAACCAAGCAATGTACAATTGTTTTTATTGGGTGGAGAATTTGTACAAAAATAGAATTCAAAGTTGATAAAAATTACATTGCTATAATTTATATGATTATTGGTTGTTTGTGCAAAATTACTTCGTCCTAATCTTACTTACATCTTAATCAAATGTATATACATCAAATAGTGTTTTAACTTTATAGTTATGTAAGAACATAGCAGCTAAAACACTGCAAAGTTTTAGTAATTAGGCGAGCTAACTAGATCTTAAGAATGCATAAGTCTACTTAACAACTCAGCCATTAAATTAAAAGGACCTAATGTCTAAAAAACGTGTAGTTATATGTATTTTTTGTTGTTATTTAATCAAATAAAGTTTCGAAAATCGCCCTGAGCGATGTCCTCACTTGGAGCAACTAGAACGCTTAAATAGAAAAGTTTACTAACTAGTCCCTGGAGTTGGCAGTAGTGACGGATCGCCTTAGGGAATATCCTGCAGTGTTATCAACCTAAACTCTTGCACAGGCAACTTTATATAGCCTTTAAAACTACCTTTTTAAAAAGTATAAATTATTCTAAGACAGCTTCGGTCCTACCTCCGAAATAAACATTTTTTACAACACAAACATTTTGTAACAGGTTTATAAATTTTTTCTAACAAAAGTAATGCTGCCCTTTTCGACATAATTTAATAAATATTTGCAACGATGCTTAGCGCATAAATTCAGGTCTTTTTGTGCATAATACAATTTGAATTTGCCATTAACATTTTCGTTAAAAATTACATCTCCTTGATGTAGCCAATAAAGTCTAAATTATCCCAAATTCAAGGAAATCGTCTGTTATTTTCTGAATTGCAGAATTTAAATGATCGCATATCTGAAAACCTTCACCAAATGAAAAATTTACTAAAAATATTTTATGTATGTATTATTCATTTATGTAAACATGGAGATCAGAATATTTTATGTTGACTTATCCCAGAGGAACCATTCTTAGTTCAAATACTCTAAGGAAGTTGGAATATGAGACAAGGGATAGATGAGTGGCAGATGGTCCTATATTGTCGGTTTTATTTTTATCTTTATCGCCGATAAAAAGTGTTACCAGGGCGATTCTGCTGACCCTTTTTATTTTCACGCGATTTTGCCAACAATTATAGTAACCTGAATACTTATGGTATGTAGAATAATAAAATACGATAGAGCACATAATAAACTTTAGTAGGTTAAACGAGGTTTTATCTATTATAATAAGCGAGATCCCCATACTGGAAATGTAATCTAGGACATCTGTATATTTGTTTTATTATCAGTCAGAGGCAAGGAAAACAAATGGTTTGCAGATTATTTAACACGGTATCAAACTACAAAATTTAAAAATGAAACCTCAAATAGAATAATAAATAATTTAGGTGTTCCTCAAGGTAGTGTCCTTGGGCCTTTGTTGTTCATACTGTACATGAATGACATTGAAGCAAATGTCGGAAACAGAGTCATAAATTTATTTGCAGATTATACTCTGATATTTATTTGTGGCAATAACGTTGACAGTATGGTAAGCAAATTAAACACTGACCTACGTAGAGTCGCAGCGTGGTTAAAGGTCACCAAACTGAAAATAAATGTCGACAAAACAAACTACTTAGAGATAAACAATAAGAAGGTACTTATTCAGCAAGCTGTAGAATTGGATGGTGTAGTATTAAATAAAGCTAATGATATTAAATATTTAGGTATAATAATAGACGATAAGCTTAATTTTAAAAGTAGTACTGATTATATAATGAAGAAGGTTTCTAAAAAAATAGGTTTTCTTGGTAGATTAAGCAGTAAACTTCCAGTCCTTACTAAAATTTTAATATATAAAAGTATCACAGCACCCCATTTCGAATACTGCTTTAGTATTTTATTTCTGGTGAATACTAATGCAATATTTTACACTGTTCCAGATACATCAAAATTACTCTTATGCTAAGATACTCTATAGTGGCCTCATATTAAACAACGGATAATTTTTAATCCGATTATTTTCATTTTCAAGATTATAAATAACCTGTTTCCAAATTCTTTGTTAAAATATATAACCCAAAACTTTGATATTTATAATTATCCGACTAGAAACTGTTAAGACTTTAAATTGCCATTCAGGACACGAAATTACACTTAAAATTCTCTATTTGATAAAGGACTGAAATTTTATAACGATCTAATAAGTGAACTTAAAAATGAAACTAATATTGTAAGGTTTAGACGTAAGCTCAGTAGTTTTATCAAGGAAAAGTTTTAATTGTTATATATTTAAATACGTTAGTTGTAAAATGGTAAATATAATTAGCAAAATGCTAAATAAATTACATTATTATTATTATTATTTTAAAGTGATTTAAATTTTATAAAGTTGCTTACAATTTTATGTTATAAATGTTTTAGTTAATAATAAAATATATCCTACATATACATTTGTGTACAAAATACAAGCTATAAAAGTCTAGCTGATAAGTTATAGTTCATTGCGTAGTTTATTTTGTAAATATGAAGCTTAACGAACAGCTTTAAGCTTCATTAAATATGATGTATAGCCGATATTACGTAAAGATTAAATTTAAAGACCTTGGTGAAGGAGGTTATCTTATCGAACATAAGTTGAAAGGCAATTTAGTAAATTTGAACGCTAATTAATTTCCATTCTTACCTCCGAAAACATCGCAGCGAAGAGTGAAAGAAGCTCCTTCAGAAAAAGGACCGACTACTGAGGTTAGCTGGATCCCAGATTCGTCCATGATAACAATTTTCTGTGGGGGAACTGCAAAAAAAGAGAGATAATTAAAGTTAAATTAAAACACGATGATAATTATCGGGTCGATCGTTATTGACAGCACTGTAGCTAACTAAATTAAACAGTTTATGTGAACGAAATCATTGATTTATATTGTATTACTATGATTGTGAATTATGACTGGATAGCGTGACAGCCGTTCACAGTGGCAGGAAGTTAGCCTGATAAAAAGTATATAACAAAAAGCGAAAATTACACTGATTATTACCTTTTGTTTAACGGAGTATCGCAAAGCGTTACTGAAACCGTTTTTTGTTCATATAAAAATAATAAAAATCATATGTTGGAACAATTTCCTAACCACGCCTCTATTGTACTTATCTGATGGACACTCTAATTCCACAGTTTATTATCATCACGCCAGGTACACTCAATACATTATTAAATGCAACATTTTCGAACTGCAGAAAGTTAAACAAACAAAAGCGCTATAAACTTAAGAGACTTTACAATATTATACAACTACATACAGGGTGTCCAAAAGGTGTGGAATATACTATACATCTCAGTAAATATCCATTTTAGGGGAAAATGTTTTGAATAAAGGTTGTTTGGTACTTGGTTTTCCACGATAAGACAAAATTTAAATTCTAATTTTTCGAATAACAAAAGCGCAATGAAAAACAATTGGATTTTTTAAAATACAAGATACCCCTATATTATACTCATTTGATAGATAATTTTTCAGTTCAATTGTTTTTCTTTGCAGTTTGGTTATTCGAAAAAATAGAATTTATCTTTTGGTGGAAAACTAAGTACCAAACAACTTTTATTCAAAACATTTTTCCCTAACGTGGATATTTACTGAGATACATAGCAAATTTTATACCTTTTGGACACCTTGTATAATTACTATTTAATTACCTACTTATAATAACCCGCAACCGCCACAATCTCCTGATCTTACGTCAACTACTTCTAAATATAGAAGACGCGGTTCCAAATCCTGACCTTACATGTTTTGATTACTAAAAAATTATGTACGATTGCGCAAATTTTTTTACTTTTCATTCGTGTCTTTTATGTTTTGTGATTTTTTATCTGGACTAGTAATTCATGCTCTATTGTTTCAGCTTAAAGTAACATGTATGTGCGTGTTTTTATCTTCGCGTGCTTAGGCATCGTGTGTGAGTGAAAGACACGCAGTGATTAAATGCAATGTTGTTGTAAATAATTAATTGACTGTTTAAATGTTTCAATTTTAGAAAAGTCAGTCAAAATGACGTTTTATATTCAGTGTGATTACGTTATCAACAATCATAGAGCGAATGCACGATACGTTTTTGTGTTAGATTTGTTAAATATGCTGATGTGTGTAGAATTTTATAGTAAACGTTCAAATTGAACTTTTATTTAAAAAAAAATCATAAGAACTAAAAGTTAAACAATTAAAATAATTTGAGAGTATATTTTTGCGTTTTTCTCAAAAAGTTGCTTAAGTAAGGGTACTAAAGTTTTGCATCATTGAAAAGAGAAAAAAATTCTTTATCAATTGTTTTTCATTGTGCTTTTGTTAATGAAAATACTAGAATTTACAGTTTGTCTTATGGTGGAAAACTAAGTACCAAACAACTTTTATTCAAAA
Organism: Elmis aenea; assembly: GCA_947652605.1. Lineage (NCBI taxonomy): Eukaryota > Metazoa > Arthropoda > Insecta > Coleoptera > Elmidae > Elmis > Elmis aenea. Next base: position 5,540,065 of record OX393578.1, on the reverse strand, counting down.
CATTTTTCCCTAAAGTGGATATTTACTCAGATATATAGCATATTTCATACCTTTTGGACACATTCCATATTATTATGTTCTGATTACTCTCTTTTCATTTTAACCTTAAACGTTCGCTGAGCTGACTATATGGCGTTTATATTTTAAAGGCTTTTATATTTCAGTGTCTTTTGTTCTGACGCATACCGTATGAAGTTATTTGCATTTATTTGTATAACATAAACAAGATTACTATTAACGCAGAGACAAGACTTTTAAAACTGGTTTAGTATATTTACGAGTAAAAAAAAAATGTAAATAACATTTAGTTTTGTTACGTATACATTTTTATTCGCATTTTAAAATCTTATTTTAAATTCTTAAGATAACAGACTTAAATACACAAAAAGTTTCATGAATTTTCCTGAGCAAACAATAATTTTCCTGGAAGCGGAAATATTATGCGAATATAAAAACTGTTAGTTGGCTGGTAATCTTTAAGTGTAAAAAAGCATCATTATTTTGTACTCAAGCGGGTCAGCATAATTAAAATTTTCATTAAGAAATTGCTTGAAGTAAATGAGGCCAACTGTAACATTTACAGTTGACACAATTCATAAATAAACTTAATTAAACCATACTAAAGGGTAAACTGTAAACTACCGAGAAGTTGCAAAACTACGTTGTAATGTTTTGTCTTTATTTGGTGTATTTGGAACGATGTGGCTGTCTCTACTTTTAAAACTCTCAAATTCCCCTTAAGCGATAGGTTTTAATATTCATTTTCCCAGCCCGTTTTGCATACATATATTAAATTTGGGTGGGTCATCAACTTGGGGGGTCTTCCTCTTGGCATGGTTCGTTGTGTTTAGTAAAGTTTAGCGCCAGGTAAACTGCGATGAAAAAGATTATAGGTTTACGTAACCTTTCAATTGATTACTTGTTCAGAAACGGTTTAAACGAGATTTTAATAAGCCTTTTGGTCTTAATTATAATAAAAACGCCAAAATTTAACAGAGGAACATCTGTTAAAGGTGTTTTTCTACAACCACTAATGTAAATGACTATTACAGCACAGCCTGCATGCATAGTAAGTGAGTTATAACGCACGGTAAGCAAAACGCACACTTGCTTGGAAATGTCAAAGTAGGCTTACGTCAAAATTGACAAGATAACGTAATTACATGTGTATATTAGCCAAAAAGCCGCTAAAATCGTAGGTAGTATGTGATCGTAGAAAAAGTAAGCTACATAACACGAGCAATTACGCACTCGTGAAAATACAAAAATAGCAATTATGTACTCGATTAAGGAATGAAAACGTAATTTAAAGACTGAAATTTGTATTTCATATAAAATAATTGATTAGTTATGGGTATACCCCCATAAAAATACATTCAGTTCTGTCGCAGTCTTGCAGTTTTCCGGTGCCTTTGTACTAGTTACTGTTTATAAATGTATAAAATACTAATAAAACTGACCGTACGGCACAGACGCCACGTATTTTCCGACACGAAATTCTATTCCGTTCTTGAAAAACTGCTAGCGAGAAATTCAGTGTTTGTTAAAATGCGGTTCGTATACATGTGCTTAGAAAAGAGTGCTATAAAGGGTATGGAAGGGGTTAATGGCAATGTAATGGGCGAGAAGAGATGTGACACCGTGTCTAAGCGAGTCGGGAACTTTATGATGGTCGCTGGTGTTTTATAATTCAACAACGGAAAGAGCTTCAGACCATAAAATGCTGCTAATGGAAAATTTGGAAGAATTAACGGTTGTGTTTGTAATCTGTTTAATTTATAGTGTATATGTGTGTGGCCAATAAATAACGTATAACTGGGTAACAGGCTAAGTCCCGCAGGACAATTTAGTCCTTATTACGTGTAAATGCATTTATCACTTGTAATTTATGGCTTCTTTATTTACCTCATGTTGTTTAACCTGGTAAGAACACGTTTTAATTGGTAATTAGTTGGAAGCTTAGCTCCGATGACTGTGCAATCAATCTGCCGTTTGCACAAATTTGGTACAAATAGGAAACGAAATTGATTATAAATCGCAACAGCAATAGGTCTGAGAGGCGATCAAAGGTTTCAAAATTAATTTTTTGTTTCATAAATTAAGTCTTATTTAAATTATCGTCTGCTCATATTTAAATAATTTATGCTACTCTTTAGAATGTTGTCTGTAAGTTCATTGTTATTTGTTTCGAGATCCAAAAAAAAAACAATGATCTTAAATTGCATGATCTTGGTGGTCAAAATCTCAAAATCAAACGACCTGGGAATTTAAAGCACAATAAAGCGATTATTTTGCCACTTGTATGAGGATAGAAAGAACAAATATGCACACAGAACGATCTAGAAACAAAAGAATACACGTTCGAAGAAGTCAATACTTTCATTTACTTGGGCTTGACAGTGGGACAAGCTGGAAAGAACAGAGTGAAGAACAGAACTCTGAAAGAAAATCAGGCATACAGCAAAACAAAACTGTACGAAAGAGCAAAACACTAAGTAAAACAACAAAAATAAAAATATACAAAACGCTGATAAGACTTGCCATAACATAAGCTATGGAAACAATAACTATAAATAAGAAACAAGAGGAAGACTTAAAAATAGTGGAGAAAAAAGTAATGAGAGCAATACTAGTACCTAATGTAACAAGAGATGGAGAAGTAAGACTGAGAAGAAACGAAGAAATAGAGGAGGTACTCGGAGGAGAGAAGGAAACCAACCGTAACGATCAGAAGGATAACACAATGGATTCATATTTGGCCCAGAAACAAGGGAAGACCAAGGAAGAGATGGAGAGACGCTCTGGAGGAACATACAGGCATTGAGAATAAATGACTGAAAATCGAAATGCAAGATAGGAAAGAATGGAAGAAAATAACGGAGGCAGCCAGGACCAACATCAAGCTTTGAAAAATCAGAGAGAGGATTGATCAAACTTAATAAATTTCTGAGGATTAAACGGCTTAATGATGGTGATGGCATGTGGCACCATCTTGTTGAAAGTAGAGGTCCACTATATTCTAATTTTCCAGCACAGGCCACAAAAAGTTGGCCAACATGTCCTTTCAGCGCACTCCATTGACCGAAAACGCCCTTCCAGTATCGTTTTCAAAGAATTGAGGTGTCTGGGCCATCTTCAACACTTTTACTCACTGCGGCAATATTTTCGATTGAGCGGCAAACCTGAGTGCGCTTTGGCGTCCTTAGATCTTTTTGAAAACCGATCTCTTTGAATTTTTTGTTAGGTTCCGAATAGCGATCTCACTTGGTATACGATACTCTGAGCAAAATGCACAAATTTTGCGTGAAAGAACGTTTTCGTCATAAAATTCAACAATTTGTAACCCTTCTGCAATTGTGTACCGCTCCATGATAAATTCTACGAGGATATAGATGACAGCTATCAAATAAACTTAAAGAAGTTTGTATATAAAAAAGTAGTTTGCAGGCCGTTTAGGCCCAGAGCTTGGTAATATTTTTCTACATTCTTCTCTCTTTCGCTGTTAGTTCTGCCTCCATAGCTTCCCTCCATCTTTTTCTGGGTCTTCCCCTTTTTTTCTTGTATGTAGGTTCTTTTCACACTATCTCTTTTATTATTTTACTGTATTTTCTTCTCTCAATATGTCCTAGGCATTGTATTCTTCTGGCATTTATTATTTTGTCTATGGTCGCTTCTTTGAAAATTGTATATACCTCCTCGTTCGTTCTCTTTTATATCCTTCGTCTGTTCTCTTCCTCCCACTGTTCTCCTAATTATCCTTTCCCATCTTCTCAGGACTTCCTTTGAATTTTTGTTTAGTACCCAGGTCTTACACCCATAGATCGCTGTAGGTCTTAGTATTGTTTTATACAAACGTAGTTTGGTGCTCCTAGATAACAGTTTTGTTCTTATTAGGTTATTTAAAGCTTCTGCACAAAGTTTGGCAAATGAAAAATATTCAAATCCTACACCTCTTGCTGAAACAACCTTTTTATGTACCTAGTCTTCATTAAAAAGTGAAAAAGTACACAAATTAATGTTCGTCAATCGATTTTGTTATGTTCCTATTAATTTTTGAAGTAAAATGCTTGCACATTTTTACGTTGGGATTACAAAATTGTAAAATTTAAAAAAAAGTTTTGTGAATTTTGCTGGGTTTTTTATAGCGTAATGTTTGACGAGAAAAGCCTTATATTATTTTATACACGTAATAAGTAAACGTAGTAATGTTAAATAAAACGGCCATTGACAGTTCTGGTGTGATTGAAAGCAATTTAATTGGCTAACGAACCGCCACGTGCGGTTTGGGACCGCAGCGCTACCTACCGGTGCGTGATGCGAATCGCAATAGCACGTCATTGGTGTGATTTCCATTTACTGCAGCTTTTTAAAGTCTACCGCAATATTTAGTTTCGATACAATTTCTACTCCGTTCAGAATTTAGTACCGAATCTCGATAAATTCAAATTCAAGTCGTAACAATTGATGTGTTTCGTGCATCGTCCGTGTGATTTATAATTTATTTGAGGCTGCGTTTAGATCAATTTGCGGTAATAATTATTTTGTGCTGGTCGGTGAATATTGTAAGCAGTGCAGAACAATATAAATAAAATAACGAAAACGACAGAAGCTGTAATTAAATTTATTCCAATTACAGAATTATGGTGGAAACGTTATTGTTGCAATATTTTGGCACTTGGAAATTGGTTTGTTGGGGTTAATGGATGCAGGGGCGACCTATGTTTGGGGGTTGGATGCCGTTTTGGTAGTCAGTTAAATGGATTCGCAGTTTGAGAGAGACTAATTATCATTGTGCTCAGTGTACATCGCATTAGCTGACCAACGGCAGCGCGCTGTGGAACAATGTAATTGGATTTCGAACTTGAAATTCATTTAGCTCTCCACTTATAATTTTATTTGAAATATGCATAACGCTAGGTTGATTTTGTAATTTGGGAAGGTCATCTTGGACAATCAGATTTACACGAGTGCTGCTACAAATCGTGCACAAATTACGTCACAAATTGGGTTAGTGTTACATTTAATGCATCGCAATAAAAACAAACTAGTTTTAAAACACTAAATAGGTTGCAAAAATTATAGTGGTCGACAGTTTTTAAATTAAAACAGCATTCGAAAAATAGTTGGCTGATTGTTGATCGTATTTCAACCTAGAGATTTCGCTTATCGTAAAGATTAGAGCATAGATTTTAATTTGGCAAAACTGCTAAACGTTATGCTTAATATTAATATAAGAAGGATATCTTATCAGAAATGAGGTCTTCAGAGAGAACCTAAACGTGGGACATGTGCACCAGAATCGAAGAAGAGCAGCTAAGATGGTGTGGGCACATAAGGAGGATGAAAGCAGGAAGAACGGAAAAAGAATATACGAGGCAAGGAAGAGGGGCAGACCGAGAAGAACCTGGACGGAAGAGCTAAAAACAGCGGCAGAGAAACGAGGAGTCAAGTGGCAGGAATAAAACAAAAAACGCAAGAAAGAGGAGAATGGGGACAGATATGGAAAAGAAAACCCAAGCAAAATCTCAACTCCAACAAGCCGTACACCATAAACGTAAAACGGCCTTAGGATTAAGTAAGTAATGTAATTACCAAAGTAGAATTAAATGTAATACTAGCATGTTTAACATTTGTGTAGAAATACTTATTACATCAAAGAGAAAACTTTTTGCATACTAAGTATAGTTTTCGAAATAGAGTAATGAAAACCACAACTTTTTTAGCCTAATCTAGTTTAATAGAATCACTGCTGGTAACAGAATAATTTAATCCCAAACATTGCATCTAAAAAGGCTTCCGCTGTATAAATTAGCCAAGTCCGTCCGATAGTTTAACTCAATTTGTGTACATATGCACTACATGTGTGCATTATTAAGTTTGAAAGTTATATTACAGGTACTACATAACATTATTACAGGCGTGCAGCTGCATAATTTTACTGGTTTATTAATAAAATCTTGCTACACTATAAGGACACAATGTAAGCACAATTGTGTTCGGTTTAAAGCTTTCACGACAACAAACCATTAGTCTTGTTATTAGAAACATTTAATTTCATTGGTTTTATTGCATTTGTAGTTCATTACAAATAAATATAACACAATTTTTTTTAAATTCTAGGTTTCATTTACATTCACTTTTTAATTATAATAAGTACGTTTTGAGGGCTTTGTTTAACATGTTAACCTAAGTTATTATTGGCAACATAGATTTAAGATTTACTTAAAACGATTAGGCAAGACAAGAACTATTAAAAGCCATCAAAAGTTTATATAAGAATAGTAGAAATTATTTGCGATCCCATAACAGCAGGTCCCAGGAATTTATAGCAACAGTGAGAGTAAGACTGAAGGCACATTAAGTCCACAGCTCTTTTTAATCCTTATGGGTAAAATAATTAAAGAATGGAAACAAAACACAAAGAAACGTTACGGGGTTGGAATAAACTGAAACCAACATCCTTAATAGAACTAGCCTTTGCAGATGATGTGGGGCTTAGCTTAAAGCGAAAAGGACTTGCAAATCAATCTAGACGGATGGGCAGATACATTAAGTACATATAATATGAATATTAATATAACAAAGACAAAGGCTATGGTTATTTGGTTATAGCGAAAAATCATGAACCAGTTACAATTGTGCTAGACCGAAAAAGATGGAGCAGGTAGTGAATTTTAAATATTTAGGAACAATAATTGCAGAGAATGGTTTAAATTGGAGGAAGATCTGAAAAACAGAATAGCGGCAGCGACGAAATTATACTACGCCACTAATAAATGTTTGATAAGTAAGAAGGAAATATCAAAAGAAACGAAAGACGTTTTTAATGCAGTGTCCGCACCCATTCTCAAGTAGAGTTCAGAAACTTGGACACTAATTCAAAAACAAAAACAAAGAATACAGGCACAGGAAATGAAATATCTGAGAATAATAGAGGGATGTAGACTGATCGATAAAATCAGTAACGAAAAAATTTGAAAAAAGCTAGAAGTAACAGATATTAAGAAAAAAATGGAGACGAATCAACTAAGATGGTTTGGACATTAACTACGCATACCAGAAAGTAGATACGCGAAAATAGTATGGAAAATGCAGATGGAGGGAAAAAGAAATAGAGGAAGACCAAGAATAAAATGGGAAAAAGAAGTGAGGCAGAGACTAGAAGAAAAAGGAGTCAGCTGGAGAGATGTGCTACAATTAGCTAACGATAGGCAGGAGTGGAGAAACAACACAGAAATAGAAAAACTCGACACCGAAATGTACAAGAGGAACCAATTAAGAAGAAGAAGATGATTGGCAACATAGATTTAAGGTTTACTGATCAGGCAAGTCTAGTGGGTTATGATTCTTTAGTTTTTTAGTTTTTCCAGAGCCCACTAAAAAAGTTGCTGCTAATTAGGATGGTGGAACAATCTTTCTTGATATTTGGTAGTTACGAGTATTTTTGGTTCATTTTCTTGTTTGTTTGCGTCGTATATTTCTTTCATTTGCTTTTCACCTCAAAATATTTTCCATATCTTTCTATGATATCTTTGTCTGTTGTCAGTGTTCTTCCTTCTTTATCCACTATTTGTTTTACCGTGTGGTTTTTATCTTTTCTTAAATTTTTTAAAATTAAACTTTAATAATCTTGAACGACCAAGTTTCAAAGGTAGCGATTTAAAGGTAGGCATTTTTTTGTGTTGTTAAAATGCTTCTAAAATTTAGAACAGCTGTGGAATTTATGTAAATTTGCATGAAATTTAATGTAACCTATTAAACCTCGTGTATCATGTAGATTTTTAATCTTCATAAGTATTTCAACATAAAAGTTCCAACTAAATGAAACAGGTGTGCTGGGGGTTAAACGCAAATAGCAATCAAAAGGGTTCTTCTTTGTTTGTTATTACATAGTTCTAAAAAAACCTTCTAGTTTTAGAATACTCTTTATATTTTTCTGCATTCGCGGTGCAGAAATATAATGTATATATCATTCTCGGTTTTAAACAAACGAAAGGATATATGTACATATATCTCCATCGTTTTGCTTTGTAAAGTGTTCTGTATTTGCTCGAGATAATGAGGCACGTTTGAGATTTAATGAAATATTCAGCTTCGAAAAGTTGGGCTTGCGTACATACATTGTTAATTCGACAGAACTTCACACTCAGGCCATACAAATATCTCGTGTCGCCTGATTACAAGTTTCTCGCGAAACGTGCCATATTGGCTGCTTATTAATGCAGAATATTGTCGACGTGTTCAAGATGCAAGTAACTTTATTATCGTTATTAACAATTTAGGCGACGCTAACCACTATCGGGTCGACGAACTATCGCCTTTAAAAATTCTATTATAAATTCATTTCGAGTTGATACTCACTTCAGACAACATCAAGCATGGAATGAACTTACTGAAAATTTCCCCATTGATTTGTTATTGGGGATGAATCCACGATTTTAGGAAACATTTTTACTAGAAGTTTCTGAAACGTGCAAATTCATGTTAGGTAATATATCTTGCCATGAAAAAAACAGCCACATAATTTACACAGGACATTGTTTTCTTCATTATCCTAAAATTTTTTATTTCGTATTTTCATGCAATTTTAAATTTTGAGTTTAAAAGATTAAACTCATTTAGGGTCTCCCAAAATCTTCTTTGTGTTTTAATATTAAATTTAATGAAAGCTCATCACTTTGCAAAAACATTTTGCCAAATTAATTACAAATGTTTTTAAACAAACAAACTTTCAAAGCCACCGAGGCAGGTAAAATAAGTTTTTGTACCTATACATGCCGGGAATTTAATTAGTTCCAAATAAATAATCCCAATTAAATCTAATCTGCGCGACATTTGTTTAATAAAATTTGCTTTAACTTTCCAAATCACGCTGTGAGAGTAAGGTTATTTATATTAAGAACAAGCTTTACGCAAACAAGAGTAATTAAAGCAAGTGGACTATGCACTTAACTAATTTTAGTTGAGGAAAGTTAAAAATTTGCTCTCAGTTTTCATTACCATTTTAATTCAATTTGAAAAACGTATTTTTCCGTACAAGACACGTCCTTTTCTTTGCTTTAATTGGTTTTTTGTTGGCTGCAAAAGGAACAGAATCAATAAGTGTAAGCTTTTTCGGTTTGGTTTAAATGGCCAATGTGAGATGCGAGAAGAAAGGAACTGCAAAATAATCCTGGAAAAGGATAATGACCGCGTTTTACCCTAACACAATTACAATAAGTTTTTATTATAATATCAGCAAACAATTCTGGTACCTACGTTATTGTTTTGTTAATGTTTTAGATGAAAGTTTCCATTTTATTTGTCCACTGCATCTTGATTCAAGTTTTGCAGGGTTAAATTTAAACTCTTTAAAAGTTTAATAAACGCTAATACGCTTATTTTGAGTGTTTAAGCACTTCAGACGTATTTCATGATATAATAATTTTTATAATTATTGCCTGCGCAAAAATTATGTTTTTGTTGATTCCAAATGGACTTCAAACACTTTCAAAACCATTGAACTGTGCGAAATGCAACTAGTACGCCATTTATATTTGAATTCTAATCGATTTAGGCTATTCCAAATTGTATTATAAAATATATAAGGCTTATTAATGATTTTAATTAAAATAATAACAATGAAAACCTAGAAAAGATATTATCGAATGTCTAATTATTTATTGTAAAAATTTAAGGATAATAGTTATGTAATTAATGTTTTGACTAACAATAATAAGTAATTATAGCAAAATTAGTTAATAATATGTGCATATATGATTCTTTTAGGATAGATATTGTAAACCCCTTTTATTCATATTCAATTCTTTAGTTAGTTGGCTTATAAAATCTTGAAATATTCGCTCTAGGCACATGGTATATAAGGCAATACATTCTTGTGTTTAGTTAATGGATGTAGAATTGTCACATAATGGCAATAATATTACTTCATCAATATTTTGGGCTTTCTTGTCTCAGAAATAAATCAAAAATTCAAGATTCTACAATTCTCCCATCGATGTCTAATAAAATATATTATATGGTGCATATTTCTTAACTCTCATCCAGAATTTCTTTAGCCAATTTATAGTTTTTCCATCCAAGATCAAATGTTTTGGCAAAAGACGAACAGGATGCTATATACATGATAAAAAAAGTATTTGTTAAGTGGGGCTTGGATACAAATGTTGAAAAAACGAAATATATGGTAATTGGACATACTAAACACATTGTAATCTCGAAAGGAATGATAAAACTTGTGGATGCATACAAAAATCTAGGAGTAACCTTAACTTCAGGTGTAATAGATACCAAATACATCTTAAATATATTAGGAAAATGGAGAGCAGTAGCTCGACAATTAAATTCAGTATTATGGAGCAAAAGTATTTCCTTGAAAACCAAGAGCCATATATTTTAATCTTTTTACTTTTAACAAACAGACATTTACTCTTAAAAAGTTTCAAGTAGTCGGGAAATTACGAAAGAGTGGAAAAGTCGCGCACGGAGCCGCGTAGCGGCGGGTGCGTATCTCCTCGAGTACGTAATTGCATTACAACTCGTGTTTTGTAGCATACTTTTTCTACGAACACATAATACCTACTATTTTAACGGCCTTTTGGCTAGGATACTCATGTAATTACGTTGTTTTGTTAATTTTGACGTAAGCCTACTTTGACATTTCGAGACAAGGGTGCGTTTTGCTTACCGTGCGTTATAACTCAATTAATACGTTCGTTGCTTATCAGTTTTGATTCGTTTTAATTAAGGATATGTGACAAGTGATGCAATTTGTATTTTGAATGTGTGAATGTAGCTTCATTTAGTGTTGATGTTAAATAAACTAATTTTGATGTACTACATGCAAGGCTATACCATACATTTTCGAATTAGGGCAATCTCATTTTATTACGTGAATATTTTGGTGTGTTGCAGATGTTGTAAATAAAGTCATTTCCGGGTGTTTGTATAAACTTATCACGAACCAAGCTGAAAATGGGTGGAAATTGCAATTTGCTAAAAATGTTATGGAAATTGGGAACTTATTTAGAGGGCTATTCACGTAATGGCAAATGCAAGTTGCGGTGTTATAGCAGGCATCAGATCAGTGGCCTATATTGAGGTTGTGTGTAACTAACAAGGCCGTACATTGCGAGCTGTGCAAACTCCGGAAACAATTGGACAATTGCTGTCTACCATGGCTGCAGATGCATTTGTCAGGCGGTGCGCGCAGAATGATTTGTTCAGCAACACTGGTGCCGCTTTGCCACAATCCACAGCCCAACCGCCACTGGGGTACACACCCCAGCAGGATACTCATCCTGTCTCCACACGTATAACGGCCGGACTCCCAACCCCAAATACATTCGTTATTTGTTTAGTTTATTTACAACATCCGCAATCTATATTTCTTTATTCATATTTTACAATCGCTGCCAGGGCGAACGCCAGAATCGATTTTCAGAGAATACGAGAAACAGGGCGTCTAAGAAATAATTTATTTTATACATGCTTTAGTTATATTAACTTCTACCGCACCAAATACAATTCTCTATACAGGGATTCAATATCGAGGATGACCCATGGAATCTTTCTTATAATTAGAGCTAGCCCATATTATATAAAAGCGTTAACAAGCCTTATAGGTCCATAGCTCGACGATTATCTTCCATTTCCCTAGGTTTTTTGCCTTAGTTTTCCAGCTTATATGCTCTTTTCTGGCAAATGCAACTTCTAGTTGTTTTCTTATAGTATCATTTCTACTTTTGTCTGTTCTTTTAACTCCGAGTGTTCTTCTTAAAGAGAACAATATAAATATTTGTATCTATAAAAAAGTATAATTGCTATAAAACATATTTTCTACTATAAAAAATAATAATTGCTGTAAAAATAATTAGCTTGCTGTATAACTTAAGAAACACGATACATAATTAATAAAGACTATAAAAGTAATAAAATTGATTTTACAAAATAGAAAAGTCCGTGAATATATATTTTTGCTATAAAAATTTAAGCTCAGCTTTGGTCATGTCAGCTCAGGTTAGGCTAGGTTAGGCTACGTTAGGCTAGGTTAGGTCAGGTTAGGTCAGGTTTTCTAGTATTTAGGCCAAAACATTCTTTAAGGAGCTAAAGACGTTTAAATTCGTCTTCTGTTGTTTCTGAACTACAGACTGTAATTCCAAAATTATTAAATTTTCTTTTTTGGTTTAATTTTGGTATTGTTTTTAAACAACCCTGATTTAAAAAGACCTTTATTTTTTTTTCAATTACTCACATGTATGTATATACACAAACAAGAAATAATGCAGTATGATAATCTTTACATATATAGAAATGGAGGGAAAAAAAAACAGTTGTTTTAGTTCAAACAAAATTCGAACTACAATCCTGGTCTTCCATCGGGTTTATTAAATAAATAAATTTCACATGTATAACAAGAAAGTAATGTCTCATGATAATGTGTTATGTTTTACCCTGCAGATTAAAAAGCAGTGTATACATACTCTTTTTAAATAAATAAATTCTTAACGTTTAAACTCATTTGGAATGTCGTTATAAATTTTGTATAGCTGATATTGGAATTATCCCTCAAATAAAGCAGTTCTGTGAGATGATGCAGACATTAAGCTCATACCTATATTTTTCTTTTGGTTATGAGCTTGGAACCAAGTCCACGTAACTGCTATTCTGCTATTAACTTTATCATCTATGATGACCTTATAGTTTATGATGCATCTTAGGTATATCTATCTATCGTTTCATTAATTAATTTCTCTCTTGGTACATTCGTTTTGTCTTTGATTGCTTTCATGTTTAATCCTTAATAACAAAAGGACGAGTATATGACTGTCACTAATAAGTATAAAGCAATAATTTGAGGGCCAGTTAGTGAGCTAATGAGCAGGAAATGGGTATCGTCCTCCAGAAAGTCCTTAGGGTATTCGACCATCATCAAGATGTATTTCCGACTCGAATCTCAAAGGATGTATTAACATTGTCTTATCGGTTTAACCCGGATGGATGCCATTCCCTTTGTTAGCCAGTCAGGTAGGACAATTAGACAGGCAAGTACCTTTCAGACAAACTCCGGCTTGACCGCGCTTCATTACTTCATAACAGTCCTGTTTCTATTTAAGATAAATTAAATTGCGGTCGAATTTAGCAACTTTGGGGCTACCTAACCAATATTAGGGAGTTGTAGTAGTTTATTGAATTACTAAGGGTAGACGGAAAGGTTTGAGACCTCGCAAAGACAACACGTTTTTGTTCGCTGACCAGGACTCGCATTTGCATAATCCTTTGCCCTACATCTGAATGGTTTTTAATTTTTTTTTGTGATCTTCACTTCGTTAATCAAAAACACAAGCGAATTTGACAATCAAAGAACGCGTTTCTAAAGCCTACCATGTTTTACATAATGAGATACATACGTTTCGCTTTTGTCTTTCATCATCCTCTGATATAGAGTAAATTTTTTTAAACCCTTTCAAGCACATTTTTTGAAATAAATTATATTTTATTATAATCCCTGTTTTATACATATTATTAAAAAAGTGCTTAGGAAGTCTTGCTCTTTATTAGGACATAAAAACATTATTAGTTATTATTTATAGTTTCTATTTAATGTTTCATAACGCAAAACGTGAAAATTTTTAGAGGATAATATAAAGTTATTTCATGAAAAACTTTTAAAAAATTTCTTGGGTCGTTTAAGGAGTGAAGTTGTTGGATGTTTACTTGGAAAGACTAACAATTATCTACGAAAATGTTCATCTCCAGTAGGATTGGGGATATACATACTCAATAAACAATGGGGGTTGGAATCAATTATTATTTAACTTGAAAAATTTTTGTCACCTAACACAGAAACACTAAAATATGAATTAATTGTTGTTGATCGATTACTAACGTCCAAACTTTCCTATAGCAACGAATAAAAACACGGCTGCATTATGTATTTTACTGTAATCAATTATAATTGATCAACAATGACCAAACTACTTTATTTCATTGCCAATATAACCTAGAGTTATATTATAACATCAAGCAACGTCAAAGATTTCTTGGATCAAAACGGAAATGCCCCCATCAATGTTTCATTAACTTCGAATCTTAAGTCAGAGATCGTTGCTAAATTATTAATTCAGTTGTATTAATTTATTTTTCATATTTTATGAGTTCTAGCACAAAGTTGTCCTGGGCGACTGCTCCAAGGATTATTTTACTCTCCCGGGTCTAATAGCAGTGTAGTCCGGTTCAAATTCAATTTCATTAACGATTCAAGATCTTTTACATTCATAATAAGTCTAAGAGTCTTGCAGGCCTTTAAAAATTAATGCCAAAACCAATAGTGTTGCCAAAAGACGAAATATTTGTGATAAATACTAACAGATTTATTAAAATAATGTTTAGTTTGATTTAAATAGGTATAAATACGTTAATTTAAGGCTAAACATAAGCAAATCTAGTTCTTTTACTTAAATGCTACAGCTATTGTCCAATAATTACTGGATACTTTGTGACATCATTGGTATGTCCTGCTCAATCAATACGTTTTTAAAGATTTTTCGTTTGCAAAATACATATACTGGTTAGTTTCATTACCTCTTACAAATACTTCATGTTTTTTTTTATATAAGTTATTAATTTTATTTTTTAGAAACCAAATTTGAGGTGTATAACATTTGCAACACACTATATAATTTTTATTTTTTGGATTTTGTTTTGCAATACAAACATGTCTACTTAAAACCGCAAGATGAAGTTTAGACAACCCAAAGGATAATTGCTTAACATCCGGGACGTATATTCGTACTTGATTTGTAAGCTGAGAGATTGCTATTAAAGTTTTATATCGTCTTCGAATTTTCTCTGCTATATTTTTACTGGGCGACTTTTTCCAAGTCCTCAGGGATATTAGGAAATGTCAGGATATACAAACATTATATTGCGGAAGGACGAAGTGTCCAGCCGCATTCTAGCGTTCACAAAATGAAAGCTGAAATGTTTTGAGCTTAAAATGAAACTCCTACTTCGCTAACAAACGTTAACATTGAAATAATGAAAGATGGCTTCAAGTTTAGAAGTAAAAATAACAAAATATCGTAAGTAAAAACTGTATAGCAGTCATGCAGAAATACACTTATACTTAAATATTATTGCAGATTTATTTTGTTGATATGTAGCACATAAAATGTGCAAATTCTAACTTGATAGGTCGTTACACACATGGAAGTAAATGTCGATTTGATTTCGATTTATATTGCACATCAGTGGTTTTCTTATTTCAAAGTTACTAAAGAAGACAAGAGTCTGTACATTATTGTGAAAGTTGTATGGATTAAATTAGATTTTTAAGTGATCATAAATCTACTAAAAACGGTAGTAATAAATTCTCCTATCAAACAAAACGTCTAAGATCCGAATTCTATAAATTTTCAGCTGCATCTGAAAAATTGTAGCGTTAAAGATTCCCATTTGTAAACGAATTAACAATTTATTCTCGCCCTGAGAGCATCACTACTAAATGCACTATGACAAACAACTGAAACGTGAGCATATCTCAGCGAAATCGTTAAACCTTTAGTAAATAGCTGGTGAAGTAGGTCATAAATCCGTCGCTTCCACCAATAGATCTCCAATAAAGCGAAATAGCTCCTGATGCTTGCATTTTTGCCTCGTTTTTATTTAAGAATTTTAGATCTTACTTGATTTATAACATGCCTTTTGGAGAATTACTTTATACATGCCAACACTGATTTATATTCAACAAAAAATGCTTAAAAAAATATTCTCTAGAAGCCCAAGAGTAAGGAAGAATTGAGGAACAAAGTTTTAATAGCTAATTTTCTACTAATAAAATACAGGGTGATTGATTGAGACCGGTACTTAAAAAGATATGAAGAACGAAAAATGGTATTGATCTGAAATTTTGGCTATGACCATAATTGCATCTGATCTGTTTAATGAAAATATTTTTAAGTTGACGTCTACTTTTTTATTTCAAATACAATGGTATATTTTTTATTGCATTTTTGGATTTAGCACGTTATATTAAAGGGACTTATTAGCATTCCCTATACCTAAGTGCAGTGATTTTTTAGATTTTTGGACTTTTTTGAAAATTTTTTGATCTTCATCGTGATGCTTATTATTATCTACCGCCGCCATTTTTAAAGAGAAAACCCTTAAATTTAGACTATGCATAGAAGAAACCTTGGAGTTCATGCTAGAATTTTTCCAATCGATGCATTACTTATAGGGTGTCCAAAATTTAATTTCCTTTTTTAATCGAAAAAATATCACGTTACCTAATGATCTTCAGTATCCTGAGCTAATCAATAATCATTTTATAAACGTTGCAGGGCAATCCTCTATAGATAATAATCTCTTAAATCATTATTCCAGTAACCTAGTACATCGTAATAGTTCTTTTATTTTTGAGGAAATCAGGGATGTTGATATACATAAAGCTATTAAATCAATCAAATCACAAGCTAGCGGTTACGATGGCATTAATTTAAGAATGATTTCGATTGTGCTACCTTATTGCATTAACGAAATAAGAAATATCTTTAACGAGTCAGTTAATCAAGGGGTTTTTCCTCAAATTTGGAAAATTGCAAGCGTGGTACCAATACCTAAAATACCTACCCCAGTAGGTTACAATGATTTACGACCAGTGTCGATTTTACCAACTTTTTCGAAAGTGTTCGAAAAGATTATTACAACGCAAATAACAAGCTATGTAGAGAAATACAATATAATACCCAGCATACAGTCGGGTTTTAGAAAACTACATAGTACACAGACGGCTTTATTGAAGGTGGTAGATGATATTGCTATGGGTTTCGAAAATTCAACTCCCTCTGTTTTAGTACTTCTCGATCAGAGTAAGGCATTTGACCTTGTAAATTTGACCTTATTATTAGCAAAACTAAAATATATCGGATTCAGTAGTACTGCTTTGGAGCTAATTGATAGTTATTTAAATAATAGATGTCAAAGGGTAATACTTGGTAGGGGTTCAGTATCCTCATCATTGAAAACTGTCAAATGCGGGGTTCCTCAGGGTAGCGTGCTGGGCCCTTTGTTATTTTCACTATTTACATTTAATTTATGTAATTGTTTGAATTACGTTAACGCTCATCTATATGCTGATGATATTGCATTATATATGTCCTGTGGATTTGATACTTTAGATGTTCACATTAACAATTTCAATTCTGACTTGGGAAATGTTACCAAATTTTTACAACAGCATGGTTTGCGTATAAATCCGGCCAAATCTGTAGCATTATGCATAACGACACCTTCATACAGAATGCGTATTGTGGAGCAATATAGTTTGGTGGTGAACAGTACCGATATTCAATGGGTCGATAGTGCCAAAAATCTAGGGGTCATAATGGATAGCAACTTTTCATTTAATGATCATGTCAATCATATATACAGGGTATGTTTTTCTAAATTAAACGCGCTTCAGTCACTAAAACACGCTTTAACAAGTGAGGTAAAGCTTATGATGATAAAGTCACTAATCTACCCACACATTGATTATTGCTGCTTTGTGTATTTTAATTTTTTGAGTCAACTGAACAAACAAAAACTACAACGAGTGCAAAATGCATGTTTAAGATTTGCTTGCTGTATTCCGTATAGAGGTCATATTACTCCATTTAGACTTAGCCTCAACGAATTAAATGTAAAGGAGCGCATACGCTATCTAAATACTGTCTTTTTATATAGAATCTTAAAATCTCACAATCCACCATATCTTTTTAATCTTATAACACGTAGAAATGATGTTCACGATGTCAACATTAGATTTAATTCATTTTGTATTCCAAGACACTCTTCACTTAAATTTAGAGGAAGCTTTTCTTATCTAGCACCGTTGTACTTGAATACTGTTATGCATCAATTGCATTTATCTGCTTTTCAATTTAAAAGTATGTTAAAAAATGCTGTTCAGCAATAAATATGTCTTTTATTATTGTAATTTTTTCTTGTTTGTTAATGCTTATTTCTAATGGCAAGGTGGTAGAGAGCGCGAGCTAACCTTGTCCATTTGTGTATTATTTTATTTAATTGTATTGTAATGCACAATAAATATTATTATTATTATTATTATTATTAATACAACTTTAGACCAGTAAAACTCGTTTACTTCAAATACTTCAAATCTAACTGAATCATATAATTGATCCAGACAAGACAAACATTACAAAAGTTGTTCAACAACATACTAACGAACTCAGATTTTGCTTTAAAAATGTGCATCTAGCAATTCTAAAACTTAATTTAAAGATAAAGGACACTTACTCGTACAAGGGCGTAGATACCACTTATTTGATGTCTGCATAATGCAATATTATTCAGATTATGAACTATAAACTGCAAGCTCTAACAAAAAATATCAATTTCAGAAATACGCTGAAAATTTGTTTTCATAACTGCTTACGAACGTTGTAAGAAATAAACATGATCCGAGAACACAATGAAATCTAATAAATCCTGTTCCGCGCTGCTTTTGCTTTGAGAAAGATTCTTTTTATAGCAAAACCCAGTTCTGACAATACACGAGAGGCCTTCCTTATCACGGAGCGCCAGTTCTAATTCAAGACGATTACAGTTTTAATACCGGTTTTACATCTTGGTTCGATTCTCACGATCGAGACGCATCTGCATCTTCCATATAATCCTGTTCTTACATTACAGAAAAAAATGTGTACAGGATACGTCCCCGGAAAGGATTTGTACGTGAAAATAAATGGTTAAAGTTTCGGAATTGATTTGTAGGAAAGTTTTAGCGAGATACATTTTTTTATGCTCTTAACTCATTGGATCTGTTTTTTTTCCTACATCTATTTAGACAGCCCATGAATGTAAATAATTTAAATACCAACGTTTTTTGTTGATCAGTTTTTAATCCTAATAAAATCAAACAAGCTCTTCGTTTTCCTTTATCTACAGAAATCGTAAAAAATGGTCGTTGAACTTCGGCCTAAAAACACGTATAATTAAAGCTTCAATATAAATGATACCCAAGGAAATCCAATCCAAACAGGATAAACTCCAACAAAAACTGAATTAAGAACTTAAGTTGGGCGCTAATTTATATAAAATAGATTTATATGTTACCGCGTTTTTCTCGAGTTCAACGTTTGAGTTTAATTTAATGCCACAAGTACGTTATGCATCATTAATGAACATGTCATAAAACAGACATCAAAGTAATTGCCATCATTTCATTTTTACACCATGGTACACCCGGGTAAGGGCAATGTATCGATTACACTTCGCTGCTATAGATTTAGATACCAAACCAATTGGGTCAGAGTATGTGAGCTGAACACGAATGGTTTCATACACCCAAAAATGTATAAAAAAAGTAAGCCGTTTCTTTGTATGTACAGATAACCAAAAAGTCTCGTATAATAAGCTGCTATTAATAAATTTCATATATTAATATAATTTTTTATTGTATCTAAACCGTTTTCTGTTGTGCACAAGATTTCTAACACTTTATGGATTGCCTTAGAAAATATCTTCATATTAGATGCTTCAGAATTGTCTGCACAAATCAAAAAGTTATACAGATACTCTTTACAGAAAAATGATTTAAGTTTGCAAGGTTTTCGTAAGATACTTTACTTCCAGAAGTTCTTATTGGTTTAGCAAAATAAAATTGCTTTGAAAGTATTATATGATTCCCTTTTGAAAATTATAACGACATGTTTAGGTAATGAGAAAAACCGTTGTAACAATTATAGGTTGATCAATCTATACGTCTGTAGATATGTTTATTTTTTATTTAGTCATGAGTCCTTCTACTGTTAGGTGTAGGACTGTTGAGTTGTGTTGTGCTGAATTTTTTCATGTTTTACTGTCTTGCGATAGATTTTTTATGTCCTTCCAATTGATGTTTTTATGCTTAAAGTAATGAAGATATGGTTATCTCTTAAAACAATTTTAAATTTATTAAACTGCTTTACTCTTTGTTATGGTTCTTCTGATAAACATTACTTTATCTTTGGTTTCTCCATTTATAAATTAATTTTTAAACTAAGTTTACTTAAATTTTCAATTCCTTTAAGATTAGATATAAAATACTTTTATACTGTCGTCAGTGCACTGTGCTTGTTTTAAACCTTCCGTAAAATAGTTTTTTGAGTATAATTACCTAAACAAATGTCTATCTATTTATTAAAATCATGCTTTTTATCAATTTTTTTGAGTGAAGTGTTTAAAAATCTCCAACATTCCTATACTAAAATCAATACGCTTGTCTCTAGACATCGCAATTTCCTAATACGGCCCTGATTTGCTTTAAATGCGGTATCGTTTACATAATGCATGTAAATCCCACCGCAAACTTTAAGACCTTCTCGACCTACAAGCGCTGGCTTTACCCCGACTCTCAGAAAAATTGAAATTTTAACAATTCACCGTCATTCAGACGATGTAAAAGTAGCAAGGTACCTAACATTTTAATATTAATTGAACGTTTTAGCAACAAAAACACGTACATGAAGCTTTGTGGATATGATTTTTGTACTGCTGCATTGCCTTTTGGTGGAGTCGTAAAGCTTTTGATAAATTATTTGTAGCTTTTACGTATACAGTGAGTCTGAAATTCGAGACACAATTTATGCAAAAATTGTGAAAAAATTAAAAGTTTACCTTCAAATTTAGTATATTTTACAACAAGAGAGGAAAAACCAGTTTTTTTCGTGAGGTGAGACTTGTTCACGAGCTGCAAAGGGGCGAGTGAGAAAATCTCACGAACGAAAAACACTGATTTCATCTCGAGTCGTAAATGCTATTTTTTCTACGAAATTAAAATTGTATTATAGAACGAACGTTAATGAAAACGAACCAAATGACAATTATTATGCATAAAGTATTATTATAGGTACATAATAAAATTATAATCTGCAAACGAAATATATTTATTATTAATTTTTGTACCATTCTTAAGCTTTTATATAAAATGCTACATTAAAATTAAATTATTTGTTGAGAATATTAACGCAATTTTAGTTTATTATGAGTTAAAGCTAAAAAAAACCGTAAATTTTACAATTTGATTTTGACATTGACAATATTTTCGCCACTACAGACGAAAGGAAAATTTTCATGTGGAGTAGACAGTGAGAAAGTTACAACTTTCATACAATTACATGAGTAGAAAAAATATTTATTCACATTTACCAAACCGTTTATATTTTCCAGAGGAATCAACATTCTTTAAAAAGTAATTTTATAGATGTAATCTAGATCTATCCACGAAATTTTCTATACTGTGTGATAATATTTTTTTGTACGTAATGTCTGCAAACTCGAAAATTCTCTTAGATTTTCTACTCTTACTACAAATATGTGAAAACGTCTATATATTTTATTTAGAATCATTTCTTTACCAAAAAAAGTTGGTTTAACACCACTTGGTATGCAGTTGCAAACAATATAAGCACAATACTCAACTCCTAAAAGCTTTTTACACATTGGGTGACTCATGTGATTCCCCTATTACTATGTAATACTTCCCGCTGAAATAGCTTTTATGTTGTTTTACTTTCAGTTGCATTTTATACAAAAAAATAAGCACATTTCGTTTATTTTACTGAAGGACTGTACGGCCATCGACAAGACATTTAAAATAATCACTGTCTATACTAAATACGGACGTGGGGTAACCCTAGCAATATTTACATCACACATTTCTTCGACGGTTTTTAAACTACGATTAATATTGTTAACATGAACCATTGCAGCTTTAGAATTTAACAACAATTCCAATTATTCTACAACTTAGGAGTTCTTGCGCACTAAGTGGGGTTCAGTTACGGCCACAAAACCGCGATGCCGTAGTTCAACCCCAAAGTTTAGACAGGTTTGCATTACTCATAAACCTTTAAGAGTGCCGTGCTTGTACGCCGTTCTAAAGGTAAATGGCAATATAATTTTTGTGCAATATGTCCATTATTTGCTTGCCATAACAATGGAACAAGGCTATTTTGGTTTAAAATTGTAACTTTTGCCGCATAATCATCATATTTTACAATATATTGCAACAGACAGATTGGAACGATCAAAATTCCGCCTCTATATTTACGTGTATCGTCCTATAGGTATGTCCTTACTATTTCTAGAGATCATTTTAACCACTACCTTAATTATCTTGTTTATATTCTAAAATAACCCAAATAAACTCTATACAATTGCAGCAAATTCTAAATACATCGACAATATTTTGTCAAACATATCTTTTTATCTTCACAGTCCTTTTATGATTATTAATAATGAGTTTTTTTTAGATAAACGTTAAAGTGTATAAGATATAATTAAGCTAATTTTCATCACTACACTTCGGTACTTATTCCTCATTAGTAATAAAAAACTTCACCCAATATAACTCTTTGTTTGAGCAAAAACAATATCACAATCAGCTAAAAATTCTATGTGATTTTATTTTATAAATTCATTTGAAATTATGGTGACATATTGTCAATATACTCAGCAAGTTTCAAAATGAAATATATTTCATTAATGTACCTCTCCATGCCAGAGGTTTTAACCTTTGTACATTTGTGCTAAATTAAATATAACAGAGAGGAAATAGCTTTTTAACGTAAAGGATTAGGATGCTTGTTCAGGCAAGCAATTTTAAAGCATAAATATATCTGGTTAAAAAGTAATCATTAAACTAAATTTATTATTCTTCAATATTTTTTAGGTACATAAAGAAAATATACATACGGTGTATAGACAAAGCGTGGCCACCTGACGATTTTTCAACGCTGTATCACTCAGTTGCAAAAATAAATACAGCTAACTTATTTCTTTCGTAAAGTTGTTTAAATATTCAGTTTTCCAAAATTTTGCTTTTTACTGTCACAACATTATTTTGCCAAATTTAAACCCAAACTCGGTCTCTTATAATAAGCAAGATAGCAATGGTCTGCCTTGTAGAATTTTCTGTTGACAAATCTAAAGTTTCTTGTTTTGCACCCTGTAGAAAACAAAAAGTCTTTTTAAACCTTCCCGTAGGAATACAAACTAAGCTTTGATATAATTAAATATCACTAAATTTAGCCACTTTATCAAAAGGAAACCTATGGTCTATTTCTTATAATATCCTAGGTACGTACAAATGGTCAGCTTGATAGAATTTTTGTAACAAATACAAAGTTGGTGTCATTTTTGCATACGATTTAGATACCAAAAACTTTGAAAATTTTCTATATCATTCTCAAATGATTGATTATATTAATTACCAATAAATTAAGCAGGGTTTTAAGATTTCAACGTATGATCTAGTTGTTATAATAATGTTAAAACACGAATTCCAATCACCCTATTCTGCTACGACGAATGCTCGACATAAAAACTAACAAAGGTAATAATGTCAGTGCTGTGCTCAATGCTACTGCCAATGTAATAAGATGGGACATTTCCTTCCTTGATTTATTACATTTAATTTAATGTCATCTCATCTGCCTTGAATAACCGACTTGTCAAAATTACGATCCTTCCACCTTCATATACGTGAACAAATATGCGAACTATATAAATTTTATGCATAGCACAATCTCATGAGACATACATATTGTTTTTGATTAGTTTTAAGATGTAAGTAACTAAGATATTAAGGATTAGTTCTACACTAGAAGGAATAATTGTCGACAAACATTGACTCTATGCAAAATTGTTTCTTATCGTGGTACAAGTTTAAAAACAATTTGTAGCTGCTTTTCAGCAGATCTGTTAATTAAATTTAATTAGACCAATAGACGTAACTCAAATAATATTCCTAACTGAACCGTTTCAAATTTGCTGCGGTTTTTATGTGTTGCTTATATAAACTTCATAGGCATATGTCATTCCACTCATAAAAAACTGCTCTGGGGTTATTATTTATTTTATTTAGATCGGTTTTACCTCCTCTTCACCCTGTCGTCATATCACAAACACTAACAGGGAGGTATCGAATGAAAATCACCTCCAAAGTGGGGAGACGTAGAAAAGCGCACTTGGCTATTCTCAACGAGATCGACACGCATCCGACACTAAGTATGATCTCGGAAAGAATAAATAGGATGCTAGCCATTGAGGAAACCCTTTGGAATTACGATTCCAACACGGGATCGATGGTAGCGTCAAGAAATAGAGCTAAATGACCTAGTTTGGTATACGGACGGGTCAAAAACGCAAAATGGCACGGGCTGCGTGGAATATGGGGAGCAGCAAAACTGAGACAAGGCACATTATATTTCAAGTCGATGTGTACGCTATGCAGGAATAATGTTCAACTGGTATGGTGCACACTAATATAGCAGGGAATGAGAGGGCAGATCACCTAGCCAAAATTGGCAGCGAGACACCATCCTGCGGTGTCTTAATGACATATTAACACGAGGACGTAATGCTCATTGGAAAAAAGTTGCAGAAGAAATGTTAAGGATGAGCAGAGTAAACATCAGAGCAAACACAGGACTCCACAGGACACTTTGGTCTAAACAAACTTTTATATAATAGGGCTTCAGAGACCCTTATATGCAGAGGATGTGGTGAAGAAGAAGAAACTCCTCGTAATATGCCAGTGTGAAGGATTCACACCCTCTCGGCACCGGCGTAGACTTCTAGGGATGGAAAAAGCCAACCCAGAACAGTTAAGAAAACCACCCTTAAAGAAAATCCTGGAGTTTTTCAAAACCACAGGACTTCTTTAAGGGGCAGGAGAGTACAATAGACCAATAAGTCGCAGTACAGAAACCCGAAAGGGGCCCACCTCCGCGGAAATAATAATTATAATAATAGATCGGTTTTAATCTTTTAACGCATATTTCTAATAAATCTACAAGCATATGTATGTAGGTACGTATGTTTGTCGACTATACCGCTATTGTCTGTCAATGATATGATCTCATTGAGACAATTAAACACTTCAAAGCTCACTTCACATTACAATTAACTGGCTTTAGACTTGTAGTACGGTAATTACAGCAAGTAGAAGTTTAATTTATGTCTTAACAGTCAATTAATGCTAGTTCTATAACGTATTTAAATTCATGTCAAAAATTTTGAATGAAGTATTAAATAATTCAGTTAGTATTAATATAAAGAATGTGATTAAATTTAATTATTCCAATTTTAATTCCACTTAGATACGCTATGGTTAAGACCAATTTTGTTAATAAATAGGAACAGAAAAAACTGTTGCTTAATTTCAATATGTACCTATTTACTTATTGTTAAATTATATTGTAGTTAAAAGTTTTTTTTTAAATATAAACTCCTAGTATTTCGTATTACATGGCTATTTTAATTGTAAAATGGCACGGTTTTAGCTTATCAAGTGTTTAATTAGAATAGGCTTAAAGCATTTTTATCATAAATGATTACCCAGTGTCATATACTAATGATTTTTCAATTGGTCAAAGCATGTGAATATTATGAAATATAAACTAAAAATTATCTACAAATAAAAAGTTTACACTAAATTGTACTTGTAAATTATTTATATTCTTATTTTCCCCCCAAAAATGGACTTGATTAGGCATGTCTTACATGTTTCTTACTAAGTAATAAGTAATGCCAACTGTAATACGTGGAAGTTACAGATTAAATGTAATTTTGAAGTGGGCTAAAATCAAAATTAAGTTGAAAATAACTATTATACTATAATCGACCTGTTAAAAACGAATTCAATAATTCATTTGCATTCCAAAGTTCCATATGTCATATAAAATACTTGACTCTGAACATTATTTTTTGTAGTTTAAAATCTGTTCTTGATTAAAAAAAAAGACAACCCAAATTAGATTTAACTGTAAAGGTAAACTATATCTCACAGTTTTTTATGAACGTTTAACAAAACACTGGCCTTAAACAGGCGTCGCCAAAGTTTTCATATACTTTTCTATTAATAAACCAAAACACTTCTTAAAATTGTGGAAAATAGTCGATTAAAAGATGAAAGTCATTTTTAAAATTAACAATTGGAAAAATATAAAAATAGCAGTTGTAAAAACGTAAGTATCTGTTAGCTTAGGATTGTTACCTGTTGGCCAAATATTAAACTAAATATTTTTTTTAGGGAAAGCACAAAATAAATTTTTCCTAAAAGCTTTCGCATAACTTCAAGATGTTTTCTCTAGCGGAAAATTTACTGAAATCTGTTGATTCTTGTTCGGGAACTGCTGACGCGTTGTCTTGAATAAAACCTCTAGCGGCTTTTGTAATCAGCAAGAGTTGACGCAGAATTTCACATTATAACTCTGTCCTACAGGCACATTCACACGTCAACCTGTTACTATAAGAAATACTTCGGGGACGGAGCTTTTTTTTGCAGCCAGTCCCGCAGAGCAGACTGTTTTGTATTTATGAGTTTCTTGCTCCTGCATCAGTCTTTTTCATCGAAGCAGTGCACCACTGAAAAAGCAGTTTTACGTGTGACTTAAGACGTTCATGTATGAATAGTTTTATGTTGATTTACCGCTCAGAATGTCTTGCGGTGTAATGTAACAACTTTGTATTTGGTATAGGAACGGAGCTTAGTTTTACGGTTTCAGTGTATTGACAAGTGCACCGCACACCGAGTCATGAGACAGTAAATCTTGGTACAATTGCTCAAGTTTCTGTACATTGTGTAATCAACTGGAATGGTTTATAGCTAATTCAGAAAACAACCCTAATATTTTTACTGCTTATACCACAATTATATAACTCTTCAATACCATTAAGAAATTATCAATAATCCTATTTCCAATTCGTATTATTAAACAATTTAACAATACCATAACAGACAAAGCACAGATTCCAGAATGTTTTAATGATCATTTTGTAAATGTAAGCATTAATTTAGCTAACAAAATACATAATTCTAAAGAAGATACTGACACAATGATTAAAAATGTCCCAGTCAATTCAAATTCCAATTTGTATCTCCTATCACTCCAGATGAAGTTATATGTGCTGCCAAAAGTCTAAAATCTAACTTAATACTTTGTCAAAATAATCTTTCATTAAATATATTAAAAAATATAGTTTCAGAAATTTCAGAACCTTTAAGTATTATCTTTAATAACTGTTTTCTTCAAGGATACTTTCCCGAACAATTGAAAGTGGCTTTCTTGACCCCAATTTATAAATCTGGATTTACCTCTGTAAATAATTATCGCCCTATCTCGGTTCTTTCAAATATAGCAAGCATTTTTGAAAAATTATTGAAAGTACAGTTTACTTCATTGCACCAATAAAATCATCTCAAATAATCAATTCGGATTCGTTAGCAGTAGAGGGACAAACGATGCTATTGCTGAATGAATGTCTGGACAATTCTACCCCATGTGCCGCCATATTTGTAGACTTGGCAAAAGCATTTGACACCGTGAACCATATTATACTACTTAAAAAATTAATATCAATTGTAATAAGCGAGATCCCCATGCTGAAAATAATATGTGGAAAACCCTGTATAATTTGGCCAACCAAAGAAATTAATAGCTGTAGGCAGTAAAATAAGATTTTCATGGCCAAGATAATTTTATTCAACGACTTTTAAAAATTAGTTCATGATCTATGGGAAAAAACAAAAGATTTTCTTTAAAAATATCAACATTCTGCAGCATAAAGCGTATTAAAATTATACATCACACATAAGTTCACAGAATTTGCGCATTTCGCAGTGATAGTATGTTAATAAGTTCCATTATTTTATATTTCATGACGTTTTCATCTAAAAGCTTTACATATATTTCATAAATTCTAGTTGTCGCCGCAAACCCCAAACTAACGAACGCGTTAATAACGCTACGTCAAAATTTCATTTGTGTAATGTATGACGTTCCATGCAATTATTGTTGTGCAAAACGAAATATATGTGTAAATGTCTGCCCGGCAAGTGAATAGAAATTCATGGCCCGTGTCCCACTAAGCTTTAATTTCCATCTAAAATAAACAACGTAACTAACAGAAAATGCATTATTCAAGTTAGTCTCCAGTCAGGGACTCCTGTGACAAATCGCACTCTTTCCAACTTTCGCCCTGTCGCCTTGACTGCGATTCTTGCAGGAAATTTTTATCGCAGGAAAGTCACGCGATTGGAGTCACGTTAGTTAATGAGATGTGCCGGCAGATAGCGACGCCGATGTATAAATTAGAGCTACCATAAATTCTGGGTAAATTCTCCCTAGTCCCCCCTTACATAAATTGTTGCGTACGACAGAATGCATATTAACCCCTAATGCCTCCGTAGTCCGACGGTTATGCCTACATCTTGTTCTAAAGTTTAGAAGTTTAGAATCTAAACGAAAACCCTTTATCGTTGTTGAGTTGATTGCTGTATAAAACGAAATTTCATACACATTGTTATAAGCAAAATGATTTTATTGAAGAATGTTGGTTATGTGTCCTTCAAATTAAGAAAAAAATATCGATACAGGGTGTCCCAAATTCGGGTAAACGCATGAAGATCTCGCTTATCTTAAGAGCTACGAGGTGGGTTAAATTAGGGCAAAGTTGCGAAATTAGATGCTTAACAAATATCTGCAAAGAAAATTTTCATAGCTAACTTAGTTCAAAAGTTATTCAAGAAAAACTGAAAAAATTATTTTGGTTTTTTTGTCCCAATTCCTACAGTGTTTAAGATGCCGACAATCTGGAAGCACTTCTCCATGGCAACTTCTTACACTTTATATTTTGAGATAAAAGAATTTCCAACAACGTTTCGTCTTTTCAGAACCATCATCAACTTAATTTTTTTAAATACCCTGAAAAATGTTTAATCTTATAGTCGGATAGCATTTTGTCTTCTGATTTTAATGATATATGACACTTTATATCTAAAATCATATTTTACCACAAAAATTTGAGAAAAACTCATTTTGTCTAATTTTTGTATCAAAGAATTGAATTGGAATATGGTTGCACAGTGTCCAAGGCTTACAGATGTGCCTTTTCTCAGTTGTTCCGCTTCTCATATTCCGTAGCCATATTTTAAGAGACTTTTTTATGTAGAACGTTAACTATTATTTTAGATTTTTAATCGCTCATTTTTCTCGTATTACCCCTATTTAAATTTTTTCTTTGGAATAGCCAAAGGTTTTTTCTTCTCTTTCTTATGAAATATCGTTTGTCATATCCATTTAAATAAATTACTAACAAAATCAAGTAGAATTAGAATATATTATGTACTCAAAAACAACGATAAAGTTTAGACTTTACTTTAAAAAAGAAGTTGAAAACAGCTAGCAGAATCTATCACACCAAGGAGAAGAAAACTTTGGGATCTGAGAGACAAGGAATTTTAAGAGTCGAAGGTTAAAAGTTATCAACAAATCAAAGCATGGAGATAGGGAAACAGGGTAAAAATAAGGTCATCCGTCTCAATTTTACATAGTTATGATTATCAGACAATAAAATACTGAACTTTTTTTGCTAAAAATAGCAGAGCTGCTTTAGTGTATAGCAACATACCACGGGGTGTTTAAAAGTGATTTGAATTAAAAATGGGGACCAATAAAAAAATGTATAGGCTCATAAAATATTGTACGAATTATTGAGCTAAAATAAGAAACAGGTACTATCCAAAAATTTCTTAAACCTTAAGGCTCTGTCACAAGCATTTAGTTTTAAAATCACGTAATTTTCTGTTTTTTCGTTGTCGTTATAAAAAGTGGTCCTAAAAATGAAAAAGGCAGATATTTGTTTAGAAATGTGTACCAACAGAATTTTCCTAGTTTTATATTAATTTATAGTACCCGTCTTCAGAGCTTTTACAGTAGTTTTGGAATCGACGTTTAATATTAGGCACATGGAGTTTTGGTTAGTCTTTACTTGAGTTTTCATACCACGACAAAGATGTCGTTCAACTATAATAAACAAAGCCGTTTTTGTTAATGGATTAGATTTATTTTATTTCGTTTTGTGATGTAAAATACGGGTCGGCAAAGAGCCCGCATATTGTCTTTGTTTGATTACTCGGCAGAGTATGCATTAAACAATTCCAAAATTAAACTTCCCATTATTTGCCAACTAAACCCAACCGCAGTGCTTTCTATAACAAGGCGTTCTTTACGAATTGGCACGCTTTCTTCGTGTAAAAATTTTTGATAGCTGATAACGCACGATGTTCTTTAGGGCAATTTAACTTTATCGACCCACGGCCTAAACTACCACTAAAAATATTCGTATAAAATTTTATGTGAGCCATTCTGAAATGTTGTTGATAAAAATTACGCATAACTTTTGTGTAATAAACTAAACTTGCTGCTTTGATTGGGCACAAAAAATAAATAATAAGGGTTTATCAGCGTACAGGGTGACCCAAAAAACATGGATCAATTTCGGGATGTATTATTTTAAAAGCTACAGCAGTTAGGCACTGAAAGGGTGGCTATTTAAAAGCCAATTTAATTTATTTTAATACAGACAGTAAAGTGTAACATTTTTATTTATTAATTATGTAAAATTGACTTTAAAATACAGAAGACTGCACGCACAAATGCTATTACAAATATTGTTTTTTTATGTGTATTTTTATGCTCGTTTTTCTTATTAAAATGAATCACAAACATAGATTTTTAAGACAATTCCAGGAGATTGTAGGGTGTAGTTGAGTGTGATGGAGGAACATTGAACGTATTATAGAAAATTAAACCCATAAGTTTAAATTAGTGGCCTTTAAAGAAAGTTTTTTGGATAACCAATTTCTGGCTTTCTCTGAAACCAAAGCCTTAATCATGGATATTTACCCCTCGCTAATCTTACACATCTTTAACTTTACACCTAAGGATTGTTTTTCTCCCTGTACTTGCGGAATTTGTCTGTAAGTCTCTGAATCTCTTTTTGTGTCTAGTCAACTCTACCCCTTTGTAAAAGCTTCTTATTGACTATTCATTTCAGATTTGATTTGTTGTTGCCTTTTAACTTTTCTACGCATCCTATCTTCTCCTATTCGATGTACACGTATTTATCCCCACATCTTAGCTGTGTCCACTAGTTATTGTGCAAAATAACTCTGACTTTGAGCTTTTTTATGTGTTATCTTTGTGTTATTCTTCCACATTACTTAGAAATGGCATTTTCATACACCTTACCCAGCTTGTCTTGAAGTTTTGTCATGGTCCACAATTCTCATTCAGATGTTACAATATAAATTTAACAATCTCTACCAAGTATGTTTCGTTGGATATGATTTTTCCCTGAAGCAGATACCTATAGTTTATCCTGGATTAGGGACTATAATACAAAAATTTTTAATTGCACTTCCTTCATGATATATAGTGAAACTTGAGTTTAGTGCGGTCATAAATTTGTTAACAAAGAAAAAGAAACCGACTGTAAATAGATTCGCGGTGATCTAAGAATACTGCTGACAAAAATAGAGCCGGGGATTAATACATTGATAGCAGAGCACCAGGTTCATCCTTCTCATTTTATTATTTCCAGCTTCAAGGTGTCTTATTTACAGCATCTTTATTTACTATGTTTTAAGACGTAGGTAGATATATAGATACATAAAATCGCAAATTTTTTACTAAGTTACTAAATCATGTAACACTTCAAAAGGACTAAGTTATGAGGATTTCAACTTTAGTAAAACACATTAACGTTAAAATATTACGGTGTATATTTCTGTTTGTTCGCTTAACGAAGGTAGATTTCCAGAGGGGCGCTGTAATTTTTTTTCTGAAAAGGGGGAGGTAGGACAAATAAGTTTGGGAACCTATGGAGTCTAGCTGTTTAACCAATATTTCTTTCATGTCTTTCTTTATTTTTCAATTTCAATATTTATGGATTTTCACTTGATCTAATCGAGTTTTTTATACAAGCTTAATTGTGCTTAATCTCATCTGCTATGGTAACCATAGTTTTAAAAATTAATAAACAATCTCTAAACTGGTTGTTCCTTAACTCCGCAACTGCAATTTTTGTTGAAATATTGTTTTTTCCCACTACAAGTTTTATTTGGTCACCCTATATATTAAAGCCGAATCATTCACAACGATTTTGCGGTACACTACGCATTTATAAGTTGCTGTTTTGAAGAGTAGTGTTCCATTTGTCGTTTTTAAAGTTCCAAGTTATAAAACCAAGAGCCCTGAAGTTTTTCTGTGCAACGACAAACGAAACGTCGCTTTTAATAATCTTCTACGTCAAAAAACAACTCGAGTGTAAGAGGTTTTGTACAATTCAATGATTTAATAATACACATTAAAGTATTTTCTTGATCTTGGAGTCGTTTTTAGAAAAACTGTTGCTTTATTTCTGTATTAGTTTTGTTTTAGACTGTAAGCCTTTGTGGATTATCACCCAATGTTGTTTTAAAGTGAACTGACGTTCGCTGAACTGGGTATGATATAATTTTTAGGTTTGTGTATGTCTTGAAATATATAACATTACGACGTGCTTTGAAAATGCGTATCTGCGCAATTTTTGTACAACATTTCTACACGATAATTTTTTTTTTCTAGGACCACTAATGTAAATGACTTGCCGTACAGCAAAACGAACATTTGTCTAGAAAGATCGAAGTAGCCTTACGTCAAACATTGCCTGCATGCATAGTAAGTGGGTCTTTATGTCCGGTGGCAAAAATCACGGTTTTTTAAAGAAATGATTAAAGTAGACTCGTCAAACACTTCCTGCATGCCTAGTAAGTGAGTTATAACGCACGGTAAGCAAAACGCACGGTAAGCAAAACGCACACTTATCTGGATATGTCAAAGAAGACTTACCTGAAAATTGACAGGACAACGTAATTACATGTGTATATTAGCCAAAAAGCCGTTAAAATCGTAGGTATTATGTGATCGTAGAAAAAGCAAGCTACATAACACGAGTGGTAAAGCGATAACGCACTCGTGGAAATACGCACTCGCCGCTACGCGGCTCCATGCGCAACTTTTCCACTCGTAATATGCTCCCTACAACTCATGTTATGCAATATACTACAATAGTGCCTATGCATTCATAGAACCGGCCTATTTGAATAGTAGGTACGCTGTGTCGTATTTTTGTGTGAAAGAGAGCAAATTAAATTTCGTTTTAAAAGAAAATATCGTCGTAGTTTTTCTTACATGTAAACTAAATATAATTTGCATTTATATACATATCCCTGTCACTGCTAAACAAATTTCAGGAAATCATCGTTCTATGCAAACAGATTTCCTGTTTTAAATTAGATTTCCGGGACATTTCGTCTAAGGAATTGAATTTATAAATTCTACGGAAAATATTCTGTCCACCTGTCTTGTGCAGCAGCGGGAATCTAGTTTGGGGTTTTTTGTTTTGTCCATTGTTACGAACTCATTGCACAATTGCTGTCATTACAGTCTTTTGTTTGTGTAATAGCTTTAATGACATGGACGGTATAGCTACTTCAATTGTTAAAAAGTGGATTTTCTAGGGGGCTATTTCTAACGGGATTATATAAATACTAAAACAAACACAACGAATATCGAAATTAAGCTTAAATAATTTGGGTATCATATTTCTTCATCAATTTTTTTTACTTAAATTGCGAAAACAAACACTGATTTATTTGTTTTTGTATTATAAGTCAGGCTTTAAATATACAGGGTTTAGCAAATCGTCTAAAACAGCTCAGATATAGGATCAAATTTATTTGCGGTTTTCTATTTAATTTTGTATCAAAATACCAAATTAATCACAATTGTTTGATGTGACCAATCGTCGGTTGCTATCGTATTTTTTCAACAAAACACCCTGCATATTTGTATGAAATTTTAAAGGGGAAAATGTTGCAACTATGTTGATTTAAGGTTTATGGACTTTTTTTGACATATGGATAAAACAAAATCCAACATAATTTTATCAGCTTCTGATTGCTTCCGTATTTTAAGGTTTTAGAATTACATTTCTGACAATATTTTGTGGCGCCAT
The DNA here is from genome assembly GCA_947652605.1 of Elmis aenea. NCBI lineage: Eukaryota > Metazoa > Arthropoda > Insecta > Coleoptera > Elmidae > Elmis > Elmis aenea. The sequence goes on along the minus strand of OX393578.1, from coordinate 5,506,171 downwards.
TATCATTTATTAAACTGTTTAAATTCATTATTGTGACAGTAAGCTTCACATATACAGTGTATCCAAAAGGTATGAAATATACTATATATTCACAATTTGATGTATTCGCCAAGATAATCAATAAACAGCTGTAAAACCTCAAACAAGTTCAATTTTAAAACCAAAATTAAGCTACAATTGATTTGCCTAACGCTGTATGAGTAACAGATATCTATTTATTCAAGTTTAACAAACTTTGCACTCACACATAAAATAAACATCTACGGAAAATCGCAAAACAACATTTTTTTTAAATTGGCTTGGTTTGTTAGAATCACGTTTTGCTGATCGCAAATTTATACGTTAAAAGAATCTATCATAAATCGTCTGATATATAAGGCATTGTTACTTAAAATATATTAATCCATAAAGTTATTGCAATACATAAAAACATTATGTTGTAGATAGATTTGTTTTTGCTTATATAAGTTAATCTGCTTTGATACATGGCTTTTAATGTTTAGGTGTTATGTAAATAGATATTAATAAAAGAAAAAATACTGGCTCCAAACTCTTAAAGAAAAGAAGAACTATAGCAGGGAATAAATTAGTAAGATAGAATAAAAAAAAAAGTATTTTAGCTGTCAGAGACACTGCGTTGTTGTTCAGCATTTTGTTTTCAAATCACGTAATTTTTTAGTTTCTTGTTGATAATAAATTGGTATTCTTGACTTTGAGCACTGGTGATTTTTGTATAAGAATGATTAACAGCAGTTATTCGCCAATGCTTTTTGCTTGTAGCCCTTTACAGCGCTTTACTAATCTCTACTCACTGTTAGTTGCAATAGTTTCATTAAAAATTTATACAGATCGACTGGAAAACATTTATCGAAGCAAAATTTAACACATACAAGTAGTACAACCAAAAAAACAACAACAATAGTCCACAAATAGCCCACTTTATACAAAATAAAATTTAATATCAATCAATTATGGTAGATTCAAAAAACTTGTTTCATTTAAAAATATTTTGTTTCTAAAGAAGAATGCTTGAAAAGAATCTGAAGACAATATTTATATTACCAGAAACTACAAAACGTGTCTGCAAGAACGTCTATACAGAAGTTCTTGTTTTGCTGCTCGAATACTTTCAAAACTTGTTTTATAACTTCTGTCGGAATCTAGTTGCGATGAATATTTATTACTCTCTGAACTTTTTGAATGATATTTCAACTTATAAAGAAGCAATTTTAGTTGAAATTTTAAGGTTTTCTATATTAGGCGTCCCTTGAATGATGGCTTTTATTGAATCAATAGACAGTTTGGATAGAATTAGATTTAAAAGGCTCTTTCAGAAGTTATAGTAGTGAAATTGTCAAGACCCAGCCAAGTTAATGGGAATATAATATTTATTGCCTGTTGGTGTATTATATTTGACGAAAAATCAATAGAAATTAGCAACAAAGCGCAACACTTAATAATTATTTTTTTTTTTGTCAAGTACTAGACAAAAACGTTTCACTTAAAGTATTTTACTTAAATATTAAGGCTTATATGCATAAAAGAACGATACTAATATTTTGCCAACGTATAATTGTAACAAATTGCCTTGTTAGAGAATTTCGCACGCACAGACCGTCTAGAGCCTATAAAAACCCCCATTTTGCGTGTAGAAGGGCAAATATATACTTCAGAACCACTAAATCTCACTGGCCATACGAATTATGAGCAATTACCTGACCTAATTTGAATAATTATATGTAAAGTAAGCAAAAAATGCAACATAACTCTCTATTATGCACGCATAACCTCTTTGATTTTATTGTAAATGCTAACAGAAGGCGTGATATGTCTTCGTTTATGCATAGTTGAGATTTAAAGAAATATACAGCTTAAATTATCGCGTGTGCTTTGAGTTTATACGTACGAATAGGAAAAGAAAAACCAAGTTTAAAGATACGGGGGCGAATTGTAAAATAAAACAAAAGAGGTCTTTTCTATTATATCCTTTTAGGTACCTCTGACATTAGTTTACTGGGAATTACAGTCAATACGGGTTTAAAAATGCTCCATACTTCCCAAAAATATCGAAACTCAATGTTTTTCAGAAGCTTCTAAATTGAAACAATTATTTTGATTTAGCTCTATGTTATTTTTTTGTTCATGATTAAGTAGGCTTGTTTAAGATTTACTGTCGTATTTAATTTAAAAGTTTTAAGTAATAAAGTAAGCTAAACAATTTAACTATTGCAAATTTGATTAAAGTTATATTTAACTGTTGCAGATTCGTAGGTGTTTTGCTTTCACATTTGCATCGATATACCGGAAATAGCCATTAGCAACTCATATATTTTTACATAAAGCATGACTGCAGATAGGAGCTTTCTGTGTCGTACATAAAAAGCGTTTTATTGCGCCACTTTTGGCGAATTTATATGAATCCGATATTTCATGCATGACAAACAATAAAAGCCTTACCCGTAAGTGTGAAATAGATCGGTTTAAAACGGTGCTCGCCTAAACGGAAAGCGCTTGTGATGAGAATATCTGCTTATATTAGTTATATTTGTGTACAAAGCGTTCCAAAGTGATTGGGTGTGGTTTTGGCTGCTAAGCTAGGGTTCACTGATTACGAATGATACGAAATCTCGCGTGCTAAACTACTCACGAACTCCGGAAATGCAATGAGCTGGCCTGCCAATAATACGCGGTATAATTAGATTCGGTTTGCTTTTTGATGAAGGACCTCAGACGTTATAAGCTAAATTAAAAGCGTCCGCTGTTTTGCAAAATACACTACGCTAAAGTCACGAACGCAGGCTTTGTTAGTGGTTTAAGCAGTCGATATATCGAGTACGGTTCGGATCGTTAACAGAACTGGATGTCGACACTACAATATTTTGACCAAAAGCCTGTTATAAAATTTATATCGATAAATGATTTTTTACAACGTTATGACATATATGACAACGTATACATAATTTTGCACGCTAATCCTAATTCATTATGTAAAATATAAACACCAACATTTTGTCATGAAGTTTATTTTTTATGTAGATATATTTAAATATTAAATTAATACACATAACTTGCCTGATGTAAGTTTGTTACCTTTTTATATAACAGTTAAATATTAATCATTCTTGATGCACCGAAAATCAATGTAATTGGTTAAAAGTAAGTTTTAGATTGATGTTAAATCTTTTATTTTTACAAATTTAATAAAATAAAATATTCTCTTTCTTTCATTAGAGTTTTTTTTTTTGTTTCACCCCATAATTATTAAATTGTTATGAAACTATTTTGTTCAAACTGTTTCTTTAAGTATGTTTGTAGTATTTTATACTTTAAACATTCGTAAATTAAAAAAAAAAATTAAGACCGAAAGTGTAGTTTGGTAATTATAAAACTTGTATGGTTTTTAAAATAATAAGACGACGTTTTAAACGATTTTACCTAGGGCATTGTTTCTCAAAGTGTGGTTCGCAGACTCCTGGGGACTCTAAATCCCTTTTAAGAGGTCCATGTTCTTGGCCCCCACCTTTAAATTTTAAGTTTTGTTACGTAGAATGTTATGTTTGCTCTAAAAAATTTGTTATACGTTGGGGATTAATCTACTTTGCCAATTTTGATTGATCTTACAGGGTGTTAACGAATGACAATAACATTGGTTATTTAAAATTAAGTACCCTGCACACTGTTGAATTTCTACAATTTTCTAATAATTGAAAGATAACAAGATATAAGGTTTCTAATGTGTACTACGTATGCATATAATATGCATAATAAATTTGACTTTGTCCTAGCGCATCCACCAAATATTTCTTTGTATGTAAAATATTTATCTATAAATATATATCTCTGGATATAAAACAAAAGTTTTTAAGTGTTCCGCGTTCAAAATGTGTTTATATTAGCTATTTAATAAAAGTTTTAAACTTTCGTTTGCTCAGACAGAGTTTTTAAATAGTAGAGTAAAGTGCCCTAATATGGAACAGTTACCTATTATAGAATACATCAGTTTTATGACAATGAATAAGCGATATGTGTTGAAAAGTATATGTACCTATTTGTACATTGATGACACATTCCCAAATGTAAAATAGTTTAAAAATATTCACTAGATTACATAACAGATTCAAATATAGTTTTGACGTGCTACTGAGTTTTTAGGCTAAATCTTTCAGTGCAAAATATTATATGCTAGGGTAAATGATATAAAATATTTGATTGCATGTTTATTTAGCATGAGCCTTTACATTTCAATGAAATGGACCAAAATTTTGAATGGGGCCATTTCATGTTTTATATATACACCGATTTTTGAAATGTCACATTGATGCCTAATATGGAATACATAGAGGTGCCTTATAATGAATATGATTATGGTCACTCAGTACAGCAATATGGGTTCAGTGTCAAAAGTGTCAGAAATGGGCAGACGAAAAATGTGCAAAATACCCAAAAAAAAACAATTCTATTGTCCTACCTGTAAAAAATAAATAAATTATCAAGATTTAGTTCGAATGACACTTGAATTATAATTTAATTTACATAAATTTTTGGTTTTGGTTTGGTTTAAGTAATAATGCAAATCAGAAAGAAATGAAAGATTAATCCATGAGCAGTTGTTTATTTTAATGTATATTTCTTATATAATTCTATATTCCATATTAAGAACCGCTAGTATTCCATATTAGGTTCCCCGGGAGCTTAATATGGAATAGTAGTAACATTTAAAAAAATAGCTATATAAGAAATATCTACCGTAATATCGTACCAGAATTCGAGTAATGTGTTGCGTATTCATTACAAATTCCTTACAATTTTGTTTGCAAATGTGCAATATTATTGCCGAATACAAAAAAGTATTCCATATTAGGGTACTTTACTCTACCTAAACCATGTATATAAGTGGTTTTTTTAAAATCTACCTCTTATGTAAGGGGTTCAAATATATAACGTATAAATATATAATAATAATAATTTGATTTAATATTCGATACTATGTTTCAGATACGTATAGGTACATTTACAAATGTCCGTTGTAAATTTTATAAAAAGTTTTAAATACTGTTTTCTTGAAAATGTAATCGAAACTAAATGTTATTGTCGAAATGCACCTTAAGGGGAAATTATATTCCCATTTGGAGTCTTTTCACGCGAACTGCAACATCAATTTAATCACTGGCAGTTATTCCTACCGATAAGACGGTTCGTGTTAACTAACTTGGCAGCTTCTAATGAACGATATGATAGTGTTGCAATTAAGCCATTATTTGCCGATTAAAATAGGTCGATGTTAGCACAGCGCTGAATTTCTTTCACATCTGAAACATCACGTAATCAGAATACGAATAATTTATTGCGCGGTTTTGAGTTTCCCAGTAGCTTTGCTTTTTTCTGCGTTTTAGGGAATATAATTTATAAGTTGCGATAATATGCGAACGGTGCGCGTTTTTGTTTTGTTTTCTTTGGGCAGACAAAAACGCAAATAGCGTGCCAATCTGAATTATGTATTTGAAAAATGAAGGCGGGCGCTCAGAGGCGTCCGAAACAGAGCTCTTATAGTTTATTGTTTACAAAATAAGAATTCTCCGGGAGTCTAGTTGTTGTTTAGATCGACTAGTAATAACGGTTGTGATATTTTTCGTTGGCCATAACTAGTTAGGTTGAATGTGGTAGATATTCGATCGTTTCAAGGGTTGCTGCGTTTGATCAACGAGAGAGCTTACGAAAGAATTGAATTACAAATGAGTTATAACATCGTTTACTGTAATTTGATCCCGAGTTTTAACAAACTTTCCCGTTGTGTTGAATCGACCTGTAAGATGTTTTGTATCTTATTTCATTCATCAAAAATTTCTTTGTTCGAGAATAAGCTTCGGGGGTTTATTTTTTGGTTTATTATTAGATCGAATTTTCATTATTGAGTTACATTTATTAAAAACGAATTTGCTTGGTTTAACTTGAGTGGGGAAACTCAAGGACTATTGCCAATAATTGCGGTTTTTTTATATTAAAATTAATGAGGCTCCTTTTTGTGTTGTTTACAATCTTTGGTTTTGAATCTGTCAATGTGTATTATTAATTAGGAATTTAAAATTTGAGGTCGTGTTTTCAATAACGTACAATTAATATTTTATAGCTCCTTAAAATGTTGTAAAAAAGTCAAGGTGTATTTTTTGTTGGCAAAAGTTCGCACATTTTGCAATGGCTTTTATATTCTAGACATATTAAAAACACCCCTACGTAATACATTTTTGTTTTTAGTTTTCCAAAACACGGTTTACAACAATTTTTTACAGCTCCTCAAATTTAAAAAAAAGTTCCAGGTGTATATAGGTAATCTTGCGTTTTTTTGTTGGCAAAAATTCGGAAGTGTTGCAATGGTCTTTATATTTTCTAGACATGTAAAAGACATCCTAAGTAATGCATTTTTGTTTTTAGTTTGCTAAAAAACGGGCTTAAATTTTTTTTATAGCTCTTCGAAATTTTGAAAAAGTGTATAACTTGGCCTTTCTTATTGACAAAATTTCGAAAATGTTGCAATGGTCTTTATAGTTTCTGGAATTGTCAAACACGCCTTAAGCAATGCATTTTCTTCTTTAGTTTGTTAAAAAATAACCTAAAATATTTTTGTACAGCTCTTGAAAATTTTGAAAAAAGTTTCATATTCATAATCCTGCATTTGTTTTTGCTACCAAAAATTTGAAAGTGTCGCAATAGTCTATATTTTTTCTAAAATGATTAACGACACCCTAAGTAATGCATTTTCGTTTCAAGTTTGCTGAATAACAGCCTGAAATACTTTTTTTCAGCTCTACGAAATTTTGAAAAATTTCCAAATGTTATACACTTTGGCAATGGTCTTTACATATATTAGGATTGACAAAGACACCATATGCATTGTTTTTCGACTTTTAGTTTGTCCAAAAACAACCTGAAACATTTTTTATAGTTGTTTGAGATTTCGAAAAAAGTCCCAAGCTGCATTTTGCATTTTGCACTGGCAAAAATTCGAAAGATTGGCATGTCTTTATATTTCATAGAATTAATAATGACACTTAAAGCAACGCTTTTTGACCTTAAGCTTGTCCAAAAACAACCCGAAACAATGTTTTACAGTTCTTTAAAATATCTGAAAAAGTTCCAAGTTTGCATTTTTATTGGCAAAAATTTAAATATTTGGCAATTGTCTTTACATTTATTGCAATTGGCAAAGACACCCTAGACCCTTAACAATGGTTTTTGCAATGGTTCGTGCAAAAACAGTCTAAAATAATATTTTACAGTAGATATTTCGAAAAAAAATCTTGCATATTTTTGCTAGCAAAAATTTGAAAGTTTCGCAATAGTTTTCATATTTCTAAGACATCTCGGGACAAATTTTTTTTAAAAGAAGCTTCTTTTTGTTTTGTCTTTACGTATGCATAATGTTTTCGCGTTGGACTTTACCCAATCAAATCAATTTCCGCATCTTTGACCCGCTCAGTAATTAGTTAATGATAAGTTTAATAGATAATAAAAACTTTGGCAATAAATTATAATAAATCAATACCAAATTCATGACTATCGCGGGTTTTCAATAAATTCTGGCGCTCCTATAAGACTAATGGCCGTCGAAGGTTTTAGCACAAGCATTAATCTCTCTGTGAACACTCATAGCCGTTTTTAATCAGAAGTCTGTTGGTTTTAGGAAAAGGGGAACATTTAAGCCAGCAAACAAAATTAAAACTTTAGAGCCATAATAACCAAATTTGGCGTGGAAATTCATTTCGCTTCACACCTGATATTAATCAACCCAACATAGCAAAACATCGGTTTGTATTTATTCATGCCAAGATTAACATTAGCACGAATATGAGATACAACAAAAATGTTTTGAAATAAGACGCATAAAAGATTTGATGGTCTTCAAGAAATGACATAAGCTGCTGGTGTGGCAATTACTGTAACTGTCCCAAAGAAGTGGTGAGTTGGTCTAGTTTCTACCTTCTAGTTTCGTGTTAATTTAGGTGTTCTTTTTCTTTTTTTACACTGCATTTGCTATTTTTTTTTTTAATTGAGTTAAGTTATTAAACATTTGTTCACCACACAAAAATGTAAGGTTCTATTAAATCACACGTCATTTTGGCGGGACTTGACCTTAGCTACAAATAAAACTGTCGTTTTAAAAGCCTATACGTTACTGTTAATACGACGGTTTTTTAAGGGAACAGAAGAAAATACAATGTTCTGTAATCGCCGGTAATCGCCTTTAGTAGTTATCGGGAAACGGTAAAAGTAACTATTAATACTGTTTATGAAGGCAATAAAATTGTATCGTATTTTTTACTTTGCATTAATTTCGTTCAAAGAGACAATTAATTAAGTCAGTATTGAATATTAGCGTAAATAAATTTGCTTCGTATGTTATTTGTAATATTATTAAAGCCAACCGTTAATTAATTGCTTGGCTTAGTAAATAGTTTCTGTAAAATTGAGCTAATTAATTAGATCGATATTTTGACTATTATTGTACGCGAACGGTCAATACTATGAACGATACATCACTTGTAGCCGATATATGACAAAATGGATTAACAAATGATGCAAAACAGTCACAAACATAAAACAGACAAATGACTGCAGAGCTAAAGTTCAATGTTGGATATATGAGTTTCATTTCTCTCCCGTATTATTTGACAATGCAGGTTGTGAAATGTCCTATCATTTGTCCAGTCGTGTTCAGATCCAACCTATGACACTCGAACTAAAGGTTGCTGTAATGCATTTTTCATTTTTAAGGCCTAATTCCTATCGTCCAATTACATCTACCTCCGCGAAGAGTCGAAAAGTCAGGACGATAATGCATATCTACGCTAATTTGACTTTAAAATTATTTGAATAAACAGTGTTTACATTAAAAATTCAATTTAATTTTAAATGTATATGTACGCAGATAACGAGAATTTAGAGCAATTTTACATTTATTGCATAATTTTTAAAATTATCTCGCTGTAAATTGGCCTTCATTAGCATATCTTCTGAAGCGTGCTTTATTATTTCCATTCGTAATAAATAATAATAAATTGGAAGTAGAAATAAAATGAGAGACGGTGGGTATACTTGGTAATTTTATTTTACTATGAAATAAATTCTAGTTTTATTTAACCAACATAGTACATGATATGATAATATACTATTGATTGGCAAGTATATGTCTCTTGAACAATATCAAATACTGTTAAAATTGCATAACTAGTTTAATTTACTGTGGTTGGTTTTTCTCTGTCCTAATTACAGCAGCGAATACGACTTCACAAAAACGTAGAATACACAGATTAACTTGGAATTTTTATTACCTGTTAATTGAATTTTATATGTGCACTCAACTAACTTTGTGAATGTGTGAGGATGTTTTAACCAGGGGTTTAGAGCGGAGCTCGGAGCTGGAGCACGGAGCAGTGGAGCAATGGGTTTTTGCCCGGAGCAGGAGCGGAGCCCGGAGCAAATAATTTTGATTGCTCCACTGCTGCAGTTAATTATGTAAAATTTTTAAAAAAACTACTTTTTTTCCTTTTTTTCAACGTTTAAAGATCAATAATCTGTTTTCTCAAACATTTATTTAACTTCACTTGTTTGTTAAGGCTAAATATTGTTATTTTTGACCAACTTCTACATATCCGATAAAATTAAAACTTTATTTTTAAACTTTTTTTTTAAACTTTTTTTTTAATCGAAAATATTTTTTTAAAATGTTAACGATATTTGGAGCATGGAGCGGAGCTGGAGCGGAGCTGGAGCGGAGCTGGAGCAGGCATTTTGATTTCGGAGTGGAGCTGGAGCTGAGCAATTAAAAAATTGGACTGCTCCAAACCCCTGGTTTTAACAAACTAAAAATTTTGAAAGCCTATTACTTGTCATCGTAATAAATTCGTACATATAAATGAATTTTAATTATTAAAAAAAAGATCGAAACATACATGGGCTTATATTTTCTTAAATGTCTTACAAAAATTCGAAAGTTTTACATTATCCTGCTAAAATTCTTCAGTTCACATATAATTTGTAGCAGTTTTAAGCGTTTCGTTTACGTATGCACAGTTATCCTTATACAAACCAGGCGTTAGATTATCTCGATTGGATCTTGACAGCGTCGCATCGGAGACTTACACCAATATCTGTCCCAGGAGATGTCGTACCTGTCACTGTCAGCGTAGGACGGAGGTCCTTCTCCTGATATATGATGCGGTGAGCTATATTTGTAGGCTGTGATGTCCTAACACGTGTAATCACAATTTCAAAACAGCGACACACCGTAAACCTTAAAATGGGCGCGTTATAAATGGCTACTTGTACGGACTGGCGATATTTCTTTATTTACCATGAATTTTGTATACAAAGGGGCGGATAAATTGAGATGAAGTTGTTTTTCTGCTGATCGAATCGAAAATGTAAATAACGGAGAAATGGAAAAATATATACCTCGTAATATAAACATGAGCGTCCAGAATAGCATCAAAGCTTGTTTAAAAATCGAAAAATGCTTGTTAATGTACGTTATTTGTCGTGGTCAAATTAATTGTCATCGAGAACAAACACAGTTTTGACGAGGATCAAAGAGCGCTTTGATTAAAACGACAAATGTGCAACCATAACATTTTGAAACCCCCACTATACGACCTAATTAAATTAACACTGAATATATCCTGTTCAAAGGTTAAACACCCACATTAAATATAAATAGTTCGCACGACCACTTTCATAACTTCTCGGCTGCGAATGCGAGACCAAGCAGGCGTCGCTTACCGAGTTATATCATATACGAATTCAAATATGAACCTGTAACTCATTAATATTGCAGGACAAAATCTCCACACATGTAAACGATACTGCCACAAATATGGGTTTAAATAAAACCGACGGAGGCACGTTTTAAATCAGTTAAAAGGCGCAGTTTCGCGAAAAAACGCCACCTCTACACTTTTTTTTATAAACAGAATACAGAGTGACAATAATCTACATGTGTTGTCTGGGTAACTTTGTTATTATAAGAGTTGCCTAGTTGGTTAGATTAGCAAAGTTAGGCAGAATTTCAAGACTTGAATGCCAATTGAACATTTGACCTAAAACTTCAGCTTTTGTAAATATTAGGAGTAAAAAAAAACTAAAAATGGACGATTTTTTAATGGTGAATAATTCCATAACCACATATGTTAAAATCAAAATGTGAAATGATTCCTGTAGATATTTTATCGTAGAGTAAGAAAAAAATATCTAAAAAGTCATAGCACACTTGAGATATAAGCCAAACTTGACTCTTTTTAAAAGGTGATTGGCTATGGGCTCATTGAAAAGAATTTTTTTCTCGTTTCATTGAGGTATGGGTTATTCAGTTTATCTTAAAAAATAAGCAAGTTATAGCAATATTAATGTATTTATAAAGTTTTATCTACGTGGTCATTGAGAAAAAAGGTCACATACTTAAGCAAGCTGTTATTACTTTTTTTTAAATATTTTAACCGTAATAGAGTTTATAACAATGCAATCTGGTCTTTCAGACCAATGAGCTGTTTAACTCTAGCCTAAATTAATAATGTTCAAACTTAGTCTGAGGTGTACCTAATAGTAGTCCTTAGCTTGCTAATATATAAGTACCTACACTAATTATTAGCGTGCACACTACCGCACAGTCTCTGCTTTTAAACTTTTGCTTAAACTAACTCAAAAGGTTTAACCCTTTTAAGTCTTCTTACTAATCCTGTATTGTCCAGGAGCTGGATCGCCTCGACGTTTACATGTTGGGTGGAGCTTTTCTTTGTGGCTCTTGGCAAACTTCTTAATTGTGTTGGTTACAGTGTCCATGTTGAGATCCCAATGTATGTCACTATTTTTTCAATACCAAGGTGCATCAGCGATGTTCGTTAGTGTTTTGTTCTTGAATCTCTGGATGATCTAAATGTTAGTTACTTTGTTTGGTGCATCCCCATAGCTGTTTCCCATATGTCCATACACGCTTTAAAATTTGCTTGTATAGCCAAAGTTTATTATGTAGGGACAGAGAAGAATTCATTCTGATTAGCCAGTACATTTTTTAATATTTGATACCTATTTCTTCGCTTTTTTTCTTGACATGGGCCTTCCAGCGTAGCTTAGCGTCCAGTGTAATACCTAAGTATATTGCTGTGTGGAGTATGGAATTTGTTTATTATTTAAGTTGATTAGTACATTTTCAATTCTCTTGTTGGTAAAAATTGACAGGTACTGACTTAGTTTTATTTAACTTTACACGCCATGTTTTTTTCCAGTTGTTGATCTGATTGACAGTTGCTTGCAATTTCTCGGATTATTCTATATTGTTTCTTCCTACTGCTAAAATAGCCGTGTCGTCGGCAAAGGTCGCTTATAGTATTGTTTTCCAACTTTGGAATATCACAAGTATACAATAGGTATAGGACCAGACCTGGTACGCTGCCTTGTGGAACTCCTGCTTCAATTTCTTTAAGTTCGGAATAAGATTCTTCTTGCTTTATTCTGAAGTGTCTCTCTGAGATGTAGGACTGAAGAATTTGTGAGTATTGTTTTGGGAGGAGCGATCTTAGTTTATAGTTTAAACACTTTAAACCATCACGCCACACTTTGTCGAAAGCCTGCGCTACGTCTAGAAAGATGGTAGAACAAACTTTTTTTTCTTCTAGGGCTTTTTCTATGACATTCGTAATTCTATGTACTTGGTCAATATTTAAATGTGTCTTTCTACATTCAAATTGATGAGAGAGATTTAGTTCTTTTTCTTCTTAACCTTTAAGTAGTCGCACGGCGCCGCAGAGGCGCCAAGCGTTTTTTAAATCGTTGTTACATTTTTAATGATTTTTTGTCACTAATATCTGTTTATGTATTCCTCAATTGTACTTTTAGGAATACGAATTATATAGTATTATTCATATTTCTCTATTTTACAGTCCGTAAAATGCAATTATGTGCTACTCGGCATGAACGCTGTCATTTATGCCCTAGGGCTAAAAATCGACATTCGCAACAAATTTGTTCGCAATGCCATAAAAATATTTGTTCAGAGCATACAATAAAATTGTGCAGTGAATGCTTTGCAGCCAATGTTTGATTCGTATTAAAAAGAAATTATTTTATGTTTTTACCGTTTTGTTTTATATACAGATATATATTTTTTATATCTTATAATTTATTTAGTCATTGTTATTCCTTTTAAGATTTAGCTTATATTTTATGAATAAACCAGTTTAACACATTTTTAAGATTTTAAATCAAAAACATTGTTATAAAACCCCAATGGTGCCTCCGAGGCGCCATGCGAGTAGTTATGTATACACAGTACACGCGACTAGTTAAAGGTTAAGAAAAATAAACACAAGAAAGTGAAAACTTAAATAATTTATATATTTTTTACATTCATAATATTTCTGAGTTCTGACTATTACTATTAAATGCTACTCTTGAAAATGGACACTCCCAGGAATGTTTGTTACTTAAAGCTATAACATCTGTCATGATCAAAATTTTATTGAATAAAACTAAATACATCCTTCGTTGAACAGTTATACCAAGTTTTATGTTCTGTTCATAAATTATTTTATAATCAAAAAAGATCGCTTACCTACGAGAAAATCTCATCTTATAAAACATATTTTATGGATTCAAAGGTACTGCGCTTGGGAAAATAAAAAAAAGCGTACAGGAAATGCATTGTTTATAGCTTTTGTATTAGTTCTTGCATTTTACGACGATATTTATAGCGTTGTAACTTGATTAGCGAGTACACTTTAAAGCAATTTTTAAAACAAAGGGATGTTTAACTTCGTTTGCACTAGAATCAAAGCATTTACGTCATACTTTTAGCGTGCAACGCGTATTTTAAAGCATCGAAAACTGAAAAATTAAAAATACATTGAAAAACATGTAACCAGGCAAAACTTTTCCATTAATTTTTCATCTTTGATGTAAGCTCCAGCAATATCACGATAACGAGGTCTGTAGTTGTGTTTGTGATATTTATTGTTGTGTCAGAATGTGTTGGGCTTAACTTTGGGTTATTGATGTTATTTAGCGGAAACATGGAACCAATTTTCAAAGTGTTAGCAATGCGTTTATCAAGCCCAAACTATTTGCCAAGTCTATTAGCAATGGTTGAACCAACACATACATAAGTGAGGGTGGTAACGTAATGAACTGTGGTTTGATCATTAGGTAATGTACTAATTTGAACACCTGAGACAATAATCTCCTTCTAAAAGTACAGTATTTTATTTTTATCAATGGGACATTAATTTTTCCTAAGAATACAGCAGAAAAAGGTGGAAAAAAGTCCTAAAAGACTTGTCTAGTTCCATGTCTAGTTCTTTTAAGCAATTAAAACTATAACGCTGCATTTTCAGTCAAATAAAATAAGATAAAGTTAAATAGTCATACGTATAAAGCAGCTTAAAGCCTAAAATTGCGTAAAAATCAAAGATAATACAATATGCTTAGTTTCAAATATTATACAAACAAAATTCCCTAATATTTTATCAACTTGAATTGGTGGCAACCCTGTCAGGCGCAATTTATCTGTGAGATACGTTTGCACTGAATTCTCATTAGCTAATTCGTGTCAAAATTTGAGTGTCCAGCTAATCCCTTCTTGTACCTTAACCGACTTGTCAAAATAATTCCGACTGTTATGGCTTGCTCATCGCTTGCGGCATGAATGAAAATATAATAGCAGATATTATATTCTTGCCGACTTTGCAATGAATATTTTCGCTTGGAACATGCATTTATGGTCTGCAAAACCTGCTTCGATGGTAAAGTGGATGGTTGTAAAGCTGGTGAGTATGAATGTGAATGACTACCAATTTTTAAATATGTTTTGGACTAATTTTTGTTGTTTATTGCATTTTATGATGATTCTATTTGACTGTTTATGTTAGAGTGTTTGATGTTGTGTTGGAGTTAAAAAAAAAAAAACTCTTTAAAAACACTTTAAAGAGTTTCATTTATATGCTAAGTATTTTTTTGTTGTAAATAATTATATAAATCATGATTATCAAAACTTATTTTACTGAAAGAAAGAAGATTGTCTGTTTACAAACAATTTTTGTAGTGCTCTGCATCTCTACTGTTTACTGCATTTACTATAACAAATTAAGGAATGTATTTATAACTTTAAATGTTTTATTTTCACTTTTGAAAACAACAAAAGTATTTTAATTGACCGAAAACAAACAAAAATTGAAATTGATCCCTGTTCCTCCACCATTTTTGTTGATTAACGAGCTTAAATTTTTTATTACATAACACAGTTTTTAGTCTTTTTATCACCTTTGTTTCGTACATAAACGGTCTTAGGAACATTTGTAATTATTTTGTATCATATGTATTAAAATTATTTTAGTGATTCATTCCAAATGAATCGTTTATTGCAAAAACAACTAAGTCTATTTTACTTAACCATTGCAAATACTAAAAAACTTAAATTAGCATAAAGGTTGCACAAAAAAATTAAACAACATGGGATTGGGAGGGCGATGCAAAGCTACCATTCTTCGCCTCCACAATTCTTCGCCCGCAATTCTTCGCCTACACAATTCTTCGCCGCCACAATTTTTTGCTATTACAAATTTTGTTTGTAAATGTGATTGTTTTTATTTATAACGTAATTTTTACAGATTATTTTACATTAGGTTAGGTTAAGTCAGGTTATGTTAGGTCAGGTTAGGTTAAGATAATTTTTATTTACACTATAATAAAAAAAAACAATATTAAAAATCACAACATACGCTATAAATAAGCAATTTTTTAACATAATATTAAAAGAAGAAAAATTTATATACAAGAAAATTTAGACTAATGTAAAATAATCTGTAAAAATTACATTGTAAATAAAAACAATCACATTTAGACACAAAATTTGTGAAAAATTGTGGCGGCGAAGAATTGTGGCGGCGTAGAATTGTGGGCGAAGAATTGTGGGCGAAGAATTGTGGGCGAAGAATTGTGGGCGAGAAATATTCCTACCCCTATCAGAGACTGTGATAGAACGCGATATTAATACTGCGCAGAATCCTGATAGTCTATTGGATCGTCCTGTTGGAACAAACCATATATTCAAATCCGTTTGAGTGACCTTTAAACATTGGCCAAATGGCAAAATTAGGGGTGACCCATAAACATTAAAAGAAAAATGTATGGCTTTTAAAAACCACCCCAATATGTAGTTATTTAATTGCACTTTAATGAATGTCGTTTTTAAACATGCAATATTTTTAATGACTAACAAAAAAACAAAAATAATGAACGGAATAATCGTTCAAATAACCAATTTCGATCAATTTTTGTCTTCGCGACTTATGCTTTTGAGTTTTTTTTAACAATTACGCGAGTCCACCCCTTATCAAATCAAATTTTAAACATGCGTAAGCCTAACTAAAATTTTATACTTTCGTTTATAAAAATGGTCTGTTTACGGCTAATCCCTTGATTTATTAAAATTTGATAAATTCTCCCCGGGGTCCTGAAAAACGCGTACGCCTTGTTGCACCATAAATGAACACAAAATGAAATGATATGAAAGCAACAACAAAAGTACGTGCCATTTTACACGAACAAAGCAACAATAAATCACTCGTCGCGTTTTTGCCTCGACGTACGTATTTTTGATTCAGTGCGATGATGTATTAAGAAAACGATAAATAGTGTGCTGTATGCAGATGCTGCCACGACCAATCTCCTTCCTACGGCTGTTGCAATTATCGGATTTGCAATTAACACTCGGGCAAACTGTAGCTCTCCCGGCAGCCGGCATAAATAATGCCATGAAAAAACCGGGGTAGGTGCCATGTAATGGTAATCCGAACGACCCGCAGCGGACACGACTAGTTCGTACCAGAATTAGACTGTGTGCGAAATGTGGAATTAATCTTGACTGTCACCCTAATTTGCGGAAGTGCGCGATAGCATATTGCGTGAAAAATGCCGAAAAACTTCCTTCAAATAAAGCAGAATTTTAAATTTGACTCATGTCGAGTGCGTTAACAAATATCCCTCTACGTTATTCCGTTTCACGGCCTAATCCGAATAACACTTAATCTCATTTTACGGCTTCAATTCAAGAAGCTTTATAAAATAAATCTAATTAAAACATTTAATTGAAAATGTACACACAGTCCTAATAACTAATTCGATTAATTTCTCATATCATTGAAAACGTACAATTAAAATATTTCTGTGAAACTGTCATATACCAGATAAAGTTTGATAAAACCTTACTTTTTAATTAAGAAGTTTGCTGTTTAAAACTAAATGCTTTCATTCGGCGGATCAATAAAGAATACAAAAAACTATACTGTAATAACTTGTTAATTGTTTTTCCTAAATTATTTCAATGTGTTGACAACATACAAAATTTTACCACTAAAAAATGTAGATGCTTTTTCAACCCTCCTGTGAAGGACTTAAAATTGCCTTTTTTAACAACTTTGAATGTCTCACAGTAGGGTTAAAATTATAAATCAACTTAATATTTTAGTGGTAAAATGTTTTATGTTGATAATATATTGAAATAATGAAAAAAAAAACAGAAAAAAAACATCTGCAGTCTACCTTTTAGTGTCCTTTATTGAATCTAAAGGCTGAAGGCATACCTAAGCATACTAAATTTGAAACCTTTTTAGCGATCTTTAAAAAATGGCCAAATGACCTGATATTTTACAGGCAAGAGTTTTTCTATATTTAGAACAATATTGAGAAATAACCCATTAACATATTAAAAAATTATAAACAAGGTTCACCCTTAGTAAACTTGATGGCAAAAATGGTTTTGATAGTGATTTTTAGTCTAGTCGTAAGTTGAATCTACTACTAATTAATATACAGCTCCCATAAAAAATATTTAATTAAGACTATAGTGACAATAAAAAGGCGTTTTATTAAAAAAAAAAACGCATGTACAAATAGACATTTACAATTTAGGAAAATGGACCGAGCCTACCACCCTGTGTAGTTAGTCACCATGACAGTAATTCTAAATAAATTTCAACTGTATTTTTTGTACAATCTTTAAGTATATTTATTTTATAGACTGCCCTATCAATATTTTCCAAAACAAAATAAATAGCTCAAGAAAGATTAAGTAAGCAAAACTTTCTATTAACCTACTGTTTTATAGTATTTGCCCCAATTCGTAGTAACCAAAAAGTTGCAAACAAAATTTAAAATTAAGAAACTCAGACTTTTGGGTTAGGTACTTTAAAAAAATGCAATATTTAAATTTAAATTCTTACCAAAAGGTATTCTTTTTTATAAGCATTTTTCTACCTCTAACATTTCCGATATACGTGTGTTCCTTATTTTAAATCAAGCAGTCTGCAATTTTATTTTCATTTTAATTCCTAAACGTAGTAACATATTCGAAAATTTATATGAATAGGTCAGTGTTTTAAGGACTTATTTACAAGTTATATGAGTAATCACTTAAATTTAGGGTAATTTACACAAGTGCATCTATTTTAATGCAATAAGGAATAAACTGCGTCCTCTATTTTTCTCATCATCTTTGTTTACAAGGGCAGAAAGTTTTTTCGCCTTAATGTAAGATAATTTCGAAAGTTTTGAAACGCCTTTTACAGCAAACTTTTTAGTCGCTTCTAACATCATGTCCTTGCCGTAGGCAATAAGGTCAGCACTGTCTAAAGCAAACTGTGGTATATAATTAACCGATTAGTTTCAGATTTCATCACTAACTCTACTCTGAGTAGCAACGTTAAAGTTTAATTTAGTTAGATCTTACACACAGCAAATTAGAACTTCCTTTGTACATCATGTAGAACACGGAATATCAAAATAATTGTTATAATTGCATATTAAGACGAAGAGTAAGTCTAGACGGCGTTAAATTTAGTTACCGGATCATCTGAAATATAAATGAAATTATATTAAAAAAACAAAAAAGGTTTTTACGTGTGACTTGAATACAAAATTTTACCAAGATGTGTTACACTCATACTATGTTATATGAAAGTATTTCATAGGTACACATTGAATGATAATGCTTAGTAATGCTTATGGGCGATACAAGCAGGAAGCTATTAGAAATGAAACCGTATTCCCCGAACTGCTGTTGCAAAGTATCAAATTATTCTCTGAGGGTCTAACTTTGACAATAGCAAAGGTATTGGAAGTAAATTACATCAAATAAGTCACATAAGTACAATGTTCTGAGCCAATAAACCTGCATATAGCTTAAACAATACTTGTGAATTGTAACTGGTTAGTATGACAGGATATTTATATTTGCGTATTCATATCAAATCTTTAATTTAATTAAAAATCAACTAAATGTTTGTACCCTTTTGTCTATTTTATTGACCTTATAGTTTCCGAGAAAATGTAAAAAAAAAACCCTGTATTTTTTAAATTTTGTAGCATGTTTTGTTATAACAATTTTAGGAAATGTTCGTTTAAATATTACTTTACCCTTTTTTGGATTGTGTGGGGCAAATCATTTCGTAATAGGAACCACCTGCTTGTGGTAAATATTGCAAAATTCAATTACGAATAAATCTTTGCAGATCTGAAACATGAGCCCGAAATATCAATTAAAATCAAACCGTTATTTTTAACTCAAACGGTTTTTTCGAGAACAATAATTATGTTGTAAAATAATCACGGTCAAACTTAATCGTCAAAATCCATTGTAAAATATCAATTGACGTTTAAATTTTAAATGTTACACCACGCAATAGGTACGTGGTTTTGATGTGTGCGAAGTTACCACGGCACTTTTTAAATTATACACACGGTAATTTAGCATCAATTAATTCGAACGTGGTTTGTTTGTTGCTGACCCCATAATATTTATATTATTGCATGTTAAACATAATCATAAATTACATCGATAACAACTTATGCAAAGCCGTTATAGCTACAAAATTTATTGGTTTACCCGCTTTTAAAAATATTGCCACGCTTTTGCTACGATCAATAGCTACCTTAAGTGAAAAACATAAAGAAAATGCGTTATAAAATCAGAACATTAACACGACTCGTTTAATTGTGATTTTAAATTAAATTTCATTGTGTTCACCTATTTATATTCATTTCTTAGGAGAGCGTCTCATTTCCCGTCTTTAACTTAGAATTGCAGATAAAATAATTTTCTTTCCATAAAAAATACAGTATTTTTGAACCTATTACATTTGTAAAGGAATTAGGGCTCGCGACAAACAGATTGGTGGAGGAGGCTTTTTAGATAGGGTTGCAATTAAATCAGAAGAAATGTAAAGTTATGTCTATTGGAGGAAGTCAGCAAAATGCAATCCTAGAAATAACTACTACATTGGGAAAAATTAGTCTAGAAGAAGTGGATGAGCTTGTCTATCTGGGTGCTAGAATAACGAATAACTCTGAGGAAGAAAAAGAAATGGAGGCGAGATTAACAAAAGCAAACATGTAAATGTGCCGGAGCTTTGAACCAACTACTAAGGGCGAAACAGCTATCTAGAGATGCTAAATTCCACCTTTACAAAACAGTATTGCAATCAACAGCACAATATGCCTGCGAAACTTGGATCCTGAATAAGAAAACACAGGAAATATTGCAGAGATGGGAAAGGAAAATACTAAGAAGAGTTTTGGTAGGAAGGAAAACAGAAAAAGTATATAAGAGCAAACAGGGAAATGTATAAGATATATAAGTGACCAGCAATTGACTAATAAAAACGAAGAGATTACAGTGGCTGGGCCATATCGAAAGAATGGCAGATGGAAGAACACCAAAAACGATAGCCTGGAAAACACCAAATTACAAGAACAAGAAAGGTCGACCTAGAATACGGTGGAGAGAAGCAGTGCTATCAGACTTATAAGAAAAGGGTATAAAAGGTTGGAAGACCAAAGGCAAAAATAGAAAAGAGTGGAATAAAAACACGGAGATGTGGGCCTAACCGGCCTGTAAAGAAGCTCAAAGAAATAGAGGAAGACCAGGAATAAAATGGGAAAAAGAGTGAGGTAGAGACCAGAAGTAAAAATAATCAGCTCTCTCTCCCCCTCTATATATATTTTTTTTTTTGGCATTCGGAGTTTGTTCGCGTAATGTATTCATATGCTCAACGTTTCGGACAGCTCTCCCTGTTGTACAATTTAAACAATTGGAGCATTGACAAATTTTGAAATTTATTCTTAATTTAACTAGTCACAATAGGTACATTTTTAAATAATTGCATATAAAAAAGTGATTTTTTTATATTAACCCATTAACCATAATCGTGCTTAAGCGACAATATGTGTTTTTAGACTGTTTACAAGCCTGTATTTAAAATATTCCGTTATGTGTAATTTTATCGTATCTACGTATCTACAACTAAAATGTCAACAGATGTTTTTACCAACAATTTTAAAGAATCCAGCAACATTTTGATGATTTGTGACAGGACCAATATCGTAAACATATTTTTTGAACGCAAATAAATATATTATTTTTATATGCATTGTATTTTGTACTGCCAATAACATCTTAAATGATATGAAACTTTTGTTAAAGCTACAATATAAATGTCGTGATTGTTACAGTTAACAGTAAAACAAAACTCTTTATTGAACATAGCGTAAACCAGAGTAAAAAACACACTTAGACGATTACATGTAAATGATATAAATAATTTGAACTGTAATAAGTATCACTCAGAATTAAAGGTTTGTGGTCAAAGGCACATGTTGATAATTTAATTGTACCAACGCCACATATAAAGGGCTCGATCATAAACCGCGTATTTTTACAACAAACTGCGATTTTATCGAACCGTTTAGCAGTATTCAGGATAAAATTAGAATGTTTTGGTATTCAAACACGCAGAATTTTTACAAATACAATTCTGCAAAAGATGGATAATCAAGATTTGGTGAATATAACAAACATATTTTTAACATTATCAAGAGCTCATTTGCTGTACACCAACGTAAACATTAAGTTTAATTAACGTAAACATTAAGTGCGATTTAACCAAATTGTATCGTCCAAACCTCTTTAATACAATAGCGAGGGATCGAAGGATGAAAGGAAGAGAAAATGCTGCATTAAGAATCTGCAGAACTCGTGCGTGTACCACGGAAATCTAACATGTGTATAAATTTAATTCGCATCGGATACCTGGGTTATGTTTACAAATTACGAACCCATCTGTTTTGTTATTGTTGCTAATTGTAATTTCAAAATCTTTGTTTATAGAGCAA
The DNA here is from genome assembly GCA_947652605.1 of Elmis aenea. Classification (NCBI taxonomy): domain Eukaryota; kingdom Metazoa; phylum Arthropoda; class Insecta; order Coleoptera; family Elmidae; genus Elmis; species Elmis aenea. Next base: position 5,483,965 of record OX393578.1, on the reverse strand, counting down.
ACTTTATTTGCGTACGGCGAATTTGTTTCTTGTCTTGCGAAACGAACAGGTGCAGGAAGAACTGAATATTGTTGTGTTTGGGGTTGTTGATATTTACAAAAAGGTTACATCGGTTGAAAGAGTGCGTACGGATTGGTAAACAAAGCCGGACCTGCGTTAAGTCGTGATCCTGAGTATTGATCCTGCAGCAACACTCTCTAGTCCCGCCCGCTGTCCTGCTAGCCCTCCTGCTATTCCTGCATGCAGTGTATGGGGCCGAATGTTTCGCTAATGCTAACGCAAACATTAGAATTAGTAAAAATTAATCTCGCGTTTTAATTAATCCCATCCGTGAAACGTGAAAAAATAGCGTACACGTCGGTTTTTTCCCGTTTGTACGAATAAATTTTAGGGCTTGTATTTCAATTTATTAGATTTAAAGAGTTTAAATTACTAGAAGTAAGTTACATCTTCGTATTTAACACCTTTGCATGGCTAGACCGCAGCGGCTGTCTGCGTCTAGGTTCTCATCATTCAATGCCGTTATGTAATTTATCATGTGAGAAGTTTCGTGTTTGCAATTGTATTCAGTGCGATGTGGGCAGCACTAAATAACGCAGCCACACTAATGCTTAATCAATAAAACCTATTTAATTTTATTCAGGGAGTCCTCAATCCAACTAAAAAACAATATATCCACAGATATACAACTAGGAGTGTTCACCAAATAAATTTGGCCATACATACGCATGGTCAAAAATATCTCCTATGCATTTCAAGTCAACCTAGACCTAGGCGCAAAACGTTGGGGCTAAAAGTAACAATGATCGGGGCAAGTTATAACGGCAAAATAATTTTTACACAGCTCATAAGTAGTGCGTAAATACAGGGTGAATATTATGTTCCAGGCCGATGTTTTTGAATAACCCGGAAATGAATCACATTTTTTTAAATTTGGATTTTTTTATTCAACAGTAGGCTTATGACAATTATGTATGGAATATGACATCGCTCAAGTGACCACCTCTGGCAGCGTTACAAATGCCTGTTCTTTTAATCATATTTCTCATGACATTCTCGCACGTTTCGCGTATTATTTCCGCAATTTCATGTCGAATATTGTCCTGAAGCATTGGAATTGTTGTTGGTTTATTAGCGTAGACTTTTCCTTTCAGGTACCCCCACAGAAAATAGTCGGGTGACGATAAATCGGGTGATCGCGTGGGCCAGTCTACTATACGTTGAATCGTTGACTTGCATGGCACATGATGAAGTCCAAAAAAATCACGCAGTTTTCTTCGCGTATTCACAATTGAACGATTATTTAGATAAAATGTTTTAATGACTTCAACACGTTGTTGAGGCGTCAGATGCTCCATAATAAATTGTAATTGACTACTCTTTAAGACTGCCAATTACTAAATGTCAAACCGGCTGTATTTAGACTTGGGTTAAAACCTTACGTTTAAAAATGTCTTGAAACTTCATCCGTTGGACGACTTCTTGTCTTTTGAACTAGTAAATTAATGACTTGGTTTTTTAAGAAATTGTAAGTAATTAACACACAAAAATATGCGTAAAAATTACACAATATTTTTCCTAAAGCTGAGGACATAGAGAATTGCATATGCTCAGGAAAGTGATTGAGAAATATAAAACAAGGGTTGGGAAATAAATACAAAAAACACTACGTCTCGCAGTGGAATGTGAAGGAAAAGATCTGACACTGAAGCAACTACCCTATCTACAAAATATTACAAATACTTCGGAAACATTTTAGCGAGTGACTGGAGATACGCGAAAGATTTCTTGGATAAGACAGGAAAGACCATTCGAATCAGAAACGAAAGAAATATTTTTCGTTTTTAGTCCCTGCTTTCAACAATTCACGATCATGTATGGAACGAAACAATTATACATAGAATGGGATTAGAACAGGTACTGCGGACCAAAAAAATTATTCCAGTATGGCCTCATGAAAATAATGGAGAAGTGAGAATATCGAAACAATTATTTGGGTAGACTTCGTCGAGAAGAAGGCAAAAAGAAAGACCGAAGATGAAATAAAAACGGCGAAGTATAGAAGGGGACTTGAAGAACATTCCTGGCAAAATAAAATAAATTTGCGATTAGCGTTGTTTTACTGTGTACTTGTGTACTTGAATACTTAAAAACCCAGCGTTATAACAAATTTTCTGCACCTAATAATTTCATTCTGTATCATCCAGGGCTTTTATTGCCTTAACGCTACGTTCAAGTGTGTCGACAACCATAAAATTAATAAAGTATCTGCAGTTTTCATAAGCAGAACAAAATAAAGTTGTTATAGGACCTAATAGTCCATTAGTTTTATAGTCTATTATCCAGTTTACAGGGCATAAAGTTGGTGGAAACGCCTGCATAAGCACTACCAAACGCGATACATGGGACCAATAATTTCCTGTACAGCGGTAGCGTTGCTTCAATAATAATATCCCGCTTTATTACATGCAATAATTGAAGAATGGCAGATTGTAGCCTAAAAGCCTACGGCCGCACGAATCATTAGCGATAATCTCGATGAGGTATAAAGTAAAAATACTCGTTTTATTAAGCACTTTTCGCGCAATTATTTGTAAATTAAGAATTTCGCCAACTTTTTTCTGGATTCAGGGTAAAGATAGATGAAAAATGTGTATTAAAAGAACAATGATGGCGATTAATTTCAATTTTTGACTCTTAATTAAAGTTAACAAAAAATGATTAAATGTGGCAATTTTTTGTTTTTCCTAGACCTTTTTTTGTGTTAATTATTACTGCAGAGCTATTCTACCGCCTTAGAGTTATATAGGATGATCAATAACATCTGTTACCCTGCAGTATATATTAGAAATTAATATCAAAAATAAATTACTGTTTAATAGGGATTAAGTATGCTTTTCTTGGTTGTTTTTTGATGTTATAAATAACTAAACATTTCTGTTATGCAGACTGGTAAAAGTATTACTTTTGTAAGGTAGATTTGTACGTCCTGAAAGATCAACTCATCTCAAAAATATCCTATGGGAGTTTATAAACAGGTCCAATATCGCTCGATTCTGGAAGCGTTTATTTCCCACAGTTGAGTAAAGAAATGAAAATCTATTGGAGCAAAGTCCAGAGTATTGCAAGAGTGGTCAGAATTCTCATATTTTAGCTCCTCAATCTTATTAATGGTCTGTTTTGCGCCGGGGGCACGTGCATTGTTGAGCAGTAGAACCACTCCAGAAGTTTTGACCAAGGGCGGTTGTCTTTCAGATGAAACTATTACATTTCTGAGCAGGACATTTCTAAATTAACAACCCGGTTTGATTGTAAGGTTTTCGGTAAATAAGGCCCTCCGTAGTCCACCAAACTTTCTTTTGGAAAATATTTTGGTAATTCCGTTCAACCAGGATTTTTTGAGGTATCCTTCCTCAAACTTTTTGAGGTATCTTTCCTTAAACTGTTTGAGGTATCTTTCCTTAAAAATTTTGAGGTATCTTTCCTCAAACTTTTGACACTGCTGCTATCAAACGATTCAATAAAAGAGTGACAAGAAAATAGAAATAAATCAAAATTTTGTACGTCATTACGTTGCTGTATAGGACACCCTTTTTAATTTGAAAAACGTTTTTAATAAGGTAGTTAGCAACCAAAGAGTCTATTTACAAAGGTTTTCAATTACACGCCTCTTTATTTTATTATTGTCTACTAATCTGCAGCAATTTTAACAGTAATTTGGACAAAAGTGGATAGATAATTGGTTGATTATACCAAACAACGTATAATAAATTTGTCGAGTACTTTAATTATAATAAACTCTACCTAATTCATTCCAATTTGTATTCTTACTTGACAGTTATTTATAGATCTCATTTTGTTGATCGAGGGATTACGAGACATCATTCACAATCTCTTCGTCTATAAAAAATTAATTTTATGGTACAGTATTACAGGTAAAGGTGAAGCAGTTCTGTTAACATAATTAAAAATGTTTAAATATTACTTAATATATTAAACATTTTATAGTATTTCGAAAGCTTTGTACCTGTCTTTATATTTTTTAAAGCAATGCATTTCCTTTTTGCAAAATTTCGAGAATTTTACAGTGGTTTTAGTAGGTATTTCTGAAAATGTTATAGACACCCAAAGCAATACATGTACATCTTTAGTTTGTGCAAAAACAGTTAAAACTCTGTAGTTTTTACAATTTTTAAAAATTTTGAAAAATTCCATGCCTATTCACGATTCTTTTTGGTACAAATTTGAAAGTTTTGCCATGATCTTAATGTTTTTAAAAAATGATAGACACCCCCAGCAATGAATGTTTACTTGTAGTTTGTTTGAAAAAGGTCCAAACAACTTTTTACAGGTCTTCAAAATTTTTAAACAAGTTTCAAGAGTACCTATAGGTAACTTTGCTTTTTTTGCAAAAATTTGCAAGTTTAGCAATGGTCTTTATATTTTCCAGAAATGGTAAAGAAACCCTAAGCCAGGGGTATTAAACCAGCGGTCTCTAGACCCCCAAGGGGTACCCGAAACTTTACAGGGGGTACATATCAATAAAAATGACCGGAAAAATGTGTTGGTGGAAACCAAGAACAAACAATTTTTGCACTAAATATGTTTACATCCTGTGTTTTATGCATAAATAAAGTTCTTTTAAAATCGACCAACAGACAAGGGGTACAAGACGCTCCACAGTGACACCAAGGGGTACATTGATGGAAACAAGTTCAAAAACATAGCCGTAAGAGATACAATAACTAGAATATTATTGAAGTCATGGTTCTAAAATTACTTGGGCATGTTTAACTAACATAGTCGAAGCCGTTTTTGTCAACTTTGGCAAAAGACACCCAAGCGTCGGTACCTCTTTTGCAATATTTTATCGCATAATATATTGATGATAACATTAATACCGTAAGACAGGAGGTCTGTACCAGGGGTCCATGAACCCTTAAGGGCGACGTGAAGCTTCTACAGTTGGTATGTCTCAAATACAATGCTCGAAAAGCAAGAATCAACAATTTTCGCACTAAATATTTTTTACACTGTGTGTTCTATGCTTAAATAAAGTTATTTTGAAATTACTTAAACGACAAGGGGTGCATGACGCTCCACAGTGAGGCCAAGGGGTAAGTTGAAGAAAACTGGTTCGGAACCGCTGCCCTAAGCAATGCATTTTTACCTTTACTTTGTCTAAAAATGGCCTAAACAAGATTTTACAGCTCTTTAATATTTTGAAGAAGTATATAACTTTGGCAAAAAGTTGAAGTTTTTTATTAACTTTAAATGTTCTCAAGGATAACTTACACTGAGTTTAAAAAAATATAATTTAGGAATATGCTTCGTGATTTTATTTATTTAAAAAATAATAAAAACGTTTTATTTGTACCCAATAACGGGTTAAAGGTTACAAATTATTAATCAATACGATTTTAAATATGCAAACAAATCACATATTGGAGCAAAATGTAAAGTCGACAAGGTGTAGGGTAATTTTAAACACCCTTTTTGTGATAAAAAAGTCAGTTCTACAGCTTTCACGATCAATTTTCTTGAAGGAACAGTTTAAACTGCATAACAAGATCGTGCATATGACACATATTGTTTCGGATCAGAACACCCTTCCAGAATTCACACGCACACATGCATAAAACCGTTTGCACAAAGTGATAAAGACGTCCATGTAGCGAAGCCATGAAACTAACTACTACAATTATTTTCATGGTAATATTTCTTCTCGATTTGCAGCGAACGAGTTCATTAAAATCGCACGATACATGTAAAACGCTACTTTACATTCTTAGCACGCCGTAAAACTAAATTGTGACGGCATTTAGCTGACCCAGATTTTCAGATAAAACACTGGTGCAGTTTGCGTTTGTCCAACGGACTTTTCTCGCTTCGTTTTATAAAGAAATCGATGGAATAGCGATTTGCTCCACGCGCGACTGAGACGTGCAATTACCTTAATTTAAAATTTAAGAAAATTACTTAAATACGTAAATAAATAACAAAACGATCGATGCGGTGCGGCTTGGGGCCTGGGACAAACAAGTAACTAAAAAGTAAGCAAATAAGCGAAATGGCTCAATAAAAAAAAGCGAATACGCCGTGAATACACAAACGAAGACGAATGGGAGTAAACAAGAAAATAAGACGCCATGCAAACAAGCAAACACATAAGTAAATAAATGATACAACGGATAACGAACACAAAAACCTGTTGACATTTTAAATTATGTCAATAAATTATGTCGTATTATCAGAATAGTAACGATATTATTATAAAAAAAAGGAGACTGAAGTCCTTGGATTTATTTCAAAGTTTGGAGATTTTATTTTCACTATTTGAAACTTTATGCACACGTTATTTAAGCTAGCATCTGAGGTATTAAAAAATAACAAAAACATTAGGTTAAAAAAATTAATTAACAGTAAAATAACAAAATGCTAACAAGGGAAGGTCACGATACGTTGTCGCTAGAATTTGATTCCGGCTGTGTTTATTACATCAAGGGCATCAAAACTAAATGTTTTGCAGAGTTATACGTACCACTGGCCATTTCCATCGCAAAAACATGGGAAAAAGTGAAAGGTTGAATAATAAAAGTAATTTTTGTGATCCCCTTGGCCATGAAACTGTAAGAGATGAAATAGAAATTTTTTTGTTTACCAATTCGCGCATTATTTGCAAGTAAAATCTTTAACGGTACCGGAGAAAAACGTCAAAAACGAAACCCCTACAAAAGCGATATGCCGAAAAAAATTTAAAAGATGATTCCTTATCGAAAATTAAGGAGGGTCTTTCATATAAAGTTTTTCCCCTAGACGTCTCCTTTCGGAGTTACACCTTCCTAAAGAGGAGCGGTAAAATTAGGTTTTTATTTTATTCCTCAAATTTGGATAAATGTAGGAGATGATATTTGGTAGATGTTTTATGCTTATTAAAAGGTTTCCCATAGTAATATTTTTAAACATCTCCCACCTTCACAGGGGGTTGAAAAGTGTGACCCCTGTTGGTTTTTTTTTATCAGAACTTTTCGATGGATTTAAATTTTGCAATATATTTTTTTTAAGCTTGATTTATTTAGAAAGTGGGAGATGGTTAAAAATATTATAAAGCGAAACCTTTTAATAAGTACAAAACATCTACCAAATATCATTCTCCTACATTTATCCAGATTTGAGAAATGAAACAAAAACCTAATTTTACCGCTCCCCTTTAGGGGGATGTAACTCCGAAGGAGACGTCTAAGAAAAAAATGTTATATGAAAGACCCTTCCTAATTTTTGATAAGGAATCACCTTTTGTTTTTTTTTTTTGCAATACTTAACAAACACCCTGTGTAACTCACTATCAAAACTGTGTTTTTAATTTGTTACTGTGCGTTTAATTTCCAGCGGTTTAAACCCTAAATACAATTTTCACTTTCAGTTCCTTCAGTTTACAACTCCGATGTTTTAATAATATTTAAAAATATATTGCACACAATGGAAATTATTATAATAGAAAAAGTTATTGTGTTCCTTTAGCCTTTGCAGATGAAACAACAGGAAAAGTTTTGCTCTATACGTTCACAACTTTAGCCTAAATATTTCGAACGTGCTTCTTAACGAAATCGCAACAATATCAGAGGTCGTAAAGCAGATATAAATTTTTAATGCCGCCGTTACAGAGGTTAGCAACGAATAAACCAGATATTAAATTTAATACAGTTTGGTGAATATCTAATATTATCTCACCTCGCCTTCGTAGCGGTTGTTTGTTTATTAAGTCTGTTTATTACAAGCCATAAGTTTGACACTTTTCCAAGGTAAAGGATATTCGCTGTAATCCCGTACCGACTACAGATTCGCCGATTACCTTAAATTAACTAAGATGCGTTGCGTTCTTCCCGATTAATAAATTTGTTTAATCACATTATAATAAACATGAAATTATATTAAGGCGTTTCTCAGAGTACAGTGCTGCTCCGGCTTTACGCTTTAATTAATTTGACAATATCCGACACGCGTAACCCTATTAGGAGTGTAATAGTGCGTAATAGGAGCGTAATTTACAATACATATTCGCCCTTGTGCGAGCAGGATCCCTTGAGCTGCAGTGGCATGTGATCCTTAGGCAATTGCCCCGAACGCTTGAGCAATAAGCTTCCCGCAATCCCATTATAATACTGACAGAGCCACCTTCAATTAAGCATATTACACTCATATTGGCCTCACTTCCAACACACGAGTAATTATAAACGGCATCCGCCAAAAATGTTAACTTTATTCATTAACACGCTGCAAACATTCACGAATCTGAAGCGACATTGCTCCATTAATAACGAACGTTTCAGCTCTGCATCGCGTTTATATTTACCAGGGAAATGCTTAAAGCGAATAAATTAATCCAGCTGATAGCACTGAAACACACAATCATTGTTTTTGAAAGTTTTTTTTTTTTTGAAACCCTAATAAAGTTTATAATAGCAATCTGGTCTTTGAGACCAACGAGCAGTTTAGTCCTAGCCTAAATCAATAATGTTCAAACTTAGTCTTAGGTTTACCTAACACTTTTCCTTGCTTTACTAATATATAGGTACACTAATTATTAATGTGCACACTACAGCACAGTCTCTGATTTTAAACTTTTGACTAAACTAACTCAGCAGGTTTAACCCTTTTAAGTCTTCTTACTAATCCTGTAGCGTCCAGGAGCTGGATCGCCTCGACATTTACATGCTGATGGAGCCTTTCTTAGTGTTGGCAAACTTCTGAATGGTGTTGGTTACAGTGCATGTTGAGGTCCCGATGTATGTCACTATTTCTGCAATACCAAGATACATCAGCGAAGTTCCTTAGTGTTTTGTTCTGGATTCTCTGGATGATCTGAATATTATTCTGTTTGGTGCAACCCCATTACTACATTTCATTTGTCCATACAGGCTTTAGAATTTGCTTTTAAAGCAAAAGTTTATTAAATAGGAGCAGAGAGGAATTTCTCCCGGTCAGCCAGTACATTTTTTTTATATCTGGCACCCATTTTTTCACGTTTTTTCTTGACATGAGCTTCCCAGTGTAGCTTAGAGTCCAGTGTAACACCCAAGTATTTTGCTGTGTTGGAGTATGGAATTTGTTTATTATTTAAGTTAATTGGTACATGTTCAATTAATTCTATTGTTGGTAAAATTGACATGTACTGACTTAGTTTCATTTAACTTCACACTCCATGTTTTTGTCCAGTCGTTGATCTGATTCGTAGCTGCTTGTAATTTCTCGGATGATTCTATATTGTTTCTTCCCACTGCTAAAATAGCCGTGTCGTCGGCAAAGGTCGCTATAGTATCGTTTTCTAACTTTGGAATATCTGAAGTATACAATAGACCTAGGAGCAGATCTAGTACGCTTCCTTGTGGAGCCCCTTTGTATGATACAAAATTTTAGTGTTTTTTAAATGGCTGATTACAAATACTAAACATAATTTTTTTTTCACATGCTTCTTATACTTCTGGGAGTCATAGTTAATATGTTTCCATCCATGTTTTCCATTCTTTCTAGTTCAGCGCCAGCTGACTCATTTCCAGTTAAGTTTATCTTTACTGAGCAGCCAATTCAGTTATGTATTATATTTTCTGAGTTCTATATTCCTCTCCCTTTCTAGTTTCGTTGTTTTCCCAAGTGCAATTTTTGTTTTTGTTTGATTTTCGTTGTCCATTTTTGACTATGCCCGAACCATCTCATTTTTTTAATCCTAATTTCATTTTCGTGCAAAAGGATTACCACTCGCGAAAAACCTGAATGTGTTTGCATATGATTTTTCTTCCAGGCCCTAAAAAAATCCTTATCAAATGCAGCATTTCACTGTCGCACGAGACCTGAATAACCTTGCTCGACGAAGCAAATTACATGTTCCATTACTGCAGTCGATGTTACATGTGCAGACTTGAAATCAATTACTAATTCACGATCGTTTTAGCATATTGAACAGTCCAGTTATACATGGATCCATTAGCAGGACATTCTTTTCTGAACTGTTCCATCAATGTTCTGCAAATTTCTTCACCTGGCTTAACAAAAATGTGTTAACATCACTGTTTAAACGAATGTGACATGTGGCGCTATATAGTTTTACAAATCATTGGTGGTGCAGCGGGCGCGGTGGTAACGGGCCCACGCGCTTAAGATGCAAATAACTTGTTTTTAATTACCTAGCCATGAAATGTCAAAATGAAAACTGCCGTTTTGTAAAATAGCTGTGACATTTTGAAGCTAAAAAGAACAATTTCTTCAGATATATAGAGTCTGAAGAGTTCTCTATAATTTTTTCCAAACAAACTTTTTTTTTAAATTTAAAATTTGCAATCCACCTAAACCTATAGATTAATAAACATTTTAACTTTAACCTAATTTGCTACGTTTATTTTTGAGTTTGGATGTGGCCAATGGTCAATCCTACTCACGATTACAATCTAATCCCTACACTACTGTGACTACATAGCACTGTACTCTGCTTTTGTACACTTTCAGTCTACACAAGTTCAAAGGGTTTAATCCTTTTGAGCCTACGCACTAGTTTTTGATTAACGAGAAGTTGGAGCACATCAATGTTGGAATGTCTGTGGAGCCCCTCCTCGTGGCCTTTGGCAGCTTTTTCAATTTCTTCCTGGACAGATTTAACCTGGAGTTCCTGATGTAAATCGCTGTTCGAAGATAGCAAGGAGCATTTACTATGCTCCTTGCACGGTATTGGAATTTTTGAAGACAGCTGTAGTTGCTTTTTGTGGTACAGCCCCATAACTGTAGGCCATATGTCCAAACAGACTTGAGCAACTGTTTGTACAGGAGCAGTTTGTTTTGGATAGAAAGCTGGGAATTTCTTCCTATCAGCCAATACATATCTCTTTACTTTATCTTTAGCTGTTTCGTTTTCTTTTTGACGTGTTCCTTCCATTTTTACCTTGACGTCTAAGTTTGGGTCAAGATATTTAGCAGTCTTTTTGCAAGGGATTATATTATTATTTAGATACAATGGTAGGTAGTTTATTCTTTTGTTGGTGAAATTAACGCGAACAGATTTTTTTCCGTTAATTTTTATATGCCACTGTTTTGCCCATGCATATATTTTATTAATTGCGCTTTGGAGATTTTCTGTTGTTTCCTTTATGATTGTTCCTGTACTTAGAACTGCTCTGTCGTCTGAAAATGTGGCTAGTTTTACGTTTTGTGTTTCTGGGTGTCATGTGTATTTAGCAGGTACAATACATGAGTGAAAATAAACTCGAATTAAAGTGTAATTAAATATGTCACAAAGAAGTCGATGGGCTAAAAGTTATCCATCAAAGAATGAACTACGTGTATGGAAATGAAGCCCCATCATAATTCCAAGTAAAATTTTAGTCTTAGCAGTTTTGCTGGGGTCGGGTTTCTATTGATGATGATCCAAAATCAGGTCCACCAATTGAGGCAAAAACTGAAAACATGGTTAAACGAATTGAAGATTTGGTGCTGTCAGATCGGCGGATGAAGCAATTGAATTCATGGCACCCTGTATATATTCACTAAGAACAGAACAGAACAGAACAAAAGAATACGTGGCGCGGTTTAATTTACTTTTCTTAATTAAAAACGTGAATGAATACAACGCTATTAATGTTTCTTTGTCTGCCGCCTTTGTGCGAACGTATAATTCGGCACTGATATTAAGTCTTTATTAATAATATAACAAAAGGACTGTAAACTGTTTTGCTTTGGTTCTTTATGCTGTGTACAAAACTTGTTTGATCTTGTTGAACGATACTGCGATAGCGCGACTATTGCCGGAGCGTCGTTTCGTTATTTGCTCACGATTTCTCTAACAAAGCGTTGCGGTTCCTTTATTGTGTTATTATATCGAAATTCCAATAAGCTCTGATAACTGGCCACTGATAACATATAAATTTGTAGGACGTGTTTTTCCGAAATGTAACGTTACACATAACATAATATCGGTTTGCAATTACCGACTGACCACACGGATATTTGTAACCTTAACATAACAATGCGAAACTATTTTGGTTGAAGTATTTTTGACACAAACGCAGTATTCGATTACAAAGGCTCGATATCCGTTTCAAAATTCTTCAAAAATGTGCAACAAAACACACCAACAATTGTATTGTATCTGAATTACTTACATCATTTTATTCTTGAGGCTTTCGCGGCCGTTATCCATAATACAATCTTGGTTTCCGGGTTTGGAACCGCGTCTTCTATATTTAGAAGTAGTTGACGTTTCGACCATTGTGTCTTGGTCTTTTTCAAAACGACTAATTTGTGAGGGATGTTGCTGGGTTTATATATCCAGCTTGTGGAGGCGTGGCGTTCCGCTTGATGGATTTGTTCTGCCTCAGTGATTTTGTGATGTCTAGTTTCCAGATGTTTGGGAGTTGTACGCCTGTGTCTCTGTTGTAGTTGTTTGGGTTCTTGATGATTTCCAATGATTCTCGATATAATCTTGGCCAGAAATGGTTTGCGCGGGCCAGTAGTTTTGTTTCTCTGAAGAGGATGTTGTGTCCTGTACCCTGGGCGTGTTCTGCTACCGCTGATTTATCGACTTGTTTTCTTGTTGTTTGTCCTTCGTGTTCTTTGAGACGCGTTTGTATACTCCTGCCAGTTTGTCCTATGTATACTTTTCCACAGGAGCAAGGTATGCTATATATTCCCGCGTGGTGTAGTCCTGTGTCGTGTGTTCTTCTTAATTTATTCGAGAGCTTCAAAGGAGCGTTGAAAACGGTTTTGATTTTATGTTTTTGTAGAAGCTTTGATATTTTGTTAGTCACTCCGCTGATGTAGGGCAAGTAAGTCGTAGCGATGTATTCTTTCTTTTCTTTTCCTTCTTTTGGCGTGGCATGTTTTTGTATGGTACGAAGTATTTGTTTACGCTGGTAACCGTTTTCTTGCAGGGCTCTCGTGACCATGTTCATGGTTGATGTTTTCTGGTGTACATATCTCTTTAGCCCTATGTATTAATGTGTTGATCACCGATTGTTTTTGGGCCGGGTGGTGATGTGATGCAGCATTTAGATATCGGTTGGTATGGGTCGGTTTACGGTAAACGCTGTGGCTAAGTGTTCCGTTTGCTTCTCTTTTGACCAGTATGTCCAGAAAGGGTAACGCGCCATTCTTCTCTTCCTGCATCGTAAATTTTATGTTCTTGTGTAGGTTGTTCAGGTGTGTTAGAAAATCTTGAAGTGGTTCTTTTCCATGTTCCCAGATGACGAAGGTGTCGTCTACGTATCGGAACCAGTGTTTCGGTTTCAATTTGCTGGAGAGTAGGGCTTGTTCTTCGAAGGCTTCCATGTACAAGTTGGCGAGTGCCGGTGATAATGGTGAACCCATGGCTGCTCCCATTGTTTGTTCATAGATGCCTTCATTGAAGGTGAAGTAGGTAGATTGTGCGCACAGCTTTATTAAGTCGGCTAGGTAACCATCGAGGTCGTTCCCTTGCCAATTCCACTGCTTCCTCAACCGGTATATTGGTAAATAATGACGTCACATCGAAGCTAATCATGATGTTGTTGTCGTTTATATTTAGCTGTTCTAGTTTCTGGATGAAGTGTGCTGAGTTACGGATATGGTGATCCGATTGTCCAATGAAATTCTTCAGTGTTCTGGCGAGGTATCTTGCTAAAGGATGGGTAGCTGATCCAATGGCGCTCACTATTGGTCTTAGCGGTACGTCTTGTTTGTGTATCTTCGGTAGACAAAATCACTGAGGCAGAACAAATCCATCAAGCGGAACGCCACGCCTCCACAAGCTGGATATATAAACCCAGCAACATCCCTCACAAATTAGTCGTTTTGAAAAAGACCAAGACACAATGGTCGAAACGTCAACTACTTCTAAATATAGAAGACGCGGTTCCAAACCCGGAAACCAAGATTGTATTATACTTACATCATGTCAATGTAATTTAATTGTTTTACACAAGTGCAGTCTCTCCTCGCAGTCATTTTTTAATTTTCACATAACCAACGCCCAAAGGTTCAGATTCTTATTTTGAATCCTGAAATAGGTTATTATTTTTCATTTAAGTAGCTTGTTAGGCCATGGGCCCATGGTTTTGTTACATATTTTCCTTCATTCTCCTTTATACTTTGTCAGTTGATTTAATTCCTTAAATCCCAGTTCCTTCAGGTCCTTTTCCATAGCCACCAAACATTTTGTCCGGGGTCTTCCGTTATTTCCGTTACTTTCTCTTCAAGTACTTATTTCATTATTCTTTTCTCCGGCAATCTTGATAAATGTTCCAGCCAACGAGAGTTCGTTGTGTCTTTACTCATCTATTATTTTAGTTGATCATATAATTTTTCCAATACCTCAGTTATCAGTTTTTGTTAAGAGGTTAAGACCAAACATATTTTTAGAACAAATTAAAAAATCATTTAATAATATATTGTTAAAACACTTCAGGATTTCTAAAAATAATTATGCTGTTATAGGTATATGTTTATAATAACTTTTTATTAATTTATAGTTCATACCTGAGTTTATCCATTAACTTGAAGAAAATCAAACTTTTTACCTCTAAAGATTTTTCATATTTGTGGTTAATACAATAAAGCTGAAAGAACATCTATCGCAAACTTCTGCAACTTTATGTTTAGTTCACACGTATTATCGTCTTTATTTATTTACAATATGCAAGAAAGATATTCACAAGCGAATACACGTTCCCAACTGAAATAGAATCACGTAGGAGAATTCCAGGTTAACAAGAAAGTTTTATGAGAGTATTCGTATCATATGGATGTAGTAGATTTTGATATCTTTCTTATTGAGGTACATTCGTTTTTGGTTTATTTTTGTCAGTCAAAAAAAAACGTCCTATCGAAAACGCCAAAGTTATTTCTTTTTGTTCGGTAAATAGTTTTGGTAATCACAAAGATTGATGGTCTAATTAAATTACAGTCTAATTGGAATGGAACACTTTTTTAAAAGCTTACAAACAAAAATTAATCTTCTCTTCGATCCTGTAAAAATATGTGATTTAAAATCGGTTTAAGGCAAGGCTAAAAGGTAATTAACAGTTCAGTTATAGAGCAAGTTAGTATAACATTTAAATGTTCTAAAATCAACACTCACATACTACCAGGCAGTGAATAAATGAATGAAGTTTACTTATGCGTTTAGAAATTTCCTATAGTTTAAATACAAAATTGCCAGTACCAGTCTACAAGTGTAAACGAAATTGGGCTCATTTAAAACTTACTCCAGCAAAAACTTAAAGGATTATGCTGGAATACAAACATTTTGCATTGTTACAGCTCCATGTTTACAGTACTTCATTACCTTTATCTGTTTACGCATAATTTTAAATTGGTTTTTAGTTTGAATTAATCAAGAAGTAAAACAAATACTTATAAATAAAACATCCATTATCCTGCATGAGTTATTCCTAATGCAAAATATCATGTGACTCCTAAAGCTATAAATGCACTGAAATTTCCTTTATTACAAAACTGATTAGTCTTATGTTACTAAGCTGTCGGAATTACATGTAATAAGAAACCTTTAGTATTGAGCTATTTGGATTTTAAATAGAACGAATATTATTCAAGAATTCATAGAATAAAAATACGAAACCTCACAGTAAGAGTTGTAGATCCATAATAAATTGGAGGCACTTTCAATAAGTCATACTAGGTATATTCTAAAAAATATAAAGATACTTACGAAATTTTCAATTTTTTTTTAATAACAAACTTGCATTATTTTTTAATTTTTAAAGAGCTGTAAAAAAACTTAAGCTTAGAGTGTGTTTACGATTATCAAAAAGTACAAAGAAATATAAGCAATATTTATGAATTATTGCCAAAACAGGGTCTACATTTGGATTAGATATTTTTTAAATTTTTAAGAACCAAAAAAATCGAGAAAAAAACTGCTTTGAAGCGTTTTTATTTACACTTAAGATAAAACTGCATTACTTTTATGACATAAGTGACAACTATTGGCACTTTATTTTAAAATTCTTATGAAAAAAACAGTTTGTAGTTTTTTTCAACGAAAAATCAATTTTTTCCCTATAGGTACTGCATACCAATTTTTTTATACCGTGCATATGTTGATTATAAATTGTTTCGTTTGTAGTTTTTTATTGCCAAAATGAAACAGGTTACTACCATTTAGATTAGGTTAAGTTTATTTAAATTATGTTCATCGATTTATCGATCCGAACGCTACCAAACATTTTGCACAGAATGTAATGGGAGTGTTGGAGAGTTTCCTGATATAAATAAAGTAGATGCAGAACATTTTCGCACCACAAACGTCCCTAAATTTATGCGACCGTTATTCATGGTTAGTTCAATAAATGACCCCTGGGCACAGGTGTTTGGTTATGAATTTCAAATGCACATCAACCCTTTGGCGGTGCAAAATGCCATTAGCATAAATGATACTTTACAGTGTAAACAAAACCAATATTACTCTTAATTTCTGATAAACTAAACGAAGGTGCAACCAGAAATGGATAAACAAAGAGAAATTTCATGCTTCCACACCAATTTAAGTACAAATTGGGTCTTCGTAATCCCTAAAATGTTGTGGAATTAATACATAGCCATTTTTGGAACCAGAAATAAAGGTTTTTCCAAAAGGGGCTTCAGAATTTTAAATGCCGATAACTATATCCTGTATGTTACATACATACATTAAATGTATGTATGTAATTTTATTTTTCTACAACCACTTAAGTAAATGACTCTCACAGTACAGCCTGCATGCATAGTAAGTGGGTCCTTACGCACGGTAAGCAAAGCACAGTTTTTTTTTTAGAAATGATCAAAGTAGACTCACGTTAAACACTTTCTGCAAGCATAGTAAGTGAGTCCTTACGCACGGAAAGCAAAACGCGCACTTGTCTAGAAATATCAAAGTAGACTTACGTCAAAATTGACAAGACAACGTAAATACATACTTATATTAGCCAAAAAGCTGTAAAATCGCATGTATTATGTGATCGTAGAAAAAGTATGCTATACTTAACACGAGTTGTAAAGCAATTACGCACTCGCCGCTACGCGTCTCCATGCGCAACTTATCCACTCGTGCGTAATATGCTTCTTACAACTATTGTTAGGTATGTAATATACTATTACCCTAATTTATATTAAATTATCTTTTGAACACCCCATACTATAATAAATAAGTAGTACAATTATCGATTAGGAAAATTGTCTTTGGTTATGGAAATAAGTTTCATTTCGACAACAAAAAGGAGAGAAATCATCGAAATCCGTGGATGCACTGCAGAACTTTTGCTAACTTTGATTAATATCCTTAAGTTGCAGAGTCTGGCCAATTCATGCCCCAACTTTGTAGTTCATCTTAGTCCGGGTCGTTTGCTGATCTGCATGTGCCATGAAATGACTGGATTTGTACAGGATTACTATGGAGTTCCAACTTAGTAATCGTATAATTCGAATGTATAGAATAGTTTTGGGGCCAATCTCGGCACTTACAATTGGGTTATAGATTTTGCTTTATATTTTATACGAGGGTGGATTGGCAAATAAGGGCTCTTAGACGCAGTTTTGCGAGTAATGGGAATAAAAACACATAAGTAAGGTTAGACATTTGTCAGTCTCCTAATCTGTTTTGTTCTAAACTAATTTAATAAGCACAAAAACTTTTATCAAACCAGATTTGTAGCATTGCCATCAAATAAAGTTAAGCAAATTTGTTAAGAAAATATTATTACGGGTATTCAAATACTCTAGCTTTAGTTTATAAAATATGCATGACCTTATAAAGCGTACGGATCACAGAAATCCTCCAAAAACCAATTAATAATAAATTTTTACTTTCATGAGTTATAATTAAGTTAATATTATAGGCAAATACATGGGCTAATTTGTGAATATGGCGATGCAAGATATTAAATTTATTAAACAATTATTGGATACTAATATTCTCATTCTTAATTATAAAAAAAGTAATTTTATTACATTTTCTGTACATAAAAACCATCAACCAAATTGGGAGAATACTAAAATTCATGATGTTAAATGTAATCTTATAAATAACTGTGAAGTACTTGTATAATAACTCGAGTAAACTCTGTTAAATATCTAGGAATTACAATACATAAATTTAAGAGGTGGGACATCCACACTAATAATCTATGTACCCGAGTTAGAAAAACAATATACCTGTTCAAAAAATTATGAACAATTCTATCTATTCCTACCTTACGTACTTTTTGTTTTGAATTGGTACAATCTCTTTTAACTTACGGAATTATAGGATGGGGTAATGCAGCTGACAATTACAGGGTGTTTCTGAACGATGTAGCATAATTTCTACTGGTGAATCTACTTTGAAAAATAAGACGATTTAGCCCATCATGCCTTATAGTTGCATCGTTGCTAAGTTACAGCCCCATGAAGACGAGATAAAAAATTGTTGTTTTATTAATAAATCAAAAACGCTTTGACCTACAACATTTATATCTGGCACGTATTCTACAATAAGCAAGCGTGTTCTTATGCATAAGTTTGAGCGAAATCCCACCATAGGGGGCTGTTTTTTTCCGATCGTAATTTCAATTTTTTATTGTAACAGTCGGATAGGTAGATCTAAAATGTATATTTTTAGTAAATTAAAGTTATCGTTCTGAAGAAAAACTTTGTACTTATTTTCATATTTTTATTGTTATTTTTTTGTTCCAGGAAATAGCATGTAAATAGATACGTCTAAACAAAAAAAAATGCAGGTTCATGGAAGAAAGGTAAGTGATATGTTTATCATTATTTTTTGTTACACTGCAGTCGACGTAAAAAAAGATTTATATAAACAATTATTATAATATCATCCAATTTAACTATGTTTTATTGTACTAACCGTAAAAAAATAAATGCACACAATAAAATACGAGTAAAATATAATAATTACCTATGACTGTTCTGTTTAATTGATTTGAATTAACATATTAAAATACCCTGCACCATCACCATTTTTAAAAATAAATTATTAAAATTAAAATATCTCGAGAAATTGTGATTTTAGGTATAGAAAATGCTAAATAATTTTTGTAGGAAATTAAATTTTCTACAAGAAAACGTAACGATATACAGGGTGTTGTATTTAAAATAACAAACTTGCATGTTGGTCCTCGAAAACGGAACACTCTGTATATTTAAAATCTATGCAGGGTTATGCAGTTTGTGATGGCAAACAACTTTTGTATTTAAAGTTTTTTCGTATCTACTCAAATAACGATGCAAAAAAATAATTTGTGTTAAACCTTTATTTTTTCGAAAAAGTTTAAAAATCGAAATTACTCAAGAAATATCAATTTTAGGTATAGGATATGCTAAATATTTTTTGTGCGCAATTAAATTTTCTACAAGAAAACTTAAAAATATACAGCGTGTTGTATTTAAAATAACAAACTTGCATATTGGTTCTCGATAACGGAACACTCTGTATATTTAAAAATTATGCAGAGTTATGTAGTTCGTGATGCCAAACAACTTTTGTATTTAAAGTTTTTTCGTAGCTTGTCTTAGAACAGAGATATTAATACTCATATTTAGCTTCAAAAATTTATCTTACGTTAGGAATACAGTGGTAAGCCTTAAAAACACATTTAAAATTTGTTGGGCAGAAAAAACCGAAGCAGTTCACGACAGGATCATATCTGATCACATCTCCCGTTCGATAATTAGAAATTTAACGATGCGCAACAAATTTCAACTTAAAATATAATTTCACGGCTGGTAAACAAAAGTTTGAAAGCCCTTTTCAATTAACTTTGGTTATTAATGGCGCATAATATTAATTTTTTATAATGTATACAATAGAAATTGGATATGTGTTTACCTGACCCGCCCGTTACAAATAATTGATTACTTTAGGTAGGTAATAAACAATTTTAAACAGATTCTGATATTACCTAATTCCATGCATAATTTCCATCGTTTTGAAAAGCACATAAAAAGTTAAGACTTGATTATTAACGCTTCGAATTATGTGGAAAATAGTTTATAAATGTTATTGTTGCATATTATTTGCGTGGGATTTGAATTTCTTGGCCGTGGAAAAATTAACTTTACAACTCCTCTCACTATGCTTATACAATTACCTCATTTGTAGGTAAATAATCTTCTTCTTAATCTTAATCCAATCCTCTTGTATCTTTCGGTGTCGAGGTATGTTTTCTCAACTTCTTATTATGCTTCTCCATTGATTTCATACTTTGGCCAACCTCTGGAAAATATCTCCAGTTGATTCCTCTTCCTCGTAGTCTCTGTCTCACTTTGTTTTTCCATTTTGTGCTTGTCCTTACTCTACTTCTCATTCCTTTTTCCAACCCGTTTTGCGTACCTACTTTTTGACTTGTGTAAAAGGTGTCCCAACCACCTTAATTCTTTAGGCTCCATCTTTTTTAATTTCGTCCTTTATCATTGCTTATCTTGTTAATTGGTCTGCATCTCTCTATATTTTTTAAAATCTCATCTCCAGTGTCTGCATACTCTGTTTTTGCTTTTGTGTTAGTGTCCAAGCTTGTAAAATGTAAAAATATGTATGTACAATGAATTTAATTATATCTTTGAGATATATTTCTTACTTGTCTACATTTATTATAGTAGCATGGTAAGATTTCGTTACTGCATACTCATATTACTCATATTATTCAGATTATCTTCTAATTTACCATTCTCTGCAATTTTGTATCTCAAAATTTTAAAACGTACCAAGTTGTTTGAACATTATTGAAACTGGTTAACGCTTCTTTGTTATACGTTATGTTTTTATCTCTGTTATTTTTATAATCAAATTGTACCTTTTCATTGTATCTGCTCATACACTAAGAGGTAGACAATCCATTGTTTGAAATGTTTTACAGCGGGAAAATTACCTTTTTTTTAAAACTATAAATCACATGTTTCTAAGCGGCCCTTTTGTCGAGATACATCAATTTAATTCAGTGTTTAGAACTTCTTAAATTATCCCTAATGGAAACACATCTTCAAGTTTTTGTATCGATAACTTTACCATCTAATTTTTCGCATAGTTCTTATTTAGCAATCCAGAAAATTCATTCATTGCTACACACGTGGAAAGATATGTCAATTTTTAAACACTTTTAGCTAGATTCAAGAAACGTCTGTATTTTCACAAGCTCTTAGCACTTTTGATAATTGCGCCTCAACCATACTGATCTTCACAATTATTCTTACTGGAATCAAGAACATTTTTCCAACATACAATCGTCCTTTAATGTAACGTAATATTGTATCTAAGTGTGCACGGTTCTGCTTTTTTTGAAATATCAAAGGCTTTATGTAGTGTACTTTGAAATCCCGAGAATTATGCTCTCTGAAAATACACAATTACAGTCGGTAATGGCATTGTCGTAGCATAAATATTCATTATTTTTCATGGAATATTCTGAGAGCTCACTTTGTGATTCTTCATTTGGCTTTTTTCACAGAAACCTTAGTGCGGCAAAAGGAATGAACCAGAATTACAGACAGTATACTTTTATTTTATATGCACAGATACGAACTGAAAACAGGATTACGTTTTGTTCCTTCAACCTCAAAAGGATTAATTCCGTTAGTTTCCAGACTCATATAATAAACTTTAACTATGTACAGCGTTCGCGTTACCATTGATTATATTGAAAATAGAAAATACTTGCCACGTAATGAGCAAGCGATTACCATCGTAAAAAATATCCAAACAGTGGACTTGCATGTTCCTGGCACCATAGAAACATGTATGCTTAATATGTAAAATATTTTTTGGACTAACTAATGCATTAATGAACAAGTAAATGAGAGATACAATTTTGCACGTTTGAAAAGCATCAAAATTAATTCGAAACGACGTAAATCATTCACATACAATAAGCTTATTCCGTGTTCCATTGTGATTTTTTTAAATGAGAGATTTTGTCACGGATATTGAACCTTTGGCTGTGTTTGCAAATAATAACTGAAATATTGTATTGTTGTGTGGAGGTTGGAAATATGTCCGGACAAAAAAAAGTCTACATTTAAATTCTAGCGTGGGCTGAAATGTATTTTTCCCAATTTGCAAATCATGAATGAAGAAAAACTGACGCATTCTCTCGCGAAGGTTACTAACTTCATTGTGAAAGGCATTTGTATGTTGTCCTTAAACGTTATAGCACCTCTGATTACAAAGTTACAAAGTTATCAAGAAAATGCGCGTCGTTCCTCACACCCCTAAAAAAAGTTTTGTTTTAATATTAACCACATTTATGCGGTTCTATTGATCTAAAAATTCACCCCTTTTAAGTCGGAATATAACCTAATTATAAACAGAATATTAACAAACGTCCAACGTTCGCGTCATATAATTTGCTTTGTAACAGTACATCTGTCTGCTAGAACATCAAAATGTAAAAAACATTATTAGGATCAAGTTAAATACAAAGTCGTAGTGACACGTGCAAACAGAGTTGACAAACGCTAAAGTTAATGATCCACAGGCGAACATCAAAGGACATTTTTGTGTTTATTACAAAGGAATATGGAAAGTATATAAGGATATAAATAAATTCTGTAATCATATTAAATTAGGACTGCCTGGATGTAGTCACAATTTTGGTACAAATTTTGATTACAAATAATATTTTTATTTATTTACATTTAATATAAAATAAAGGAGCTGTAGATTATTTGTAGTTAATTTAACTCAAGACGAGACCAAACCACTATCGGAGTTTCTAAAGATTCTCTAAGTATTCTTTTTTTAGATTTTTTTCTCCTCGTAACCAAAACTTTTTTAAAGCCTATTAAGTGTAAGTAGGTTAGCACCAAAGGATTCGTTAGTGTTTATCATTAAAGAAACGTTCTGCAAATGTAAATTTTTCCGTTTAATTTAATTTTCTTTTATACAACTCAAACTAGGGTAAACATACCAGTGATGAGCACTGTAAGACGCTGTTTTAAGAAAAAAAAAAACAACTTTATGTACTAGTTAGTATTAATCAAAAATAAATTGACCAAATTATAGCTTGGACGCTCTACTTTATAGTTAATTAATGAAAATTGTCTATAGTTAACATTTTTGGTGATAAAAATCACAAAAAAAAAATGTACCTATGTCAATTACCCAGTATTGAACACCTCCAAGACGACCAATTTTTAAAGTTGTTATTTTAAGATTCAATAATGGCTATGCACTAATAATGAACTGAACAAATTATACATTAAGAATAGTTAGTAGGCTTTCTTTGTGTTTTGCTTACAATCTTTAATTATTTTACCCATAAGAATCATAAAGAGCAGTTGACTTAATGTGCCTCCTCGTCTTACTCCCACTGTTATAAATACTTGGGAATTGCTGTTATGGGTTCGCACATAATTTCTACTACTCTTATATAAACTCTTGTAAAATGTTGCAAAAATATTAAATTGAATTTATTCTGTTAATAAATAATATACAACCACAGTAGTTGTAAATTATAGTGAACTAAATTAGAACTTGCTCAGATTTTTACGTTCATTTTATCTTTTTTCAGGATATTTGATATCAAACCAATATAATTTACAAAAGCATTTCGAACAAAATAAACAACTCGACTCGAGGGTTTCAAATTTTATCTGAGATCATCCATTCGAACATGCAAATTGACTTATGTTTTCATATGGTCTGAAAATCCTTCAAACTCTATACAAGTTTATAAATTCAGATAAATCTAGATCCACATATGATTGGAAATTGAAACGCTGATTTTCAGAATCCTGTAAACATATCGGTGGAAAATCGTAAACAAAATTGTGAGAGATGCATTTCGTTGCATAAGGAGAGATTGAATATATTTTTAGAAAAGAATTTGAGAAACGTTATAACAATGAATACTTGATTGAGTGTACGATAAAAAAAAAATTTACCAATTAAAAATGCCTAAAAATGTTATAGTATTAATTCTTTATACAAAAATTAAACAATTTTTTTGTAACTACCCTAATAACAGAGATAACCAATAATTTGTCTTAAAATTAGTTTAATTTTGACCCTGCGCATCCACCAGAATAATGACTCTAGAAATATTAACAAAAACATGCTTAATATTTTTTAAAGGCAATTAATTAATCAACAAGAAAACGTTAAAATATACAGGGTGTTCCATTGAAATAGTAAAGTTGCAAATTGATTCTCAAAAACTAAATACTCTGTGCATTTAAAAATAAGTGTAGGTTATATAGCTAATAAATTCCAATATCTTTTGTTAAAATAACTTTTTTGTTACTCCCCTAATAACAAAGATAATAATTTGTCTTAAAATTAGCTTAATTTTTAAACCCGGCGCATTCACCTGAATTTTAACTCTGAGGGGCAGAATAACGTATATTTACGGGTTTGACAATAGCATAATGTTATTGCACAACGTATATTTACGAGTTTAACAGTGAAAGGGTTAACTAAACAAAAATTACCGTCATCTATCGTTAACTTTCTATTTTATAGTGTTTGCCCTAATTCAACGAGTAAAATAGACCGTTTTTAGCAGTAGACAGAATTACAGCAAAAAAATTGTGAAGTAAAAACATTAATTTCATAGTTAGTAAGTTGTATATGTAACTTACAGTGTTTTTTTTTTCTTGTAAACATCTACCACATTCTATTTTAGTAAAATAATACATCCGGCCAAGTTTTATACGTAACTTAAAACTACTTAATTGTGTTTTGGGTCGTTCTTTTCCTGTGATCCTTAAATTTTATTCAGGAATGATAATGCGGTAGAAAAATGTTAGTAGATTAATTGTTTACAATCCTGAATACGTGATATTACAATTGAAGTAGAAAAAAGATGAGTACGTGCTATTCCTATAACTTCGTGGATATTTAATGAAAGTAAAGTTTTATTGTTTCCTGAACACAACAATAAAGAGCACACGTACGGCACAAGTTATAATCTCTAAAGAGAGTAGACATTTGAAACAAACTTACCGATAACTGTGAGATTAACTTTACTATTTCGTGTTTGAGCAACTCTGAAGTCCACTCTACATCTATATATGCCCTGGTCGGACTCCCGGATGTGGTCAACCCCTAGTTCTGCAGGCTGCTTTTCAGGCATAAAATAGGCTCTGTTGGCAAACACATTTTCATCGGACCAGCGCTCCGCAAGACTGAAATCCCGGTCTCTCCCGTCCACACTGCAAACACAGGAAACGATGTTAGGTTTAAGTTGATTGTGTAAAGTTTGAGTTCAGTGTCGACTACGTAAAAGAAGACATTTTTGTTTGAAACTACTCAAACAGCGAGTTAATTTTGCTATCACGCTCGTAAATAAAGTTGGTGTTATATAAGTGTTACGTTAAACAAATTAATCCAATGATGGGAATGAATACATTAACTTGAATATTTGACTTAATAATTGGTTGTTTTACCTAAGTAAATATGTATATATTAACATTAATTTCATGAAATGTTTTCTCAATTTGCATCTAATAATTCATAATTTGAATCTGGGACTAAAAACGAAAACTATTTCGTTTGTTTTTGATCGGAACGAAAACGAAATATTTCGTTTTCTTTCTTTATTTTCCCACCCATAAAATTTCGTATCCGTTTTCGGGAATCGAAATTTACCTAATAACGATTAAATTGTAAAATGTAAATATTGGGGAAAACTTTATATTAAATAATTTTGGATAAATTAAAGCAGATTAGTGGTTTGATTTAAAATGAAGATTTTGATTCTATTATAATTTAATATTGAAAAAGTTATTTTGTAACTTCTTTCCTATTTAGAACTTCCATTTTTTTGGTCAAATTTATTTAAATATTTTTCTAAAAGTTCAGGTAAGCAAGTTTCTTTAACAAAAAAAAGCAGTTTTTTATAATTTTGTAAAATTTAATTAAAGAACTGACTTTAAGATGTCGATCAGAGCAAAAAACAAAAAACTCTTATAATTTGCTGCAGGTCATCTAAAAATTCACCAGTACCTATCTGATCGAAAAAAAACGTTTTTATTTTACATATACGACGGGTAGGAATTTTTGCACTTCCACCTAATCCTTAATCATCGAAAAATTATTTACTTTCTCTTAATAATTTTCCGAATTTGGTGTTTTTAAATGTTAAAGTACTTGTTGCTCTGAATTTATAAGTAAAAAAGCTGATTCCAATATCTTGCCTTTGAAGCTAATAATTTATTACTATCATCTTGTGTATATTTTATTATAATTTCTTTATTTTCGCTTTCCATTTCAAAAACGATATTATGGCCTGTACAATTTGAACTGTCTCTGCCCATTTTATCTACTGTTTTAAAGAACTGTTACTTCTCATTAGTATTAAATTTTTATTTTTAAAGTTTTGAATTCACTACAACTGATAAATTATTTTTTAACGATTGCCATTTTGGGGTCCTCTGCGTCGGGGGCTCAGGTGCATTGCACCCACTGCACCCCCCCCCCACACTTGACCGGCCCCGACGATCGCCAAGTGTCAAAACGACAGTGTTAGCATGTTAGCAACCCTATTAATACAATGAAACCCCAATTCGATTATTCAGATCAGGGCTGTCCATTATATGAGTGCGGGCTATTTTTTTTCCTCCGAAGTTTTAGCTGGCCACTATCGAGTATAATTCTTGTAGGCGAAACGAAATTTTGTGTATTACTTAAGGCCCACTTACTATCTTTAAAAAATATGGGTTTGTAAGAAAAATTGATAATTCCAAATTTAACTCAAAACAGAAACGGACACATATTTACCTGTAAATATAAAAATGTCATACTGTCACGTTAGCTTTAAAGGATTTCTTCTTAAAGCCATCGTGCACTTTGGGGGTCGTAGCTGGGGATCGATGAATTTACTAAAATGATAATCGAATGAACTTGAGGAGCATATTTATTAGTAGAAAGCATATTGACAATGAACAACCTGACGACTTACATTAATTTAATTGAACATTACTAACTATTACTGCACCAGGGTATCGCGGCCATCTCGCTTGTGAAGCAAACGATGACTGCCTTGTTAAAAAAATATTATTACACGATACACGAAATACCCTGGCTTAGCAAAAGGAAATGCATGGTACGTAAATGAACTTAACAGAATTCGCTTATTGTGCACTTACAACATACGATGTTTGAATACTGTTAAGTTTGCAGGCTGAAACATGATACCTTTGAACGGGGTTTAACAAACTTTAATACATCAATTTAAATAATATTAATTAGATAAAATATTAGCGTAACATTACTTCCCCTTCCGAAAAAGCTGGACCCACAGCTTTAATTTAAAAAAAACGCGAACAAATGATAGCTGTAAGTTTGGTCATGCATTTCCTTACCTTCAACACAACAAAAAAACACTATAAACAGAAAAACCAAATAATAAAACAGAAAAACCATAAAAAACACTTTAAACATTAAACAAAGAAGCAAAAATAAAACAATGGTAAAACAAAAATAAACAAACAAAAATGAAGCAATGGTAAAACAAAAATAAACAAACAAACAAAAATGCAGAATCGACAGTCCAGTTGCTAAAAACGGTGACACTTTATTAATTGCACTTTAATTGCCCTTGACACACTAACTAACACATCACAAACTATCGTATTTCTTATTATGCTGACGGTAACTTGGAATGCCCTCGCGCACGAATCCGGAAAACACAAGACACAAAAAAACGACAACGTGTAGGCTTCTTCCTACTTGGTGGATGACTAGGTACTCCTATCCCAACGATTTGTTGCCTTTGCCTCAAACTCGATGATCGGCATCCTACGGAAACTGGAGCTCATTCTCCTGCAGGCAACTACTCGGAGAATGATTCCGTAGGTGGTCCCCTACGTTGGGACATGATCCATTTCATCCGATCCAGTCCAATAAACCATTAAACAAAAAATACTCTAGGAGGCATGGATAGAAGACCGTCATAATCATCCCATAACTATACGATATGTTGCGACACCCTTGCGCAACCTTCGGACTTCGTTTTTTCGGCGATTCCATACTTGCGGCAACCTGGTGAGTGGACGTCTTCCATCTCCGGAACCTGGTTGCCTAGTTACTCGTCAGCGGGTCTTCTACGAAGTTGATGTTGGGCCTCTGCTACATTGGACTGCGATGAATTAATTTTGGTGGTTGTAATTTGGCGAAAACACTTGACACTGCTTGTAAAAGTTAAATTATTTTCTTCATAATTTTAACAAAATTTGTAGATATTTTGACTTTACTACCGAAAATACTTATGTCGTTGTTATACCCTGGTCCAGGTTATCTGTTCCCCCCTTTAATTTTTAAATGAAAACAAATTTTAAATTTAGAAATTTACTAATAAATTTGCTCCACATGAGTTAATAACACATAAAAAAGATTGCAAGAAAATTTTGGAGAATTTTCAACAAAACACAAAACATTTAAAAAAACAAACCGGCGCCTATCACCACATGTCACGTTAGCTTTAAAGGATTTCTTCTTAAAGCCATCGTGCACTTTGGGGGTCGTAGCTGGGGATCGATGAATTTACTAAAAGGATAATCGAATGAACTTGAGGAGCATATTTATTAGTAGAAAGCATATTGACAATGAACAACCTGACGACTTACATTAATTTAATTGAACATTACTAACTATTACTGCACCATGGTATCGCGGCCATCTCGCTTGTGAAGCAAACGATGACTGCCTTGTTAAAAAAATATTATTACACGATACACGAAATACCCTGGCTTAGCAAAAGGAAATGCATGGTACGTAAATGAACTTAACAGAATTCGCTTATTGTGCACTTACAACATACGATGTTTGAATACTGTTAAGTTTGCAGGCTGAAACATGATACCTTTGAACGGGGTTTAACAAACTTTAATACATCAATTTAAATAATATTAATTAGATAAAATATTAGCGTAACAATACACACATATTCAATCAGAACAGAAGAGATTTTGTATTTAAATAATTAAATAAAATTCAACTAATTCAAGTTATATAATGCGCTATTTCAATAATTCAAACAACGAAGTTAGTAATGGTCATAAATTATTTGTCACTAGTACGTCTGAGGTTCCAGCAAACAAAGTTAATCGTTGAAGTGGCGAAATAACCACAGACGTTCAACAAATAGTTAGAGTATGATTAATTTTAGTTTATCCAAACATAAATTTAATTACTTTTATAAAATATTATCCAAACTCCGGATAATCAACTAGTTTTCCAAATATGCAACTTGCCAAAACAAGCCGTTACAGTTTTGCGTGCCCATACACATGTACAGCAATTTAGACGTCTCTGTTTGCGTCCTTTTAAGTTAATTATAGAGTTAGTAAAGTCTTAATTGTAAATAATGAAGTTTAATGTAAACTCGTGTCCTGGAACAGGGGAACGAAGAAAGAGGGAGACCACGCAGAAACTTAAACACAGCGAAGAAACCGTTCTAATTTACCACACACTAATTTTCATCAACGCTACGGCGAGAAAGTAAATATTTTTCGTGTGAATTTCATTTGTTGAACAAGTAACTAAGATATAGTTTGTTTGTTTCTCATGGGTTACAAACGGGATTCCAAAAACCGCAAGAATTGCAATGTAGGTTAAATGTGGGATTGCCTCAGTGTTCATACCAATGTCTTTTGTACATATTAAGTTGCAAGTGAAATTTGAAATCTATGTTAACAATTTTTTAAATCAGAGTTTCTTTTAGATGTTTTGTTAATAAACTTTGGTGATTGCAAAAAAAGGCACCGAATTAATTTGTAGAAACAATTTTTATTGAAACAAACCTGTAAATTGGCGTTCCTAGGTCTTCTCGATACCATAATACTAAAAGCACTTGATCATCTGGTAGCGCTGTCGCGATGTCGCAAGGCAAGTAGGCTGGATCACCAGCAACCACTTGAAGATTTACTATAGGCACTGGAACAAAAGAATAAATGAGTATAACACATTCCTAATATATACAAAAAATCATGAAAGTTAGCAAAGTAATTGGAACCGTTTTTGCTAACAATTCTTTAAGTGTTATTAGATTTCAGGTTTCAGAGAACTGCCCGAAAAACTATAATCTTGAGAAATACAGAGGTCGCTCATAATAAAAACTATCCAGGTGTACAAAATAATTTCAAATTTGTCACTTTTCGATGCACGCGTTCTCTGTGAGTAGGCCTGTGCACATTTTTAAAAATTTTTATAAACGGTTTTAAAGAACCGCCCGAAAAACTATAATCTTGGGAAATACAGAGGTCGCTCATAATAAAAACTATCCAGGTGTACAAAATAATTCCAAATTCGTCACTTTATGATGCACGCGTTCTCTGTGAGTAGGCCTGTGCAAATTTTTTGAAATTCTCATTAATATTGTAAATTCGATATTTTTCGCGTATTTGACTTGTACACCAAATTAAATCAATCTTAATTTTAATTCGTTAGTGTTAACTTTTTGCGTTTAGATTTGAAAATGACTTATGGTGCGCAAAAAATGTTTCCAGTTCAATTAATGTAAAGTTTAATGGAGTTCTAAATTATTCATAGCTATTGTTGCTCATATGCTTGTGTTTTTTCCACAGATCGCATATTGCGCAACGTAAAATGTAATAAGTAGCACTGTCTTATTTATGGATTTATCACACATAAAGCTTTCATTATTAAGTTTCTGTATAAGCCGTAAAGTTTTAAGTATAAAGTTTGCAACATAAAAATAGACCTTAATGCTACTGGAAAAGAAAACAACGCCCACATTTTTTGTACATTCAGAAAAATTTGCAAAAAAAAATAATGTACATTTATTGATTTAAGCTTTAGCACAAAACCTTGAACCTCGCATGTAGTTAGCCAAAATTAAAAACCCTTTCATTATTAAAATTAATTAAAAAGTCACGCTTGTAAAAGATTACAGGTATAGTCATTAAGAACTTTTAATAGGCAGCATGGGAGAAATTTTTGAAAAATAACCTGCCTCTTCGGTAATAATGCAGAATAAATAATAGTTTGTTTTTTTTGATACGCGTACCGTCCAAAAAAGGAACCAGAATTTTTAACTTTTCTAATAACGTTTTTATTATTTACGATTTTAGATTACTTCATAGGCACTAGACGTAGAGAAGAGAGTCTTGAAAGTATTATAGCTTGTATATAAAATAAGTGATTTAACTAATATAAATTTTTTTTTTTATATTTCTCTTTAGCTAAACATTCAAAAGGCAATGCATTTTAATCAACTAGGCTTAATTTAATTAACAAGACCCCGATGATGTAATATAAACCACTTCAGATTATTGCTCCGAGAGATTTTGGTTATTAAATAATTGTTAATAATCCACAATACCCTTTGATAATGCATCTGTCATTAGTTTGCTGTCTAAATCACACAGAACATTGCTGATACACGCCATGAGGGAGTATTACAACATAAGCTGCCTTGTGTTTCGATAATGTCATGTATGTATATCATTAATTAACATGGATGTACCTGAATACTACCTCAATAATCAAACAAAAACAACTGTTATGTAACCAATGGCGGTTGAAGACCACTATATTGGGTTTCAAGAGACTGGAACAATGGTTACTTGATCAGTTTACTAGAAGAGTAATAAAAATATAGTATTCTGTCTGTGCAATACGGTGCTGGGCAAAAGTCTGGATACAGGCTAAAATCTAGAATATATCTAAGGATATTGAAATAAAGTTCATTATTGGAAAGAATTGAGGGGACAAATATTTTACATAGAAGTATAACATAGTGTGTATTTTTTATTTGTAGACATATTACAGTTTATATTTTAAAACATTCCAATGTTTTGACGAATTAAAATTCGTTAAAAATTACATTGCGTAATAGCAATACAGGGTGCACCACGACCCTGAGATTCTTCGATAGCTCCTTTATTAATGAAAATATCAAAAAATATTTAATACAAATATTGTGCGAACCTGTTTTATACATAAGCTAAAATTATTTTCAAATATACAGGGTGTTTTGTTTAAGCGGTACATATGAAAATGTGATTTTTTTAAATAGAATACTCTGTATATTTTTACAGTTTTGGGTTTCTCTTAAAATGTACTTTAAAATGTATAAGGTTACATGGGTCTAAGGTCAACCGTTTTCGTAAAATTTACATTTTTATGAAATTTTTGAGCAATACAGCACTTTCAATTTTTTTTTACATGTAAGTTGTTTAAAAACGCAGTAAAATTTCGTTCATAAATTAGATTGACATTAAATAACACTTAGCGCTAGCTACATTTGAAAAATATTATACAGGGTGTTTTTTACTCTTGGTTAAACTTGTGAAACTTTAAACGTCGATAAGTCATTTTTCTTAAATGCAACACCCTGTATATTTTTACATTTTCTTGTAGGGAATTTAAGTGTCTTTCGAAATTATTAAGGATGTTCTATAATCTATACCAAAAGTTGATATTTTTTGAGCAATCTCGATTTTTATTAGTATTACTAAGGCACTTGAAATATTTTAAAGTCGGCCATGGAGGTATGACGTAATTTTTCAAAGAATTTTGAAACAAAACAACAAAAAAAAATGCAACTTTAATCTTAGGCTAAAAATGTATCACTGGTGTTCTATTTAAAAAAATCACATTGTCATATGTGCCGCTCAAACAACATATTTGAAAATAATTTTAGTTTATGTAGAAAATAGGGTCGCACAATATTTGTATTAAATATTTTTTGACAGTAGTAGTCTTTATTTGTTCTGAAAAATCCAAAAAGGCATAGAACATGTCACAATAATGATAATAATAATACACATATATACGAATATATACACAACACAAAATTATATTTACTTAAAAGAATTTTGCCCAGCACATACATAACAAACAAATTTCATTTATGTACGTAACTAAAAGCATGCTTCTTGCAGGCACCCATTACAGCTTGTTTAAAACTTAACCCTAAATTAATTACTGAAGTAGTAAGACAAACATTTCCGATCTTGCCGATAACTAATTTGTATGTCTGATTCGCGAATTCTTGAATTAGTGGATCAATATGCCTCGGGCTAAAGATTTGTTTGCTGGGTTTAATACAGCGTTATTTATATCAAAGATAACTATAAACCTGTAAACTCCAATTTGGTAAAGGTTTATAATTAATAGATATCTGTAGCAGATAATGCCTTTGTTGATAAATTGCTTGGAGGCATATTACGTTCGATTAGTATACCAATTTTTTTTCCCATTATGTTACGTGATTTTCTGGTTTGGTAACTGTAAAAACTAATTACAATACTTGCTTTAATTATTATCAAAATCTACTAATCAGCGACGTTTTTCAGTGCATCTCTGATTATAATTGTAAAATTTTCTTTCGCTACATCGATAGTTTTTGGTTTTTTGATAATGGTTATATAATATCATAGTTTGGGAACCGTCGCGACAATTTAAAAATTGAGTAGAACTTGAATTCGTTAACATTTTTTTTTAATAGCTGATGAGTTCTTTGTATTCTGTGCGAAATCACTAATTGCATTTTTTCCCTTTCGGAAAACTAATTACCATCAAACCCCAATTTTCCGTTGCAATAACTATTATTAATAGCAGTAATAATTTCATTTGTTTAGAACAATAGCGGCGGTAATTTGTTTCTTTATGAAGTCCACGATAAATTAACTGTTATATAAAACGCTCATCCAATGAGAGCAATTTATCCTGTCCTTGCGATGCGGGAAGGAAGCAAAGGGGTCCATTAGCATTCGCTAATTGGGAAAAAAACGTAGCTCTTTTATTATCTATTATGGTGCAGTCGTTGCTGGACGACGTTCACATTTCGCAGAAGTAGAACACTTATTCTACATACCTTGGAATAAAATTTCGCGCGGCGTAGTTCTGGAGGCTATTATATGCAGTCTGAAATTTACATGAATTAATTTTAGTGCGTCGTTAATAAGCTAACAGCTTGCGTGGAGTATGTGACATAATTTTACACATTTGTAAGCAAATCCAGTTTGGAGCTTGCGGATGTGGGCAGGAAATTCCGACTGCAGGCAAATGGGATGTGTAATAATCTTGACTGCAAACCTCTAGCAACAAGTCTAGTGGAGAATTAAACTATTAGAAAACCTTTACATTTAGCGCATCCCCGCTATAAACAGTTTTTGAAAGTTGCTATACGAAAACGAAAGATTAAATTTTTCGATAAATTAAAAAGAAATTGATTAAATGAGTACCAAAAAAAATTATATTATTGACAATGATCTTGTTTCTCAAAATCAATTTTCCTGTATTTGTTAAATTATAAAAAACCGAAGAGACTTGGATATACCAAATGGATAATCAACAAAAACATAAATTAATATATATAATGAAATATAAAGTAGAAGAGTAACTAAAGCCACTATAGAGAGACACTAAAATTAAAATTAAAATTGGAAGGTCGACACCGAAAGGATTTAATACATAAAAAAGATTGAAACAAAGATGTTTCTTGTCCCCAACACTATTTAACATATACATTAAACACTCATTGAGAATAATGGAAAAAAAATGCAAGGGCATGGGAATAAATATAGAAGAAAGTAATATATACACTCTCCAATTCGCGGACGACCAGGTGCTTATAGCTCAAGATTAGGATGACCTCAAAATACATGACAAGAAAAATTAAAGAAGAATAAGAAAAAGCAAGGCTTTCAATGAATATGGAGAAAACTAAATAGAGAATCCGGGGACCTAGAATTAGAGGAGAGAAAATATCTAAATGCAATGGCTACCAATAGGTACCTGGGTGTAAAAATTCAAGATGATGGAAACAACAATTATTGTATGAAGCAGCAGCATGGAGGTGGACAGAAGCAGATAAAAGAAGGCTGGAAGCTCTGGAGATGGATGCTCTAAGAAGATCGTGTAGAATATCTAGACTAGATAGAGTACCGAACACAACATGAAGAATTAATCGGACTGAGGAAACTATAATACAAGAGGCAGAAAAACGGCAAATAATTTGGTACGGACATGTAAGAAGGGTGGTAGACCATCAACTGCCAAACGTAATGCTTGACTGGATCCCTCCTGAAAGGAGAAAACGAGGCACACCCAGGAAGACGTGGAACGAGGGCATTCAGAGAGCTATGAGCGAAAGAAATCTGCAATAGGACCAGTGGCAGGATAGAAAGGGATGGAGAAACAGTCTGGGGATCGGACAGCGCCAACAGACGCTGTAGAAAACCGATTTATATAAATAAATATAAATTTATTTTATTTTACATAAAAACATTAAAATGATCCAAACTTTTCAAAACAAAATATTAAAAAACATGGGAGATAAACCCTGGTACATTAGAAAATACTATTAGATTCGTAGGAAAGTTGTTAAGAAGATATAGATCTAATTAATTACAACTTACTTGTTTTTTAATTTATTACGCTACTTCTAATATTTATTTGGTGTCAGCGCTAATCAAAAATAAATTAAAAATATCCTGCCACACTCACCAACTACCCTTTTAATAATAAACATAGTTTGTAAAACCACTTCACTTTTAATTGTACGCTACACTTTGAAAACAAACCAGACTTTGAGATGCTGCACCTTCGTATTTACTTTTAAGTCAAACTATAACTTTAATCGGTGTTACCTCTAGAGTTCTTGACACAACTATATAATTTACTTTGTGTCTGTGCAGCAAACGAAGTTGTTATTTGCTTTAAAGTTCTTGCAAAGATTAGTAGCGCGGGGGAAATTATAGGCTTCTATTGCAATAGTTTTAACGAAAATTTGCAGCAGATAATGTCGTCACGAGGTCTTTAGATGAAGAATAAATAACGAAGACAAAAACAATGGTAGCCAACTACCATGTTACTTTGTAACACAATTAAGGTGAGAAATATAAAGAGACAACAAAAAATCAAAATGTTTAATAAGATGAAGAAGGCAGCAAAGTCATGAAAGTTTATAATAAAATGACAAATGCAAACATAGTTGTAAGAAACTAAAATAACTATTGAGTTATAAAGGGTGTCCCAAATTACATTTCCAGTATGGTGATCTTGCTTATTATAATTATTACAATTATTATTATTATTATACACAACAATACTATGACATTCTAATAAATGATACCGCAGACAAATGGTGACTATCATTTACATTTAATTAGTTGTTTTTTGTTTTTATTTTTTGCAGATAGCTTGATAAGTAATGGGTAAAATACGATTTTCCTTGATTTTGTGACTTATTTATAAAAATAGATATAGCAAGTACTAATATCTCATTTCTCAAAAATGGTAAATTAATGATAAAAAAAATCTTAAACAACTGTTACATTTTCCATTGAAAAGTACCTTTAGAAAGTACTTATAAAATTAATCTAATGAGTAAAATAAAGAAGTTATGAGAAAAAAAAGAAATTCAACATTTTCATATTTTTTGCTATAACATCTAAAGTACCAGGAATTTTGTACTTTTAAAAATTGATTGTGCCTTCTCTCATACTAAAGAATAATTCATCTAATTTAAACAAACCTGTATCTCTTATAACCAGGGACTGAGAACGGAACGAAAACGAAAACGTTAAACGAAATTAACCGAAATTTTTTTAAGAACGAAAACGAAACCGAAATTATTATTTTTCGTTTAAGAACGAAAACGAAATAAATATTTTCCAAAACCGGTTTCAACCGCTTTTGTCGCTATTTCAATTTTATTTGTTAAACACAAACGCGAATTTACCTTCTGTGCTGGGGAGACTCCACGAGGCAGTAAAAAATCTCACTTGAAATAAGTGAGCTTCACTTTTCTCGATATATTTACGTGAATATGTATTAACAACTTTATTGTTTATACTTGCAATTTCGTGTAACACAATTAACGGTACAGATATTCTCTATTTCTAATTTGTTTTTTAGATCATCAATATAGAATATATACTTGATTGGATATATTATATGATCAATGTGTATGTTTTATTGCATTTAGACCTAATAATAGTAAAATTTATTCTTACTTCGAAAAGGACTAATGTAAAAGAAGATTTATTGGAAGATGTGTTGCTAGTAAGATTTAACTGAATGTGAAAATGTGTATTATATGGTATGTACAGATTATAAAGTTAAACTATATTTAAAATTAATATCAGTTTTTCTTAATATCTTTTTTATTTATAACATTTAGTGAATTATCTACTTGAATTAATTCTTTTCTTTTAAAATAATTACAGCAGGATCTAATTTAATTCAAATTCATAGATTTTTAGTACCTACTAAAACAAATTTAAAAAAGCACTTGCTATATTTTTATATTTTTAAATAAAAATCGTGTGTACAATTTAAACTAATCAAGTTGTATTTTTGCACTTTACGGGCAATATACTAAATAAAATGGTTAAATGTTAATGTGTTTAACGATTTGGTAAATTTAATATGGCGATGGTTCGCCAGTCTAAAATATGCTGTCCGT
Source organism: Elmis aenea (assembly GCA_947652605.1). Taxonomy (NCBI): domain Eukaryota; kingdom Metazoa; phylum Arthropoda; class Insecta; order Coleoptera; family Elmidae; genus Elmis; species Elmis aenea. The sequence goes on along the minus strand of OX393578.1, from coordinate 5,446,580 downwards.
GAGCATCAAACCCCATCGTCATCGTTTATATTTTAGTGGAAACGCAAATATTGAAATCGTATTTATAGAGGGTTGTGGTGACTAAAAAAAATTGATTTTTTGACGACAAAAAAAAATATTGTAAAACCGGTTTTAACCGTTATTATTTTGGTTCACAAAAAAATAGTTTTTTCGGTTAGAACGAAAAGAACGAAAACGATATACAGTGAAATCTCCCTTAACGGACACCTCCGATAAGCGGCCACCTCTCTTAACCGGACGGTTTTACGGGAACCGAAATTTTTATATTGATACTTCTAATAAATATTACTCTATTAGGCGGACTCTCCTTTAAACGGACACGGACACTAAGTTTGCCTCCCTTTTATGATAAAAATCTCTCTTGTACGGACGCAAGTAAAGGCATGCGTGTAGCGTACACAATACTATTTTCTTACGAACACGCCCCAAAAGCGTACAGTTGGTAACCCTACCTCCAGCTGGCAGTTCTTATTACGTTGGCATTAGTTTGTTAGCTAATAAAGTAGAGTTTTTTCTCTTTTGTCAGATTATATAGTGTGTGTAGTAAGAATGGCGCCAAAGAGACGCATGTTGACGTTAAGAGAAAAGTTAGAAGTGATTGAAATTTATGATAAAGAAAAACTCAGTGTCCGTAACTTAGCGACTCGATTTGATATTGGTAAAACTCAAGCAAGTGAAATTATAAAACATAGAGAAAAATTGCAGAACAGAGTTATTTCAAATATTAATCCAGAACAAAAAAGAGGCTTTTTTAAAGCTGAGGGCCTTAATATTGACAGGCTGACTTACGAATGGTTCGCCAAAGCCCGAAATAAGAACATTCCTTTATCGGGACCTATAATTAGATCAAAAGCTAAGGAAATTGGAGAACGTTTAGGCTACGAGAATTTCAGTGCTTCTTCTGGGTGGCTTGAAAAATTTAGAATTCGTCACAACATTACTTTTAGATCAATTTCGGGTGAGGCTGCAAGTGTCGATCCGGCAGATGTTGCAAGTTTTAAAGATAATCTTCCAGTCGTATTAAAAAAATATGAAGCAAGAGACATTTACAATGCCGACGAAACTGGCCTTTTCTTTCGTGCATTGCCAGATAAAACGTCCGCTTTAAAAGGTGAAAAATGTGTAGGTGGAAAAATGGCCAAAGAACGACTTACTGTTTTACATTGCGCTAATATGGCTGGTGAAAAGGAAAAGCTTTTGGTTATTGGAAAATCAGCGAGACCTCGTGCCTTTAAAAAACTGGATCTATGTTTGTTACCTGTGACTTGGTTTTCAAATAAAAAATCTTGAATGTGAGTTAAAAACTTACAGCGACGCTCTTGAAACAGTGACGAAATTAAAGTTGTTTTCTTTAAAGAACAGTGACGCAATAGGGTTTGAAAAATTAAGTGTGTTAGAAATGCACTTCTCACAAAACCTAGTCCAAAGAGAAACGCGCCAATCTTCAATTATGGAGTATTTTTTTCTAAAAGGAAAGAGTGTACATTAGCACATATAATGTATGCAAGCAATATTTACCTATTTTTTGTTTAAATATAAGTACGTATGTATGTACATTTTTAGTTCACAGACTTGTTTTTTTATAACATTTATGTTTTTTTACGCAAAAGAGGACTTTATTTTACTTTTTGTCATAAGTATAATATACTATATTATGTACTATTTAAGTGTTTTTATACATATATGTTTATTAATAAATAAAGGTAAACATTTCTTTTTCATTAAATCAGTTTTTCTATTCGGCGGACACCTCCTATAAGCGGACATAAAATCGGCGACCAGTGATGTCCGCCTATGAGAGATTCCACTGTATTTCGTTTTCGTTCCGAACAGAAACGAACGGAATTTTTTTCGTTTTAAGTCCCTGCTTATAACAAGCAAGATCCCCATTCTGGAAATCTAATTTGGGACACCCTGTATAGCTATGTTTCTGTATATTCCCTTTTCGCGATTTCATTATGCTAAACTTTATCTGCTTCCTCAATAATTAAGAAAGAAGTTTATTAATAGCGTGTTTAGAACTCGACATAAATTGTATTTTAGTGCTTGTTAGAGGTTGTCGTAGCATTCAACTCTTCTTGTACTTTCTCCTTTGTTGTCAAAGTTTTTCAATGGTTTTCATTCATCAATTCCGGATTTTAAATCTTTTCTGTTCACTGTCACTTGAAATATCTTTAAGCCACGAGCCCTTTCTCTGGTTAAACGGGCGAATTCAATTTTCTATTCTTGATACTGAAGCTTTACAAAACTCAAGCAGTTGTACAATAAAATGTTTGTTGAACAAAATTATTTCGGCGTCACGCGACACTAAATATAAATTTTTATGGTTCTGTCTGAAGTAACTGAAGTTAAAATAAATTGCTCAATGCGTTTTTGGAACAATCATTTAAATATGCAGTGTAATCCAGTATGCCACAAATTTGTATCTAACTTCAAACAGCAGCTTTTGATGCCATTAACTTCACGCTTCGTTGCATATTTATGCATATTTCTGTGGTGGAAATTTCAAGCAACATATTTCTGTATATTTCTGTATGATGGACAAGTGAATGTAAACAACTGCCTTGAATTTGCTGTATGGTGGATCAAATATTAAGACAAGCGTAATGTGAAGTGGCTGGTAGGACGGAGGGATCTTCCTCGAAATACCTCCCAATTTGTGTTGCATGGCAAATGAACAACGGCCGTATTTAATTATTGCAAAATGTAATCCCCACAAACCAGAAACGAGACGAACTTATGAATACATACATAATTAACATGAGGATCAAAATTTACCAGACTTGATTAATTTTTCCTTTCAGAACGGAAACCTACATACAGTGCAATCGAAATAAAGCCAAAAGGAATTTAATTCAAAGAAGCCCCTCTCAGTTACATCGGATACTTTTTCAATAAGTCACAAAAGCACAATAATACGAATTACAAATTGAAATGAAAGAATAATTAAGGGTACGGTATTGATAACAATTTAATTCTGCATGCAATTCGTCAAAATTCAGGACCCTTTTGATGTTGTGTTACCAAAAATTGCGTTTAAAATTTTAAAGCAGTAAAATGGTTACAAAATTTAGTTTGCTTCACAAAGGAATATATTTATACTTTTGTATTATACGAGTATGAAAAAGTCCTGAACGTAAAATGTAATTCAATTCAACATCACTTATTTCAAATAATGATCGCTTTCAAATAAAACTAAAAGATTTTAAACTAAACTATTTATTTTAGAGTAAAGTGCCCTAATATGGAACAGTTACCTATTATGGAATACATCAGTTTTATGACAATGAATAAGCGATATCTGTTGAAAAGTATATGTACCTATTTGTACATTGATCACACATTCCCAAATGTAAAATAGTTAAAAAATATTCACTAGATTACATAACAGATTCAAATATATTTTTGACGTGCTACTGAGTTTTTAGGCTAAATCTTTCAGTGCAAAATATTATATGCTAGGGTAAATGATATAAAATATTTTATTGCATGTTTATTTAGCATGAGCCTTTACATTTCAATTAAATAGACGAAAATTTTGATTGGGGCCTTTTCATGTTTTACATATACCGCTTTTTGAAATGTCACATTGATGCCTAATATGGAAAACATAGAGGTGCCTTTTAATGAATATGATTATGGTCACTAAGTACAGCAATATGGGTTCAGTGTCAAAAGTGTCAGAAATGGGCAGACGAAAAATGTGCAAAATACAAAAAAAAACAATTCTATTGTCCTACCTGTAAAAAATAAATAAATTATCAACATTTAGTTCGAATGACACTTGAATTATAATTTAATTTACATAAATAACAGAGTTTTGGTTTGGTTTAAGTAATAATGCAAATCAGAAAGAAATAAAAGATTGATCTATGAGCAGTTGTTTATTTTAATGTATATTTCCTTTATAATTCTATATTCTATATTAAGAACCCCTAGTATTCCATATTAGGTTCCCCGGGAGCTTAATATAGAATAGTAGTAATAGTAACATGTAAAAAAAATAGCTATATAAGTAATATCAACCGTAATATCGTACCAGAATTCGAGTAATGTGTTGCATTACAAATTCCTTATAATTTGTTTTGCAAAATTTTGTTGAATAAATGTGAATATTATTGCCGAATACAAAAAAGTATTCCATATTAGGGCACTTTACTCTACACATAAAATGAGCACATCCTGAATTTAAATATTTGCAAAGCTTATGTGATTTTGCCGTGCATGTGACACAATAATTGATTTACTAATAAAATGAAAGTTAATTTAGATTAGTTCGGGGTCAATGTCTAGTTTGTAGAATTTGAACTGCGCTGGAAGATTTATCATAGCTGACGTTTCGTTTCCCTTGTTGGGGACATCTTCAGGGTTGACTTGTTTAATAGTTTTCGCTTTTAATGTAACACTATTTAGAAGCACGTACTAATGGGCATGGCTCCTTTTCCATGGTAATTGTTAACTCTTAACTGTACGGATTTTGATTCGTTTGCATTTATCCTTCATTCTCAGGTAAAGATGGATAAGAATGCGCACCTAACTCGTTTTGAGTTGATGCTATTTTATTATTTCATCAATTCTATTTAAATTGATATACCAATGAAGTTAAAACTTTAAACGTACAAAGTGGGTAACGCCTCATATACAGAGACAAGGACAAAAAGGGTTAACTAAAATACCACATTGAAGCTGTAAAGAATGTTGCAGAGTCAAAAAGTTTCAGTCCAAAGACAAGATGAATCTGTGGTAAAAAAAAGCTGTGCCATATTTGCCCGTCGAAAATATCTAGAAACACAAAACAGTGCTGCAATGAATGCAAGCAAAATGTCTGTTCAGAACATTCCAAAAAAGCATAAGTGGTGTCAATTGTTTTAATAAATACTAATGTTTATTACCAGTAATAAAATAACAATAAATAAACGTTTTTCTACTTTATTTTAATAGCATATTAAATATTTTCAGATGCGTGTCCATTGGACACTACTGGGCAATTACGTTACAAAAGCTTACTGGGCTGGGCGGTTAAGGGTTAAAACCGATTGGTCTATCGCCCAAAATCATAACAGAAAATAAATATTTTTAAAAGATCTCAGCTATGTAAAAGTTATATGCTCTTGTACTTGTACAGCTAAAGTAACTTCTAAAACAGCTAAACTATTCGTACAATGGTAATTTTCCCAATAAACAATGAGAATCCATCAACTGAAGGTGGGGTAGTTTTATTAAATCGTACAACTCCTGTAAATGGGGCTAAGTGGAGATAATACAGAAATACTCTCTAGCACTAGATTAAAGCGTATCGTGTCTGAAGATCAGGCAATTCATTTGAGGACGTTTAATACATCATGAAAGGGCCAGGTAAGCGTAAAGGAAATTGGCATGCGATATATGACAGTGTGGGGTTACTAGCTAATTTAATTTCCTACGCTAGGTGGCGTGATGGATTCGAGATGCTGTTTAGTATTCTTACGTTGTAGACGTACCCCATCTACAGCGGCGTGGGTGCTCTTTTATAAAGAGAGTAAACGTTTATAGAAGGTGAACGCGTCTTGGTGGGGGATAGCATCTAAACTAAGGCGCGTGCATTTTAAAACAGGAATTCACTTCGTGATCATATATTATGGATCTATTCCCAGGATAAAAAGTGACAATTTTCAACGTTTTTATAGGGACAGGGTGTTAAAATCTTTAATAGGTTGTTAGATATAGCGAGCTTTGCGGTTGAACCTTGAAATGTAATGGCTGGTTCTGGTGATAATGCATTTGAACGCATGCAACGTTATTATTAATTTGCGGCATTGTTAATAATTTAACAGAGCTTTAGGTGTTTTAATTGCAAGTGCATTGTGATTAAGTTGCATCTAGAAATTTACATACAGAAGTACGTGAACCGTGCTGTTTATTTCGATACCTAACAATATTTGCGATCATTATCTAAAAAAAAAACACTTATTGTTTCATTTTTGTTCGGCTCGCGTCAGATTGAGCTTAAAATATACGGTAGATATATTAATGTGTCATTTTTGATTCTGTAAAATAAAAAATCGATTAGTATAAAGAAACATGCTACCCAAAATGTTTTCACTTTGTGTAGAACATTTACGTTTCATTTACAAACTATTTACTTACAACGAGGGGTCACAATATGTTGTCGCTAGAATCTGATCAACGCTGTGTATATTGCATCAAGGAAATAAAAAGTACTTAAATGTTTTCCAGAGTTATACGTGCCATTGACGATTTACAGAGGAAAAATAGATAATAAACTGAAAAATTTAAAAATAAAGGTCCATTTGCGATCGCGTTGGCTATGAAACCGTCACTAGATAAAATCGAAATTCTACTAGCAAAGAACGCGCGCATCCTTTGCAAGTAAAACGGTGCAAAATTTTTGAAAATATCTTAAATGGCTCCGGAGAAAAACGCGAAAAACAAACCCTTTTAATAGCGGTTTTCCCTACGTTAAACGCCTATGCAAGTTACAAAGATTTTGTCATGATAAAAGATATACCACAAATTCTTAAATCAGCGCTTTCTGTGACTAAACTTTAACTAATCAGAAGATAAATAAAACATATAAGGCAAAATCTATAAAACATATTTATTGGTCCATCTTGTAGTATAATCATTTCTTACATGTACAGTTTTGACCTTAACAAATTTAAGTTGAGGTTTAAAGGTTTAAACACGTTTCACGAGCTTTCGTGCAGTGAAGACTGCAGTCCTCTTAAAAGATCTATTATATCGTTCAAAGGGCTGACAATGCGAGTTAGATTTATTGAAATTTCTTTTTCTTCTTGTCGCTAGAACTCAACTTCAATCAATTGCTTGACTTTATGGCTTGCTACTGAACTGCACACATTGTTAGCACTTTTACAGCAACATTTCGCAACTTTTTACCCACGACTTAATCCTCTTATGAAAATTAAATATAATTTATCATATTTGTATAGCAATTGGTCTATTATCGATATAAGATAATAAAGCATGAATAAACCATTGCACATGCCATACAAAGGCAACAGTCTCTTTACGTTCCTCTGGTGCAATTATTTCCTTATAAAAATGTGTACCAGCTACTTTTTGTTTCAATCGCCGAGTTTTCTCCTCCCAAGGGACTATATAACTCCCCAATTCTTAAACCTATCACAGATATCCAGTTTTCAAAGCACACTTAAAAAAAAAACAAGGTTTACAGTAGATAATAAAACTATTTTTTTTTTGGATTTAAGAGATTTTATAAATACGACTTAAATTCTAAACGAAATTTTATCCAGATCTGTCTCTGCCTGCATTTTACTCTAAACCGAAAATTCTATTTTACCAAGCTCAACTAAATGCTGGATTTGTAAGTGTTTAAACCTTTTTTAAAATCGTAATAAATCATATTTTAAAAATGCTGTCGAAGTAACTCCATATTTTTCTTCTTCCACTAATTTAAGAAACTAACAAACTGAGTTGTAGCTAACTTAGTTGTGACAATTAAACGTCAAATGACACTTAAAGAAGTAAATATTATAGATGTGAAATGTCGCTTCCAATATTTTTGTTTTCAGTGTATTTTGCTTGGTCCTTGAATTAATTTTTTTAATAAACATTAAGTTTGTTATCGTTGTATGAAATTACTTTTATATTAGTCTAAAGATTTGTGAAGCAAAGTTACATGAAACAACAAACCACACCGAACATAATTTGCATAATTTGCCACCTGAAACGAAATGAGAGCACATAAAGATGAAGTTGAACAAAGTAAATAGTTTAAAACTACTTTACAAATAAACTAGTACAGGTGTCATGACTCTTTGCGCACAGAGTAAACCTAAAAGATGGAAGTTTGCTTAGACTAATTTAGCTTTTATAACAGTTAAATAATTTTGGTTTCATTAAAAGTTGGGAGCACAATTAGGAAATTGTTAATTTAGTGTCTTTTCGTGGTCTGAATGTAAGTAGAAAATTAAACAAGCTGAACGAAAAACAGCAAAATCGCCGTCTTAAAGACAGTTTAATTAAAATTAATATGTAAAATGGTTTGCACTGAATTCATGCGATCACACTGGAGAAAAAAGATTGTTACTTGCGCTTCTAGCGAAAGTTTTGTAGCATTAAATAATAGTTCTGTATACAGGGTGCCCGTTTTTCTAACCAGTTGTAAAGGTAACTCCGTTAAAGTTAAAGATACAGAAACGTTTGACTTGGCAAATTTGTGCAGAATTTAAAGATCTTCAAATTTGACCAACATCATTAACTTTTTGAAATATTTTGAAAAAACTGAAAAATATCGATTTTTTCAAACTTATTATTCAAGTTCTATTTAAGTGTATTTAAATTTAAGCTTGTCTTTTAACACTAAACACGTAACACAAAATTTTTATCGATACTAACTAGACTAATAAAGTAACCTTATATATACCTGGTAATCTAAGCCGTTATTATTTTTAACATCGTAATAAAACTGTCCTATGCTGCTTGTTCCTTTACAAGTTCCGTCTGGGTTGGCTTTTTAATAATTTCTTAGAAAATCCGGCGCACTTCCGTTCTCTCAGCCGCTATTAGTGGATCAAAGCTCTCTTTTAGTCTCGTCTACTAAAATTGACACTAAAAAGAGATTGGTTTTGTCTCGTCACAAGTACCACGAAAGGAACGCGAAAAATTCATTATCTTACCTCGGACATTCGTTATTTTACTAATTTAATTTTTGTACCGTTGATATTTCCTTTAGGAATCTTATTCACTTTATCTTGGCTGTAAAGAATTTCATATCTTGCGGTATTTACTTTAGAGGCACGTAACATGACTCATTTAATTAAATATTTACCTTGGTACGGAACTTAAAGTTTTTGTTTACTTGGAAAGTTTTGTAGGAATGAAGCACGAACAAAAAATATCCAACTGAAATTTAGTTTAAAACCGCCTAAAACAGCTTTTCACAGCTCTTCAAAATATTTATAAATAAAACAAATAATGTATAGGTACCCTTGTATTTTTCTTTAGCAAAAATTCGTAAATGTTGCAATATTGTTCCTATATTACCTAAAAATGCTAATACATTAATGACTCTCTGTTTTATTAAAAACTTCAGTAAACAATTTTTTAGAGGTTTTCAAAGTTTTTAAAAATAATCCCAATGTACACCCTTGCATTTTTCTTCAGCAAAAATTCTAAAATTATGCAATTGTTACCATAGTTTCTAAAAATGCTAAAGACACCCCGAGCAATGCATTTCTAATTTTACTTTAATTTAAAATCGCCTAAAATAGTTTTTACAGCTCTTCAGAGTTTTAAAAATAATACAACCGTACACCCTAGCAACTTTTTTTCGGAAAACATTCGAAAATGTTACAATTGTTTCCATATTATCCAAAAATGCCAAAAGTCACTTGAGCAACGCGATTCTAACCTTAGTCTAATTTAAAACGGCCTAGAACAATTTTTTACAGCACTTCAAAATATTTAAAAATAATCCAATTGTACACTCTGGCATGACCCTTTAGCAAAAATTCGAAAATTTTGCAATTATTCGTGTTTTCTAAAAATGCTTAAGACACCCCATTTCTAACATACATTTAATCAAATTGGCCTAAAAATGTTTTTTAAACTAGGTAACCAAAATTTAAAAAAATATTGCCTGAACAGAAGAGAACCAAAAGTTTATTATTTACGAAATTAATTTCTTTGATTGCTCAATTCCCTTCAGTTTTCTTATATTGCTATTCGTTTGTCAACATCTTGCACCGTTCAAGTTTAAAAGCATCGCAATCTTACCAAAAATCGATATTGTTTAATAGCAATGAAATATCAGAATCTTTCGATTAACCAGTCGTTGGGCCCATTTTGATTTGTCTCTGACTTATGTGCCTGTTTCAAATTTGTTCAGTCAGCATTTATGCTGTCAAGAACATTCTATTTCTTGAGCTCCGTTTGTTAAATACGACAACAGCAGTTTACGGAATGATTTATTCGAAATTGCAATCTGTTTCCAATAAAATGGACATAATGTCCCTGCGCTGGTGTAATGGCATATACAACAAATAAAACGTAGCAATAAATATTTATTTACGAGCATTTGCAAAGAAGCTATTGGAGCGAAGTTTCTTGTCCGGACTAAAACCTTTTCTCCGTTATGGAAATTATATTGTTTCACATAAATTTTAATTTTAAGTCATGCACAGGCCGGTAAAAGTTAAGCTTCGCATGTACTTTTGAACTATAATTTTTGATAATAATAGCAAAAGTTGTTTTGGGGCTCTGCTGATAGTAAAAAAATAATTCTGAGAGGCATGCTGAAGCCACAATTAGAATAATTTACAGCTGTAAAAAATTGTTTGAGGCCGTTTTTGTATAAACTAAAGGTATACATTTATTGGTTGGGGTGTCTTTTTAACATTCAACCCAATGTTAAGCCTAGAATTTCCGACAATCTGTTTGCGTATGTTAATCTACCATCTTCAAAGACAAACTCAAACTAAAAATTTCATATTTACACTACATTAACAATTCTGTAACGTATACAGCCACAAATAGCTCCCAGTTTCGGTTGATGTGTACTGGAAACTGGGGAATTCCGTTAAATGAAATCCTACGACGAATAGGGTTTACCGCATTTGTCGATCTGGCTGTCGATGCCTGGTAATGAAAACTAAATAGCGACGCGAATAACTTAGAACAAATAGAGACATCACCGAGTTTAAATCACCCCGATAAACCGCCAAGGGCGCACCTCGTTTCCTCTTCCTCTCCAATATTTCGTTCCGTGGCCTAATTAGTTCCGGGACGTGTTTCCACTAAATAATTTGTGAGTGAAATTTACGAATTATATTGTGAATGAAATTACCAAATATGCTAATCCGATAAAACCGAAACTTAATAAACAAAAAAGCTACTGAATATGTCCATAAAATAATATAAAAACGATAAATAATCATCTTTTGCCAATTTTCATATAGTAATTAAAATTTTGGGTGTTTACAGCAACCTATTTGCTTAAAGGTTATTGTAGTAATTATACCAATCTTAAATAGGTTTAAAGTGTAAGAAAATATAGAAATTATGATGGAAAAGAAATCAATAATTATATAATATTATTGAATTAGGTACGTGGGAAACAAAAAAGCCACGAAATGTCTATATTAAATAAAAGAAAGCAACTTTTCAAAACAATTTCTTGGTCAATTTGATACAGCGATCAGAAAAATCGGTTTTTAAAGTAACATTTATGTATTGATTATTTGAGCTAGAGTTTTATTTTACTCTGACAACCTCTTCTAAAATTCAAATCTTACAGAAACATGCATTTGGATCATTTTTCGAACATTATTAACCGGTTTGGAATCCTCTTCAAACGGATTCAGGGGCGCCCAGGATCCGTTTGAGAAAACTGAGCTCGTATCTTAGACAAGGCACATCTGTAAGCCATGGGCAGTGTGCAACCATATTTCAAGCCGAGGTGTACGCTATGCACATATGCGCAGAAACACTATTAGAAAGATATTTTAATAATAAAAGAATCTTCATAGTGTCCGACAGACAAGCAGTGTTAAAAGCTCTTGGCTTGTCGGAAGGAAACTCAGGACTTGTTCTGAACTGCATCCAGGCATTGAACGTGCTAGGAAGCAGAAATAATGTTAAACTGGTATGGTGCCCAGGGCATACTAATATATCGGGGAACGAGAAGGCAGATCGCCTAGCCAAAATTGGCAGCAAGACACCTTTTTTCGGACCAGAACCCGCAGTTGGCACATCCTATGAAACAGCCAGGCGGTGTCTAAACGACATATTAATACAGGGACATAATGTTTACTGGAAATAAGTAGCAGGACAAGTTCATTATAAGGGTATCCTGTCAAATTTCTCTAAGGAAAAGACAGAAGAAATGCTCAGGATGAGCAGAGTGGAAATCAGAGCAGAAAACATAGGACTCGTCACAGGACACTGTGGGTTACACAAACACTTCTACTTGATAGGGCTCTCAGAGACCGATATATGCGATGTGGTGAAAAAGAAGAAACTCCTCTTCACGTAATATGCCAGTGTGAAGGATTCACACACTATCGACGTAGACTTCTGTGGATGGAAAAAGCTAACCAAGAAGAGTTAAGAAAAACACCCTTAAAAAAATCCTGGAATTTTTAAAATCACAGGATTTCCTTAATGAGCTATCAGCAGAGGGTGCAATAGACTAATAGGTCGTAATATAGGAACCCGAAAGGGGACCACCTTCGCGGAAATAAAAAGAAGGAAACAATAACAAGTATAGAAGAAGAAAATTTTGATTAAATCGTTAAAACTGAAAAACCATGACTTTTAATTTAAGAAAATGTGTGAGAATATTTCTTAAGCAACTTTTCTGAAAGTCGTATCGGAAGATGATCACGAATAATTTCCACATAATTTTGTTTTTAAATGTATGGCTGCTAAGTTATTTCTTTATTGTTGGCGAAACATTGCTGATTTTTTAAAAATCCGATGATATATGACACAAGGCATACACAAACAACTTTTAAATATCTTTGCAAAGTATTATTCTCCTTGGAGTTTAGAACATTTTCCAAATTTGGCTAACACTTTAGCTCTTATAATGAACAAGATTTGCATGATAACACGAATTTTAATTAGTCTTTATGTTACTTCCAATTTTTTTTGCTATTAACTGTAGAAATACTGGCAAAGTTAGGTTGGGGAAGAAATAAATTGACGTATTTTGTTGTAAATTATTTTATCAAGTACATTAATTTAATAAGATCAATACGTGATAAACAAAAAAACAACAAAACGTGTACATGAAATAAAAAATAAATATTTTTTGTCCACTTTGATGCAAAAGTTTAAGAAGAAATCGATATTTAAGTCAACCCATACACTTTTATTTGTTAAAGGAGTCTTCCTTTAAACTAAAATTTAAGAATTCAAATTAAAATTTAGTTAACTGTTACCCAAAACAACGAAAAGCAACTAAACATCTACATAAAACAAAAAGCAAATAAACAGCTGAAATAGTAATTGTTTTGCCAATTTTCATACAGCAATAAACACCAGTGGCGTAACAAACGAGGGTGCAGCGGGTGTGATAGACACAGAATCACGAGCCAAGGAAGCCCATCGGATGCATAAAAATCGTTACATAATACATTTTAAACAATTCCTCATCTGGACCACCTAGTTGTCATTTACACTTCGCATCTTCGCATCTACCCTAAGAAAAAAACTTTGTACAAAAGGCCCATTAGGTACTCTGCTTGTACACTAGCCAATAATTAACGAATTATTCGCTGCTCGCTACGCCACTGATAAACGATTTCAAGAAAGTTTAAAGCATCTTAATAGCATCATAATAGCTGGAATAATAATATTTTTTTTAGGAGTGGCTACAAAGTTATAATTTTCACGTACCTACTTACTGAATATGTAGGGGAAGATGGTTTATACTGGGACATGGTATATAGTGGGACAACAGAGATTTTGGCCATCTGTTACCCCGTACTTGAAGTTTGTTCACATCAAAATAGCGGTTAAGCAGTCACATTATATCCTGTCTACAGTATGTGTCGTTAACAATGTTATAGTGACTTGCACATGTGAGGCATGTTTGGTAACTGCGCATTGTTTTTTTGTGGTTATTCAGTTTATGTGCTAAAACTTTTTTATTTATTTAACAACATTGTTGTTACTTAATTTTTTTTTACATTTATTATATTTTGCGCCCCAAATCTAGTTGCGCCCGTGGCGGGCGCCTCTTTCGCCACGCCCTTGTTACGGCTCTGAACAACAATTAGAAAATTTGGCGTAGGTGTACCTTACAGTATATTAAATGTATGTACAATGTTAAAACTTAAAATAATCATACAAGTTTTTTATTAAATCGTTGCTTTTAAAAATTGATCACATGGTGCATTGTGGGACAATGATGATAATCAGGTAAATTTTCTAAAAAAGACTTCCGACTTTAGATTTTCTTTCTCTAAAAACAGAGATAAAGACTGTGTTGAAAAAGAAAATATTCTGTGTAGGTTAAGCGCACCGACTGACTACGTTTGGGGGCACTGAAAAAACAAAAAAACATTTTCAATTTTAGTTTGATTTTTCAAAGTACAATGTCTCAATGCCCATGAAAAGTGAAAGTTTTTAAAATTAAAAATTAAAATTAAGCTTTTTCTAAATTACTTATGCTTTATTACATATATATTTTTTGCTGTCCCACAATGTACCACGGGGTGGTTTATGTGGGGACAAGTGGTGTATAGTGGGACAGTCCCTCTATTTGTGTACCTTTATTTTAAAAAAATATTTTTTTGTAAATGCAATGATAAACTAAAGCAATATGAATATCTCATATCAATTTGAGGTATGCAAATTAAGCCGTTCAAAAGTTACGCAAAATTTAAAAAAAGAGTCCCAGTATATACCACCTTCCCCTCTACAAATGTCATAAAATTGATAGATACATCACGAACTAAGAAGTATCAAGTAAAACCAAATAATGAGTAATAAAACTTCATTTTCTTTTATTTTGATACAAGAATGATAAAACTTGAATGCTTTAAGGCACTTATTTGCTTCGTAGTTGCTGGAATAATTATTAAATTATTCGTTCTAAAGACCTGCTTTAAAAAAGTTTCTTTGTTTTATAAGTGTATGAGAAACTTGCTGGTACTCTGCAGCATATCGAGAGTGCATTTAAAATTTAAATTTTCTCGGTATTATACGCGTAAAGGACATTCTTAGGGTAACTTCACCGTTATAATAACTTTTGATATAATTTCACTATTACGATGTCAGTTTTATGCAATGAAATTCCTGTAAATACCTCCCGGGACAAAAGTAGCTTAAAACAAAGGCGCACGTAGTGGATGGAATGCACTTATTCAAGATGAATGAGCGAAAATTTCTATGCCAACAAATGACATACCTGCCGTTCTTTGCTTCCTTTATGTTTTCGTTGTTCACACTCAAGTGCAAGCAGGCATTTCATTTTCTAGGGTGTTCTGTCACATATTTCGTAGCTCCATAAATGTGTTCGAGGGTCGATCCCCCACTATTAGGGATGTACGGTACCGCTACATTTTGTTTTAATAGTTTATCCCTCTTCAGAGAAACGTATTTCCTTAATACACTGCGATATCCGTTTCGTACTTATAACTTGAGATTAATTACCGCGAGAACGGATGTATTAAAATCGTAAATATGGTGGAGAAATCGAAATTGCGTTCCTGAGTTTAACGTTTGCTTGACTTTGGAAATATACAGGGTGTAGACTCGGATCACGCAACATAGCGATTTCAATGGTAAAATTTTAAAAGTCGAATTCTTGCTCCGCTAATTATTTTAGAAAAAAAGTGCAAATACGTTTTTTGTAGAGAAAAAAATTCTGTATCCATAAATGTAATCAATATTACTTTTTCATTTTCCAATAACTGAAAATTATGCAAATTAAAAAACGCGTTTGGACAGAAATCTGTAGTGCCTTGGAATTATGGTATGACAACTGCCCAGCCTAATGTCACTTATACTGTCACTTTGACGCGAAATTCATTCTTAATTATCCTTTATATTTCATCAAACATTTATTTTACACAATTAGTTATGTTTTCATTGCAAGATATAATAAAAATGATAATTAAGAATAAACTTCAAACGTCAAAGTGACAGTAAGTGTTAGTAAGATGGGCAGTTGTCGTAGCATAATTCCAAGGCACTACAGATTTTCGCGAAAACGCGTTTTTTAATTTGCTTATTTTTCTGTTTTTGGAAAACGAAAAAGTAATATTGATTACATTTATGGATACAGAACTTTTTTCTCTACAAAAAACGTATTTGCACTTTTTTTCTAAAATAATTAGCGGAGCAAGAATTCGATTTTTAAAATTTTACCATTGAAATTGCTATGTTGCGTGATCCGAGTCTACACCCTGTATGTAGTTGCCTGATTCAGTTATGCTCAACCTGTGAGGTGCACGCTCTAAGGCTTAACCAGGGGTCCGCAAGCTTTTAAATAGAACATTCTGCATATTTTTATACTTTTGAATTCCTCTTAAAATTTGCTTTAAAAATGTGTAAAATTTTGTGAGTCTAAAATCAACCGTTTTCATAAAATTTGCATTTTTATGAAAATATTGAACGATACCGCAATTTTAGTTTTTTTTTTAACATTTTAGTTCTTTAAAAGGGCAGTAGAATTTCGTTTGAAAATAACACTGACAACACCCTATATGTTTTTACATAGTCTTGTAAAAAATTTGATTGTGTTACAAAAACATTAACCATGTTTTATACGTAAAACTGTAATTTTTCGAGAAATTTTTATTAAGCAATTAACTGTCTTGTTTGTGGCATTTTCAATTGAAAATTACCATTTGGCACAAAACTTGTAACTTTTGCTAACACTTAATACCATATCATTGCAAATAGGAAAAACGCTATAGTTTTTATTTAACGTTAACAAAATATTCAAGTTAGCAGAGAAACTTATTTGAAAAAAGCTTTTAAATCGAATTTTAAATCCTTTTACATGGAAAAATACATTTTTAAAGCTTTTTTGACTCAATAATTCTCTTGAATAATTAAACGAATATTTTTTAAGTTAAACTGAATGTTTCTATCTTCGTAACAATCCCTTAATTTATTATTTTTAACAAGAAATACCTTCTGCATTAACATTAATGCAAAATTTAATATTAACATGTCAAATCAAATTTAAGAGCTCTTGGAAATTTTCAAACAATTTAATATGTTAAACCTTCACAGCTCGTTGTAGTTTGCACAAGCTGTGTATATATGCACTAAAACTTTCATAATTGTTATGATAAATATGCGAACAATTCTTCTCATCTCTACTACACACACAAGATACATAATTTATGTCAAAAGCTGCCTGTAGATTTAACGCTTTTCTCCCTAAAGAGTTATTCCAACTGCATATATTCATCTACACTAACATATTCCCATCCTTTGCGAGATATTCAGAACAGCGCTTACGTTAAAAAATACACATTTTGTAAGCACTTAACCACCAACATCAACGAACTGAAAAGATGGAAATTTTAGTAGAGAATTCTAAAGAAACAAACTATTAGTTTTCTTTATTGTACGGTTGACTGGTACGATTTTTTCGTTGTGTAGCATTAAAAGCTGCCGCAATTCTATCTATAAGAGTGTCCTAAGGCTATACAAAGTGAAAAGTGAATATATTTATGAAAAGTTTCCGCATTTTCCATCTATTTCCATTATGCGGATGCAGATGGATGGATGTTGCTAGTGCCGACTGGTCTATTGAAAGCTTAATGTATGGGGTATGGCCTCGGCGTAATGTATATATGAGTGTTGCATGTTGAGAATTTTTATTAAAAATAGCGTAAATACAGCTCCATGACTGGAGATTTTAAAATACCGACACAGCAGATTAATATCCAGGCATTTACAGTTTAACGTAGGAGATTTTTAAAAATTTGCGTTGAAGTAACTGATGCGTTAGTATTTGTTTCATGTTATTTATTTTAAAGTAAATGAAATAAAATTAAAATAAGTGATGCCAGGTGGTCCGTCTCAATTTATTAATCAAAAACTCACGATATATATAGCAAAAAAATTTAGATAGAATGCTAAGATTTTTAGAAATCACTTGTTATATTTTCTTTCCGAATCGGATAAGCACAATATAAAATTGTGTGTTATAGTTTTAGACAAAGGCTCGCAATTCCCGACAGAGCACATATCCAATGTAAGAAATACGAGATTTAGAAAGCCCACACTAACTTCTAAGGGAAAATTAAGGGGCGAATGTTCACGGAATGAGTCGTGTTCTCGTATAGTAGAAATTGTTGGCGGAAGGAAACGGGCGATAGTAATTTGTCTAAGAGAATAGCAAGACAAACACGCGAGCATCGTAAGGAAGCGAGAATGCAACACAGTGGCGTACGCAGATCGTTTTACCTCTGCAAGCGCATCCAACCTTGACTCGTCCCAGATTTATTGTTTTCGAAGATTTATCCTTTCACTTGTTTTATTTACAGGCTACTTTATATATCATTATCCTTTCTGTTACACGTCTTGCACCTGAGCATGCCATCGTAATAAATCTAGCGGATAAAATGCGAAACATTTTCTCTATTACAGCAAGGGTACTAGATAAATGCAATAATTCAAGAGAGTTACATGTACTGTGTGATAGGTGAACGACTAGAGATTTTCGCCCTTACCAGTAGTACCGAAAAAAATTTCCGTTTAATCGGTAAATATATATACTAAATTAGTCGGATCATTCAAGATGACACTACAGAAGACTTGGATTTCAGTCCGCGTTGATAGAGAGGAATCTACAGATTTCGAAGGGTATTACGTCAGGGCGATCCTCTCTCTACATGGTTGTACAACATTACCTAGGAAGAAATCATAAGAAGAAGGGGCACAAATGGAAGATGAACACTGTTAACTAAGAGCCACAAATATTTGGCACATGCTGAAGACCTAGAATCAAGAACAACGGTATTGTTAAAAGTTGAAAAAAATATAGTTTTTTTCGTAATATTTTTGATACCGCTTTAGATATTTTTTTGAATTTTAGTAGGTACTAACTAGACATAAAAACGCATTTTTTTTAGAAAAAAAATTGTTCTATTTCAGATATGACAATGAGCTTATAAAATAAACAAATTCTGTTTCTGGCTTACTACAACTAAATATGTACTCTTTTACTCTTCAAGAGTAATAGCCTTTTATTTTTTTACTACAGTGGCGTATCATTTTGTTCATTAAAATATTCAAGGACATGTTAATACGGACGCTATTGGAAGAAATAGAACCATTTTTTTTCTGAAAAAAATGTGTTTTTATGCCTAGTTAGTACCTACTGAAATTCAAAAAAATATCTAAAGCGGTATCAAAAATATTACGAAAAAACCGATATTTTTTTCAACTTTTAACACCCTGTATCTCAAAAATACGGCGGTTGCGGACCTACATTGATATGAACTTTTTTTCTTAAAATCATCCAAGGAATAATACCCTTAAGGATCAGCATTCAATTGTATTGCAGTGTCATATAGCAATTAAACTAATATAGCAAAGATATTGTTTCCGTCCAAAGCCCTGCAAAGGTAAAATTGTTAAATGTAGCTCAGTTGAACATCAAATTATGACGATTTAAAAGCGCTTACCTTCATTTGTTTTCGTAACTAAAATAGGAGACATTATTGTTCAACACACCCACGTATTAATAATTCATCTCCATTGGCTTCTTCAATCAATAATCGCTGACACTTTTCTCGGCAGACGATTGCAAAAACCGTTGTTAATATTTTCTGCTCTTGAAGCCGGGTGTTCGTGAATTTAATTTAATAAACGAGAAACACAAAAAAGAGACAAAAACGGCGTATTATACCTGTTACAAGCGTGTTATCTCGCTCCTGCAAGAAAACCAACTCGATGGTGGACTAGACGGCGGCACATAAAGCTTTCAATATGATGGATTACATCCAGTCATGTTCCGTTTTGTTGTTTATGTTGCTCTTTATGAATGCAAATGTTGTAAATTTTACTATATGAAACCCTTGTAATCTATAAATATGTACATTGCTGATAAAAGCTGGCTCAAGCAAAAACGCACGAATTTTATAGATAAGCACAAAACGATTAACACTCGATCTGCTTTTGATGTAATTATTGTGTTAGTTGGCAATGCACCATAATAAAAGCAAGGACTTGTTTTATTTTAAATAAAACTTTTAAAATACTTTTACCAGAGGAGGGGCAGCAAAGCACTGCAGAAAAACGTCTGACCAAATTTTAGAATTCTGGAGAATTTTTTTGTATGGAAGTAGAAACCTCAATATTGGACACCGTAGAAGAAAAAAATAAGCTGGCTTTTGAACAGAATGAACAACCAGAGATTATCGAAAAACATGCAAATGAAAACCACCCCAACGACGAAAACACTTACAAGGGAAGTACTCCGATAGTGACGCGCCGATTAGCTGGAACCTAAATCTAAAAGAAGTCATGGAAGGAAGAAATCTTAAAGAAGTTATTGGTGAAAGAAATCTTAAAGAAGAGGATGTTTGCTACAGGAAGAGATGAAGAAACGGATGCGGCAAACGGCTTACGCAGTAGACAAACGCTAATATTTTTATAAATAAGAAAATAAGAATTCCCTCGTTTCTCAATAAATTTGTGTTGTATTTGCTGAGTTGCTCCACAGCAGTTTTGCCAGAATCAAGACATTTAACATATCTTCGCATATTATCAAGCATTCAGTTTTCCACAAACGTTGTAAATCTAATTCCTTAAGAGCCTTAATAATCGGTTTTTCACGACAAATAAATCACCTGATTGAGTCGTCTAAACTATTCCATCTAGTCTTACAGTACAAGATTATTTGCAATTCTTTATTATTAAATACAGCTTTAACTTAGTTATCAACTAAATCAGTTACCAACAAGATAATTGAACATGTACCAATTAGGGTTTCTTTCCCGGGATCCCGGGATCCCGGTCCATTTTAAGGTATTTTATATTTCCCGGGAAATGATTTTTGTCCCGGGAATTCCCGGGACTTAAAAAAAGTGTTATTTTCGTTTATTTTGTTCTAAGATCTTTGTAATACTATCATAACTTATCAGAATTTATTATAAATATCTTTACTAATAGTAAATTATGGAAAAACTTTATTTTTATTTCAAAATAATTTTTCTCTTCTATATTTTTTCTTTTAGTATGGCGTAATTAAATTCGATCTCTATGACAAAATTAATATCTTCAAACTTTTGCAGTTTTATTTTTGCGAACCCTGGTAATGCACATCAAAATAGCTTATAAATAAAATTTTATAGATAAAAACGATGTTTCTTTGCTCCTAGATGCTCTCAAGACAATTTTACCTACATCAATAGAGACTGAGAGAGCATTTTATACAGCAGGAATTTTTGTTAATAAATTAAGAAAAAGACTAATTGACCGAAGCATAGATCACCTTCGTTTTCTTAAATCTCATTATAAAAATTCATTTAAAAATTTTTATTATTGTGTTCATAAATATAAAACTGCAAAACAAAAGGTTATATTTTTCTAATGTATGTTTCTCTCACCAATATTATTTAATTATTTATGATAATCATGGAGCAAAATGTATTACATATATGACGGAGTTGTTTTTAAGTAATAAACCGCTTTCTTAATTGTTTGTGTCTTATATTTAAAAATATTGACATAATTTATTACATCCCGGGATCCCGGAAAATCCCGGGACAAAGGCCGATTTCTTCCCGGAATCCCGGGACAAGCAAAATGGTCAAATATGAGAAACCCTAGTACCAATCAACTTAAATAATAAACAAATTCCATACTACAACACAGCAAAATACTTAGGTATTACACTGGACTCTAAGCTACGCTGGAAGGCTCATGTCAAGAAAAAAAGGAAAGAAATAAGTATCAATTATAAAAAAAATGCTATGGACATATGGAATACAGCTATGGGTATGCACCAAACAAAGTAATATTCATATCATCCAGAAATTCCAAAACAAAATACCAAGGAACATCGCTGATGCACCTTGGTATTGCAGAAATAGTGACATACATCGGGACCTCTACATGGACACTGTAACCAACACCATTAAGAAGTTTGCCAAGACCCACGAAGAAAGGTTTCATCAACATGTAAACGTCGAGGCCTTCCAGCTCCTGGACACTACAGGATTAGTAAGAAGACTTAAAAGGGTTAAACCTTTTGAGTTAGTTTAAGCAAAAGTTTAAAAGCAGAGTGTGCGGTAGTGTGCACGTTATAATTAGTGTACCTATATATTAGCAAACTAAGGACTACTATTAGCTAAACCTTAGACTAAGTTTGAATA
Source organism: Elmis aenea (assembly GCA_947652605.1). Classification (NCBI taxonomy): domain Eukaryota; kingdom Metazoa; phylum Arthropoda; class Insecta; order Coleoptera; family Elmidae; genus Elmis; species Elmis aenea. Next base: position 5,424,723 of record OX393578.1, on the reverse strand, counting down.
GGGTAAAACGGTGAAATACGCCCCACTTTAAAAAAAAAATCGTTACTGCAAAATGATAGCTTTATTGTAAACAAAAAATACATTTATAATTAGTATAATGAGTGTACATTACATAAATATAAAAAGTTTGTGAAAAGTAAACGCAGGAAAACAATAAAAAAACAATTTGGAACCCTTTCCTTTGAGGCGTATTACCCACTCTGCTGTGGAAAACGCCCCACACGATTATTACTACTTATTTTTAGTAAGAACTTAATTTTTTGCACCACACAAGTGACATAAATCTTCGTACGTTGTACACGTTTCGTGAAGCCATCGAGAACACGCTGTGTACTGTATCCAGTCTACTTTCGATTTCGTGGAGTAGTAGTATCACCGCATTTGACGCAAATCTCTTCAGATTCATCTGAAACTTCCTCAGAAGAACTCAATACGAGTTCCTCTGAACTCTCAGATGACGTTGATTCAAAACATTTAATACTTTTCATCTTTTTTGGTGCGCGGGCTACATTAGCAACTTTAGTTTTCTTCCCTTCTCTTTTCGCACTGATGTTTTGCTTTTTCTCACATAAAATTTTACGTTTGCATCGGTTTTCTGGAGATGTCAACAGCGTAGCGACCTGTTTTCTTTTAGTAAGAATTGGTGGAATGACTGGAATCGGATTTGTTTGTGCAAGAAATTTTGAAGAGGTTTCTTCTTCAAAGGAATTTTTGCTAAAAGTAGTTGCAGATGGCTGTGGCCTTTTTGGTGGGGTTCTTTGCAGTCCTGATGGCCCAGGTTCATCTAATGGCACAGTAGTTGGGGATGACTGTTGTTCTCCACGATTTTTATTCCTATCGATGGGCACTTCGTCACGTTTGGAAAAAGCAGTAGACCTGTTTGCCTCATTGGCGTCCGAAATTGAGAAAAAGTGATCTTAAACCAAAAGGGGCATTTTACACTTTTAGATCTGGGGCGTAATTCCCAAACAGTGGTGAAAAACGCCCCACTGGTGTACCAAGACCATTGAGGCATTAATAAATAAATGCGTAATGTCATTTTAGAGGTTATGAAACAAGCTTTCAGAATTTATGTCGAAATTTGAACGATACTAATACACTTCATGCGAAATTGTTTTTTCAATAATTGAGACAGAAATAATACAACGTCCACTTGCCGTGAATTGCAAATTTTTTCCATTTTCAGCGGGAAACTAGTGAGGTGGTGGAGATATACTAAACTCCTTAACTAACACTACCATTATGTGATACTAGTAGTGTCATCGATGATTAAACAACTAAACTACATAGGTGGGGCGTTTTTCCGGCTGGGGCGTATTACCACGTTTTACCCTATTATTAATTTAGGCTAGAATTAACCTGCTCATTGGTCTCAAAGACCAGATTGCATTATTATAAACGCTATTATGGTTTAAATTATTAAAAAAAAACTTTTTTATCGGATCGAAATCACCTACCTCTAAAGTTTTGTCAATTATGTATTTACATGGAAACGATAATCTCAGAGTAATATATTGTATGCAAGTTGTAGTTGCAGTCCGTTGTAAATTTCAGGTGTCTCTGATTGAGACATTGTATGCCCTCATTAGACATTTATGTGCTTGAAATAAAAATTATATCTTTTCCTTCACTACATCACTGGAAACCTTTTCAAGCATTCGCTCATCTGAAGCAGTCTTAAGCAGCAGACAATGCCTTAAAAACATCGATTAAATTCTACAAACGACTCTGTCTGACGAGTTCAGGTGAACTTGTAAATAAACTAATGGCATAAAAGAACAAGAGTACGTCACTTACGAGTAGGTAAGTTCGTATTTATGACTCATAAAACTGGGTTACCTTGCACAGGAAGCTGTACCCTCACATAACTACTTAACTTTTACTCGTAGCATATATCCTAGATGATTTTATTAAAGTGGCACGATGAAAACTGAGATGATGTTGTAGAAATGGAGATACACTTGGGTTTGAAATATATTTGGCACATTCGGAAAGTGAATAACGTTTGACTGTTAAAAAGATCGAGAAATTATTTAAAAACTTATTATTATTTATTACTTAACAATTCTATAAACAAAAACGTCCATTGCAAAATAGTTTTTGCAGAACAAATACCAAGGGTGTACATAAATATGTACATACTTTTGCAATGCGCGCACAAACGTGTAGGTCGATTTTTCTAAAATTTTTATCACGTTTGAGAGATACATTAGCTAAACATGCCCTATTGATTTTAAAATTTTATAAAGCGTCGTTTTGAATTTATCTTACTTCGTAGGCAAGGATTGATTTGCTAAACTAGAAGGATACAATACAACATCTTTAAATACGTGAAGAAGCATTACATTTTGTTTTCATTAGTTTATGGATAAACTGGTAGTTTGTATCTTTTTCCTTAATCCTTAATCCATGGCCTATCTACCCTCACGGGTGTAAGGTATCTTTTTTCTATTTTCTGTTTTTTTTTCTGGAGTTGAGTTCTTTTGTGTTTTCCTCTTTTCTTTTTATTTCCTTTCGTATGTCCTTTTTTATTGCTTGTGTTATTTCCGATGTTCTCTTGTTATCTTTTCTCATTTCTTTTTTTTTTTAATTTTTTTTCCTCGTGTCTTTTTTCATTGCCTGTAACATTGACGTAATATTTCTGTTATTCTTTACAATCTGTTTTTTGGAGGTTGATGGTTTGTTGTTGTTTTACTTTATTTCAACTTTTCCTGCTCCTTGTCCCATCTCCATTCTTTTCCATCAATAGTGATTTGTGATATCCTATTTTCGTTGTTCTTCCTTTCTGTCTCTTTTCTTCCGCTATTTGTTTTAGCTTCTTTTGAATTTTTAGTTCCTCCTTTTTCATTTCGTTGTTTATATAATATATTATTTCTTGGAGTTGTTTTAACTTATACTTGTTTTTCATTACCTCTTCTTTTTCTAGCGGTTTGACTAGTTCTAACTTACATGCTTTTGTTCTTATCTGTATGGCGTTTTTAATCTGAACTTTTATACCTGTTCCTCTTTCAATAAGGTGTTCAAATTTATGTATCAAGTCTGCTTTGTTATCAGTTTTTATCTCCAAGCCTGTCACAACGATATTATTTTTGGTTCTATCTTTTTCCAGTCTTCTAACACTATCTTCTAAGTATTTCATCTACTTTTTTATTATCTTGTTTTCATTTTTCAGCCATTCATTTTTCTGTTTCAGTTCCTTCAGTTCCTCTTGATATGACCTCTGGTCATGTTTTATTTCTTTTATATCTCTCATTACTTCCTTGATCATGTTAAATAAGCGTATCCGTTTTATCTTCTTTCTCTTTTCTCTCTGTTTGCGGTGCCCTGTTAATCTTTTTACTCTATTTACTTCTTTTGATAGGTCTTCTATGACCTGTTCTCTTTTTCTTTTTGAATCCTCCGACGTATATTCGTCGTTACAGAGATGTTTTGTTTCTTTCATATCTTTCTTATCCTTCATTGTTTCTTTAATCATGTTTGTAAGTATATCTATTTTTTTCAAATCTTCTGACGTATATTCGTCGTTATCACTTCCACAGCACCACTCCCTCTCCGCTGTGTCAAACCATTAAGCCCACAGATTTTTGATTTAAAAAAAATCTAAGCCAATTAAAAAATTTAAAGAACTATAAAAATGTTTTCAATCGGATTCTTTACTCATAAGTAGTCTTTATATTTGACGAATTAGACAAACATTCGAATACATTTCAATGGGTATTTAATAAACTATAAAAACTGCAGTGTAATGTAAATGATTAGGTAGCATAGGTTCGCTGCTAGGCGATTGGTTTCTGGAGGCGTTTAACTTATCCAATCGTTTAAGAAAATTGCTAGAAAGTAGACTGCAGTAGGTAGAAACCGGTACCTGGCAATATTGTGAGCGTCAAGGGGCATACAATGAAGATTGCCATTTAATCAGCCAGACAAATCCAATAAGTAAGTTGCAAGAAGACAGAAAACAGCGAAACTACTCTTATTTCTACCTTATTACCGCCAGAGCAGCTTCTGCAGACTAATTTGTCGGTGGAAACATGAGCGCATAGGTCCATCTCTGTCAGACTTATCGAGAAGGCCTTAATATAATAGGACGTGAGCCTGGTTTAAGATATTCCGCAACGGCGTAACGTGTCTATAGATAGGAATACTGTGACACGGCTTGTAAACCCCCAGGGATTCTGGAATTAGTAATTAGGGGCCTGTTTCATCCCAAACTTGCGACTACGTACTCACACAACTTTGTACCAACTGCCTGTACCTCCTACTTTATATTTAGGGCTTTACCTTTTACTGTTGAGCTATGTACATACATAATGCAAAGCATTCCACAAATACTCAGGTATAATTAATTTTAGACGAAGTTAATACGTAATTAAATATTCTAGCGCAGGACAACAATTTTGTCCATAGTTTCCATTCCCCTATGAATTATTGCCTATCGTCCTATTCTGTACCTGACGAAAATTTACAAAATTATGCCCAAGCCTACAATAGAAAATATATTTATTCGTGAGCAGTTTTAAATCTAAACACCAAAAAATCTAAAACGAACAGCAAATGGAATATTTTTTCAACTGTAAGTGTTTTAAAGGAGAATGAAATTTACTCAAAACAGCTCAATTAATCCTTGAATGAGATTAATCTGTAGTAAAAGTAATTTATAAAAGTTTTCTATTAATAAATGCACTATTTTTTTTATATTCCTTGTCCACTTTGAACACTTTCTAAAATTAACTTCAAACAAATACAGGGATAATATGAACTTATTTAATTTACAACACTACAATAATGTATTATTAAATATGTCAATTTATGCAGAATAGTTTCAAAATAGTATAAAATGTTTGGCTATATAATAATTGCAGTTAAAGTTCTTAATGTCCTTTTATCTGTAATTACAAACAAAAAATTATTCAAACTGCTCCTTGATTTTATAACAAAATTATAATACTAGTGGCGGTGTTTGATTTTAACCTAAATTTTAAACTCCACTGCATGCATTAGTAATATCCTATATCCTTGGATATAATTCTGCAACTTTTCAGTCTAGCTAACACAAAACGCATTATTATCTGAATTCCTCCAAGTCTGGTTACATCAGATTAGCCAGAAGTTTAGCATTGTAAATCCCAAGTAACATATAAACTAATTAGTTAGGTTTAAAGTTTATATTATAACTTACAATTTAATTTGTCACAGTTTACCCAAATCTTCGATTCACAAGAACAACATCAGTAATATTATATCAAGCCATTTCATTTGCTATATAACAGTTTGATAATTTATGTTATGACACAGTCAGTAGGTATATGAGTAGACTGGAATTTAAGTATATTAACCAGTAGTAAGCTTTTTTTTAATGGTTCCTCTCCAATCTACAGACCATGTTTTGTTATTGTTAAAATAAGTAGTCATTTCTTAGTACTCTTGGCAACAAAATTGATTTCCGTTTTTAAATTCAAAATTTTATCTCTGTTAGAAGTGTTAGAAGCTAAAAATAATTAGTGAGATTTATTATTGCTTAATTAAATTTGGTCCGTTGTTAAGGAAGACATCAGAAATATTACATTTCCCTTCTAAGACAAATATTTGATAATCGATAAGGTGCGAATGGCCCGGAGAGTAAATCTCCATTATTGTATTAAATTCCTAGTTGACAAATTAGGCCATTTTAGCAGGAAACACGACACCATTATATCGGCAACAACAGTTAAACCTAAAATCCACCTCTACAACAGTTATAACGCTGGAAAGCGCAGTCACAGGACTTTAATATTTCCGAAAGCTCCAACAGACGCCGTTAAATGCCAATAGTTACCGGAATAGAACGGGTTAGTTCAATAGTTCGTAAAATTATGTAACTTCATGTACGTTAATTGTTAAGGAGAATAATAAACAATGTAATTACATTCTGTGAAACATTCCACGTGAAAACTTACCGTCTTTAAACATATCATTCGATTCTACAACCCTAGCCAATTGCTAATTGCTTAAAACAGTTTCAGGAGCCAAGCTACAATTATTGCGAAATAAAAAAACAGGGCATGAAAAACAAGATTATTCCAGCTGGACCCACGTATGATTCCATTCTTCGACCCTAGCCAATTGGTAATTGACTGAAATAGTTTCAAGATCCTGCATATAACGACATTTAACCGAGCCTAGGAGCGTTTTCTATTTATTCTCAGCCAAAGTCACACACAGAGTCGTCGAAAAGCACCAATATTTTGTGAATCACGGTTTTTAAACCGCTTTAAAGTGCACGTTCATAGTTCTACAGCTATTTTGTTGAACTTTATGATGGCGATAAATAGTTACCAGGTAAATTCTGAGCAGAGCTCTTTGGTTGAACTTTACAATGCTGCAGGGCATTGGGTAACTCCCTGCGTAATTCAATAACGTACCTAAATACAAATGTCGTGGAATCCAATAATTAAATTATTCATTACACTTTAATAATTAATTAGGCCATCAGGTGATGTAAATATGATTGAGCTCGTTAAATTTAATAAACCCCAAAAATTTAATTGAAAACATCAGACGACTCCGATTAATTTGAAAAGCTCAAGGAAAACTACGAATTTTAAAATGTATTTCAAGGGGCAATCGGATTAATTTCGTGCCATTATTACTTTTTTCTAGTTCCAAGTTTATTTCCAGGTCAGTGCTTATTCGACAGACGTTGAAAAAAACAATTATGAACACTCCAAGCAATATTTATAGGTTCTCCGTACTGAAGTTTTGAGTAAAGAGCTTCAGCATAAATTTGTCCCAAATAAAAAGTTCATTATATGTCGAGAAGCGGAGCGCGTTTGATGTACGCACACAAAATGCTTTTGATTTTGTTTACCGTATCATCACAGGTTCAAAGCTAGAGCACTGTGAAACGAACGACATTGCTGGAGCACCACAAACTGTAGTCAAGGGACCAATAAACAACTACACCAGGTCACTTTCAGTAGAGTTCGCAAGTGTTTTTTAACAGATCGTCGATAGGTTAATGAAATATGTTTCAACCATGACTGCAACACAACAACTTTTGATTGGTTCATGTTATTAACTTTTCTATTGTGTTTCGGGTCTATACAGGGCGTCCCAGATTACATTTCCAGCATGGGGATCTCGCTTATTATAACCCTGTATATAAAGGAGGTTTTAACGTCATTATCGTACATATGTGTGCACTTATACAATTGTTTCGCAATCAAGAAATATGCTTGCGTTTCCATTGCTTTTCCGTGTGATTTCCTGCTACATTTAGTCAATTAGTTCCTTAATTTAAAAGCGTATACTAGATTTGCATAAAAATAAATCAATTGGAATAAGTAAGACAGATAGTCGTTCGTTGTTTTCCAATTTTTTCCATCTACAATTGAATGGTTATTGTAGCCTCCGGCGAAATCACTTCACGTAGAAAACACCCGAATCCAGATCTCTTTCAGAGCATCGCAGTGAAAATCCGAAAACGAAAGCTTCTCCGAGTACTTCAAGCGAATCCCCACCGAAACTGATTTTCAACACTAAACCAAATTAAATTTATTAGTTAAAACGACGCGCATATATTTCCGACTAACTACATTTAGTAGTTTGAATTCCCATGCACAAGCAAATATTGCGAAAGTGGACAAAACCGGAGCTTCATTTGGGGATTTGGTCACAAAATGGCGCGCCACTTCGTTAATATAAATTAGCTTGTTTGACATGCAAATTACAGTCCCGCTGTTATCCCAGATTTTAAGTTAAACACTGCGAAGAATAATATTGGCCCAAATTTAGTAACACAATTTGGTTTTACAGACTATTATTTGGTAGTTTAACCTTCAAAAGGACGCACTAGGAAATTTACGTTATCGGACATCAGGGGTCCGGATGTACCCCAAATGAAAAATTATTATTTTGTTGTTGTTATGGCGAATATTATTAGACAAGCTTATTATAATAACGCCTGTGACTGGAAGACATAGTTGTCATTAAAAGAAATAATAACTTTATTAACAAAATCGATTTAAAAAATGAAAAAATAAACATTCACTTGTATCAAACGATGTAAAAATTAAAGCATATTTTGAATTTATTGAGTAGTTTCACTGCAATTTTCACACATATATTTAGTACAACAAACAAGTACCTATATTTATAACCGATATATTCAAGAAAATGTAAGTAATACCCGAATTTGCATGTCAAAACATTGGGGTTCTTAAGAACTCCGAATGTCCAGTAACGTAACTGTTGTGTTCACGCTAGCCTAATAATTGTTTCGTAAACTTTACAACATATATGAATGCAGTGAAAGATGGCTAAAACACTAACGAAAGATGTCCTAGAGTCACTAATTACAGATATAAAAAATAAAATAGTTATCAACATAAATAGGCTTGGGGTCCGCAAGAACCCCTCTTGTCTGCACAGGACGGAAATTAAAAGAAAAACTTACGAAGAGGGGACTAGAAATAAGAAACAATATTTAGCAACGAACACCTAGACGTTGGCATTGAATAGAAGGAAGTAACAACTTCAGACATTTAGAATTCACTATCTCAAAGAATGCAACAACGGTGGAGAAGATTAAAAGCAGATTGGAGCAGACAAGAACTTGCGTCAGACAATTACATCCAATCCTTTGGGACCAACACATCATAAAGAAGAATTTATAATACTCTGATGCAAATGACTAACGAAGCGTAGATCTGGGTCATAAACAAGTAAAATAAAACATAACCGCAACAAAAATGAGAATTTGTAAAACTGTTAGGTTCGCTAGAATAGACGAGGTTACAAAATGAAGGGATACGATGATGAAAGGAAATCGGAAAGATGTTTTAAATTTTATGCAAGAAAAAGATTAATATGGTGCGGTTATGCTCAACAATGAATTTGAAAGGTTACTGAATGCAACTCCCTGGGCAAGGAAAAAAAGAAGCAGGCCCGAAGATCCTGAAGGGATCAAGTGATTGAAACAATTCAAAAAAATCTACATCGAAGAAGGAGAGCGACAAGAAACAATTGGAAAAACTAGTAGATATAACGAAGTCAACTGTTTTTACAAAAAATACATTATTGTTTACATCAACGCACTAAAATTTGTGGACTAACAATATTTTGCCGTAACTGAGAGCTGTGTGTAACTTTAGAATACCAATATAAGCTGATTGTTGAGTTACACTAATTTATGTGTAAAGTTCCTAAAATTATAAGCAAATTAACGCCATTTAAAACACGATTATCTTCCTAAGAAGTCTGTTTAAACGTATGTAAATTATTTAATACAGTTACAAGGTAAAGGCAGTTTATAACACAACGCCATACGTATCAAATCCACTTTGAAACTTATATAAAATTTATATTCTTAGGGTCAGATAAAATGGGTCTCAAAAACAAGACGATATTTCTTGTAAACCAAATTTTTTAATCATTTGGTTATAAAAGAATTTATTTCACGTTACGAACAGATCAGGAAACCTCTGGTTCTTTGAATTTACTTACTTTATCGTCTGTGAAATTTATATACGCAAATTGTATTCATTTTTGTGTTCTTACACAGATATTTTAAAACGCAGGAATGCACATTAATCATTCACTAACTCCGGGAAATCTTTTTTTCAACTCTCGGCGGAACTTTTTGATTTACCGACTCTTACTCTTAAGAAAAGAAATGTGGAAAATATGGGATGATAGAGTACCGCTAACCTTAAATAATTTTAAAAGTGGTTTAGCTGCTTAAAAAATAAGTGCATTGTTTGTAGGTAATTTAAAAGTTATATTTTTCAAAAATTTACGAGTAATTTGTTTATGCTGCACTACTATTTTTTGAAATTAAAACATTTTAACATATAGATATTCAAGGGATTATGTTCTCTACATGATACAACAAAATTATTTATGTCTATTGAGGGTGCAAATAACACGTGCATAAAGATTGGAACCATTTGCTGTAGTTTAAAAGTTGTTTTTGTACTTTTTCCTTTTTTACAAGTAACACTACCAGAAGTTAAGAAACTTTGCACATTTTGTGTAAAAGTTGGTCTGATTGTTAGTAGTGCGTCTAAAAGTTGTAAATTTTTATTCATAATGACAGTGGATGATTACCTAGCTTAAATTAACCCCTTTATGCCCAGAACTATTTTTGGTTAGAAATTCTTATGAAACCTTTAAAAACTGTACTATATTTTAATTTTTCTCGAGAAAGCATTCATATTCAGCTGTTAGATGTTATTGTTTACAAATGGAATTAGGTGTGCCAACCTATAATTTGATTTCGTATCGGTAGAAAATTGTCGACAAAATTAAAAGTAACACAATTTGTATTAGGATCACATGAATGCAAGGTATAATCCCCCAGATTATTATTTTTATATTATTATTATGTGGACCACCCTGTATATATAGTATAAACATTAAATTTTTGTGATTTTTCAGGATTTTCAGTAATAATTATGTTTAATATGGAGTTTTTTTCTGTTTAGTTTCTTTACAATTAAGTGTGAGCACATGCTAATTAAACAATTCTTTTATCTCTAACGGTTTTTAATGAATCCAACACCTTTTATATCGACTGTGGTTTCTCTTTATTTACGAAAAATACTGTAAGGTTGGTTTTGCAAAGATTTATTCGTCTAATATTTCAATGGATATTGATAAATCGTGTTTTATATTTTGTGGTTCGTATTAGTTTAGATTGACAACGGAAACGGTGCGCAAGAAGTAGCATATGAGCCGAATTCCGTTGATGAATTAGTTAGATTGGGAGTAGATTCTAGAGCACAAAGCAACTATTGTACTGCTGGTAGCAAAACCTCTATCGTATTTTCACACGTAATATAACTTCGCTATCAATTAATCTCTTTGTGCGCATTGTCCCCAAGATTAGCGCTTGATGTCAACACAAGGGCCATTGTTGCTCCACAATGTTCTTGTTTTCAATAATACATTTATCTATTATGGCGAGATGTTTTTGTTTCCTTTGATTTTATTATGTCTAAGGTTAATTTTTTGTTCCTGCGTACCGATGTTATTGATTTCCAGAATTCCCTTGAGATGCGTAAGCGCTTTTCCATAGCGCACCAAATTGTATCTTCGTTTTTTACGTTAAGTGACGTCTATTGTTTAATTAAATTCCATTTGATAAATAACCTTGTCAAAATTCCTAATGCTACCTCGCCTTGAGTCGGAATCCATTAGTCCATTAGCATGAATTTTTTATGCATTCTGGCCATCTCTACATTTTTGTAGGAATGCAATTAATGTTGGACTGAGATATTAAGCGAAATCTTAATAATTAATTAATAATAAACCCACTTTACACGATATCTCTTCTTGAAAATACTTTTGTGCATACTTTTCTTTACTACAAAAATTATGTTTATCGTTGAAATACACTGTGATATCAAAAATTATCCTAATCGAAGTTGCGCGTTGATTTTAAAATAATTGTCGAAGCTAGAATCGTGCATTTACGTCAAAAAAAATTTATGGTCATAATTTGTAAAGTAGTTCTGGTGGAGTTTTCTTTCTATTGTAATCTTAAGCAGTTTTTGAATCATTCTAACTACGGTTTACATGATTGAAGCCTATTTCCGAAATGGTGTGCTAGTTATTGGAATTTGGTAATACAGTCAGCGTTTACATTTGGACGATTTTCGGGAGGACTTCTCAGACTTAGCAGTACCTAGTAAGAAAGAATTTTCATGTATGTCTTACAAATTGTGTTGGTTTGTTTCGCAAAACTGGCTCTGTGACTCATAAAAAAGGTGCTGGTAGGTCAATTGTTCGTACAGAAGAAGTTGTTAACGACGTTCGTCAACGTAAGAGTGTATAGAAAATTTTAAACGTCTCTCTCAAGAAATTAAACATTCTTATTAAACATGCCGAACGATTATAATGAAGGACCTGGATATGCGTCCATATAAAATGCTATCATATTAAGCGGTTTTGCCGGCAAATCAGCCTAGACGTCTCGCCTACTGCCAGTGGTTTGTCAATAATTTAATGAAGACTTAAAATTTTTTCTGACAAAGCGTATTTCTATCTTTCAGGGTACTTCAGTTTGCAAAATATGCGGATGTTGAGCACCGATAATCCGCATATTTTTGTTCAAACCCCACTAGATTCTTAAAAGATTGTTGTTTGGATGGCAGTTTCTGGCGGAAGAATAATTGGGCCCTTTCTTTTAAATTTTACTATCAAGCAGCAAGTTAAATCAACAAAGAAAGAAAGTTATTGATCTTTGTTGGCAAAATTTTGGACCAAAACTCCTTTTCACGGTTTAATACTTGACTGTGGGAGGAATTTATTGCAACAACAAAAAAAAAAAAAAAAGAGTCAAGCTCTTCGTTTTTGATCAGATTAGAAAACAAAATAAAAGAAACAGAAAAAAAGACAAGAAATATAACGTTGTGATAAGGGGAGCAACATCTGTAAAAGTAACAGGACAGCAGGTATGGAAGAATATCTAGATCAAAATTAAGGAGTCAAAGTAAATATCAAACAGATGTATGAGGTGGATCAAAAATGTGAAAAACGTATGACAATAGCAACGATAAGTAAATGAGAGGACAAAATAAAGATAATGCAGATTGAAAGGTCAAAACGTTCACATAGGCAATGACCTAGCTGTAAAAGAAAGAGAAATACAAAGCAAAATAAGAGAAGAGGCAGAAAAACAAAAACAAAAGGGCAGAAAAGTCATAGTAGCTTACCAAAAACTAAGCATAGATGATCACATCTGGCTATGGAATAAAGAGAAAGAGGAGCTACAGCAAAAAACAGACACAAAAAGCTAAGGACGAAAAACAAGTTACGGAAAAAATGGCACGATCACTACACGAAAACGGACATGAATAAAGAAAAACAGATAGCAATCAAAGCACGAGATAATAAAAACGATAAAAAATAGAGATAAGAAAGACAAAATGAGAATAGGTACTTGGAATACCAGAAGCATAAAAGGAAAAGAAGAAGAAGTGAACATGGAAAAAGTCAGCACATCACAAGTCAACAGTCCTTCACCTAAGAGTAGAAGGACACTCATGACTAAACAAATAAATAATGCTTTACTATTAAATTATGCACTTTTTTTTACCACAAAAACACTTCCACCTAAATTACAGAAAGTAAAATACGATGCAACATTATTATGTACATAATTATGTGCAGATTGTACATCGTGTTAGATAGTTTAAATAGGATACCATAAAAAACCTTAACGGAAATGTTAAAGCAAGTGTTGCAGCATTGACAAAGCTAAAATAAATATTTGCAGCTGGATTTTACTCGTTGTTACCACAGCAATGTTGTAGTAATAAAGAAATAAATAAAGATTGTGACAAATATTGCCTTAAACTATTTACATTACGGGTTTAAACGAAGTCCCAGGAAACACAAATTCAACAACAAATTGTATTGTGGACTGTATTTAATGACCTAAATTTTTGGTGGTTTATTTTTGTATTCTATTGTAAATATTTTGAGTATTTATTTAATTCACAGTCGACTGCGAACTGTTTATTTGTGAGAGTCGCGCGGATACTGCCGAATTAAAATTTTCCGCTACATTTAGTATCAAGTTAGAGTTTCAGAGAGCATTTGCTTTTTATACAATTCTTTCTTCCTTGATCAGGACATCAACATCCATGGAATTATGGGATTGTTTTACCTAATGCCTAAAATTATTCAAAAGTTTACTATTGATCTGCAAAATACAAACAAAAAGATTTTTGTATGTGCACCAAAATCTTGTACGTTATGTTACCTTTTGTGATATTACATTTTTTTTTACGTTAGCAGTATCGCAGGACCATATAACTTTGAACCCTTCAAAAACGGATTTGAAGGATCATTGTGCTAAAGACACTGCCTTTTATCGGCGTGTCTTGAAATTCTGAATGAAATTCCTTTAACATATACACTGATCATTGAATTTTCTCGACCATATTGCAGTTTATAAATAAAACCAAGTTCTTAAAGTAAACAAATATTTTAATTATGTGAGGATTAATATTAATTCCACTCGTTCAATATTTCGTGTAAGCAACTTTGTTGTAGGACAATCAGTTCTGTCCGCACTTATTCTATTTCTGTTAGATAATAAGATGTAATCATTGGCCATTATATTAATTAAACGTTCGTATAAAGGTAATCGATGATTTAAAAGTCATAATTATTGGATGCGTACTGCGAAATTAATTTGAGACCTTGGGCTCCATCAACGGAAATTAAATTGGACGATATAAATCTGTTATTGTGTCCCATAATCTTACATTAAAATACATTATGCGTAGAAAAAGTCTACAGAAATGTGGAGCGACGTAGTAGAAATTCAAAAAGAAATTTCGTTTCTGTTCAAGGCCAGACTAAAAAAAGCGTATTTTTAAATAAGTGTTGCAAAATCTCCATGAGAAAACACAAAATGAAAATAAAGAATATTTATAGTGATATTTTTAAATTCGCGTCTCATTAATTGCAAAAACATGAACCATAGACGCTAGACGCAAAATTAAATTACTTAGACGAAAGAGAAGTTCTAAATTAATAGCTTTTCTGGCATCTACCGATTTACAAGAAGAAATAGAGATTTAAAAAATTTTTGAAAATACACCAAATTCCAAAAACGTTTAGCGGTTAAGATTACAGTTTTGAACATCAAAATTTCGGAAATTATAAGAGATAGAAAGATGGTTAAATCAGCAAAGATTTGCTTTGTAAGAATTTCAACCGAAAATGTCTATTTATTAACCAGTTTTTTAAAATATTCTTAAACAACTAGGTGACTCCAAATTATATCGATAACAATTATTTAATGGTTATTTTCTTCTAGAGAAATGTGTGTTTAAACCGTCGCTTTTTCTCTAGTTTATTTCCCATATAATCCCTTCGTATAAAATGCATAAAGTTATAAAAAACAAGTGAATAAAACTCTCAAAAGACACCGTTGCACATCTGTATGCTTAAGGATACGTACTATAATACTACCAATAAAAATTTCGTGCCTCAAAGGATAGTAATAAAGACCCAAGACGAACATTTGCATTGTCCCGTAAGTATTACAGACATGAAGTAATTCCAGATTCCTACATATCTTACCCGCATCCACTGGAATTATTCCTGAAGTTTTGAAGCATTTCTATTAGTCCTAGCGGTATTGCCTCGTGTTCTTTTTTAATGTTTGCATAAAACTGATGTTTGCGAACATGGAGATATTGAAATTCGCATCGTTCATAGATGTTATTTTCGTTTTACTTTCAAAGGAAAGTCGTTGATGTGTTTTTTTCATTGCGAAACAAATCAAAGCTATTTGTTACTGAAGCGTATTTTTATATAAACTACCTAAAATATCAAAATATAATGGTAATTTTCTTAAATAGCTGTAACATTTTGAACGTGAAGAGAAAAGTTTCATTAAAACACATTAAGTACGAAGAGTTTCTCACAAGAGAGGACAATGGGCCAAAAGTTAATTAATAAAGAATGATCAACGTGTATGGAAACTAAGCCCCATTTTTATTCCAAGTAATACTTTGGTCTAAGCAGTTTCGCTGGGGTCATGACTCAATACAGGATGAGCCAAAATTAGGTCAGCCATGAGACAAGAACTGAGGACATGGTTAAAAAATTTGGAGATTTAGTAATCTAAGATCGGGAGATGAAGTTGTGTTTCATGACCACGGAAGCTGGGGTTTTCAAAACTGTAGTTTGGAAAGTTCTACACGACGATTTGGGTATAAAGAAAATGTCTGCAAGTTGCATTCCAAGCCTTCCTACACCAGAGCAAAAATTTGCTGGAAGAGAAATTTTCCAGGAAAATTTCATAGCTTCAAAGGCTGATAAGAGATTTTCTTCGCCAATTATCAATTATTACCGGTCACTGGGATCCTCTTACCAAACAATAATCCATGCAGTGAGTTCACAAAGGTATGCCTGCACCAAAAAGCTAAAACCCAGTCTTTGACTTTAAAACTAATAGCCACCATTTTCTGGGACAAGGAAGAAGTTTTGCTTATTGAATTTATGTAAAAAGGTTTTGCCTTCAATGAAGACAATTCAAAATTTAAAAGCAGCGTTAAAATTAAAAAGGCCTTCATCGTGGCGGCAAAAGAATCCGTTACTGCACGACAATTGCTGGGTCCATAAAGCACTCAGTGTTCAGGCTGTAATCCAGGAATGTGGTTTTACTGAGCCGCGTCATCCACTTAACAACTCTGACTTAGCACTCTGTGACTTTTTTTATATATAAATCGGTTCTATAGCGTCTGTCGGCGCTGTCCGATCCCCAGACTATTCATCCACCCCTTCCTATCCTGCAACTGGTCCTCTTTCTGATTTCTTTCGTTCATATGCCCTCATTCCACGTCGTCCTGGGTCTGCCTCGTTTCCTCCTTGCAAAAGAGATCCAGTCAAGCGTTACTTTTGGCAATCTATGGTCTGCCATCCTTCTTACATGTCCGAACCAAATCAGTTGTCGTCTTTCTGCCTCTTGTGTTATAGTTTCCCTCAGTCCGATTAATTCTTTAATTGATGTGTTCGGTACTCTATCTAGTCTAGATATTCTACACGATCTTCTTAGGGCATCCATCTCCAGAGCTTCCAGCCTTTTATCTGCTTCTGTCCACCTCCATGCTTCTGCTCCATACAATACTATACTTTTAATATATATATACTGTGTTGCATATGTTGTATTTTCTCTTCTTTGTTATTTCTTTACTCCACCATATTCCAGTTAGCCTTTTGATGCCTCTTCTTCCTTGTCCTATTCGTTGTCGAATTTGTTTTTCATTCTTTCCACCATCCTGAATTTTTACATCCAGGATTGGTAGCCATTGCATTTAGATATTTTCTCTTCTCTTTCTAATTTCAGGTCACCGGATTCTCCCCCAATACAAAGGTATTTAGTTTTTTCCATGTTAATTGAAAGCCCTCCTTTTTCGTATTCTTCTTTAATTTTCTTTGTCATGTATAGGAGGTCATCCTTATCTTGGGTTATCAGCACCTGGCCGTCTGCAGATTGGAAAGTGTATATATTGCTTTCTCCTTTATTTATCCCCATGCCCTTGCATTTTTTCCATGTTCTCAGGGAGTGTTCAATGTATATTTTAAATAGTGTTGGGAACAAGCAACATTCTTTTTCAATCCTTTCGATGCATCAAATCCTTTCGATGTCGATCTTCCAATTTTTTAATTTTAGTGTCTCTGTTTAGTTCTTGGATGTCTTTAGTTACACACTTATGTTTGTATTTTCTAATGATTTCCATAATTCCTAGACAGGCACGCTATCGTAGGCTTTTGTGAGTGCAGTTTGTCTTAAAGGGAGGCGAGAACGGTAACTCCAGAAACATTAGATAAAGTGCATAAGTGTTGAAGGTAGTAATGTCCAAAAATAAATTTATTTGGTTCTCCTACGTCCTTTTTTTCATGGCTAGTTAAATAACATAAAAATCTGCCCTCGTATCTTAAAAGACATACATTCCACGCCGAAATCATAACCTGTGCAACAATTTAAATAAGTAAGTGAATCACATGTAAAGTTTATTAAAAAAAAAACAATAATGAAAAACTCGAACATGTTTTGGTGACGTATATAGAAGAGTTTAAGTGATTAGATAAAAGTTGCCGTGACAGTTTGAGATATTCGTTTAAACTTTTCCATCTCGTGGGGCGACAAGAGAATGATTTATGGCTTTTTAAACAGTAAAACTCTGTGAGAGACGCACAGAACCATCGCCATTCTAGCCCGAGACTATAAATTACGTAAACAAAAATCTCGAAAGCGCCCGCACGTGCCAAAGCTTAAAAAAAATACTTTTCAGTTACCTGTCGCTTCACACGTTGCGTCCTTTGCGCTGCTCGTTAATTTTTGTGAATGTTATTTTCAATTTAGTCAAGGAAAACGTCAACAAGGTAGATGAATATGAGTGGGTCACGATAAATTTTATACTCATGTGTTACATGTTTAATGTAATATTTTTAAGCTCACGTTGAGGTTTTAACATGGTTTTATTTTATTTAAATGTTAGCAGTACGGAGATTCTAACGTATTATGCTCATACGCCCACGTAATTTTGTCCTTATCGCATAATAGCATAAACTTAGTTACTTGGTAATGTTCCAGCAAAAAAAAAAGTACTATACACAAACATTTAATGTTTGTATCTTGCTTTTAATGTAGTTGTAAGTGGTATTATGACTGCGTTTTATCTCTTGCATAACAAAAAGGATAGTTTTGCGTACCATGTGCACCTAAAGTAATGTGTAATTAATTTCAGAGTACATTATGGTTCGCGAGCTTTGATGATCTCGTTGCTGTAAAAACGAGCATGGAAGAATAAAATTTACCCATAAATATTAAGAACTGATGAGGGTAGATGCTCCATCTTTCATCTACCTTTCAGTAATTTTTCCTACAACGTTTTTAAAGTGTTAAGGCACAGAATGGAGTAAGTGTTCTTGCGTTATTTTGATAATTTTTCAATTTTTTGCCACACCTTACCTTGCTTGGTTATTTTTGATTAAATATACCGTTCATTTTGAAAGCGAAGCAAGTATATTTTTTGGAAAAAATTAAATTAACGATGACTACAGATCGAAATTAATATGTTACTTTTATCTATGAAAAATTTATAGTCAATTATGCAAAACTGCAGAACAATCTACACATGGTTGAAAAATGGCTAAGAAAATGGAAACTACAGGTTAACAATCTGAAATCAGTACATGTGACGCTCACCAAGAGAAGAGGGACATGCCCATCAGTGACACTAAACAATACACCACAAGCTGAAGACGTGAAATATCTTGTTATACATCTTGATAGTAAGCTCTCACATGGCGCAAACACATTTTTATAAAAAGAAAGCAGCTGGGACTTAATTTTAGCGAGTTGTATTGGCTAACTGGCAGAAAATCACAACTGAAAATTGAAAACAAGCTCCTGCTTTACAAAACCATCTTAAAACCTATATGGTCATACGGCATCCAACTCTGGCGTACTGCCAGCATCTTTAATATAATAGAAATCCTCCAACGATTCCAGAACACAGCGCTTAGAAGCATTATTGATGCACCATTATATGTACCTAATTACATCATTCAAACTGATCTTAAATTCTTAAAATTAAAATAGTGCGTGAGGAAATTAAAAGCTCCTATGTGAAATACCAAGACAGACTTATTGTGCATCCAAAGAACCTAGCCACATAGCTCTTAGACAACAACAATGAAATCAGAAGACTTAAAAGTTTTATACCATCGGACCATGTTGAATTAGTTGTACACAAAGGTCCAATCTATCAATAAATCAATTTTGATGCAAAAAAAACAAAAAAAAATCTTTTTCATCCCCGTTCTCCCCTACTTTGTGTGCTAACAGAGTTATACCAAAAATTACCAGGATTTTTGACCTAATAAAAACTTCTTAGCAGAAACATATAGGTAAAAATGTTGTGCAACCAGCAATAACAAAAATTGTCTGAGCCCTTACATTTAGAAATATAGTTTTTATATTTGGATCTATTTTAAAATTGATGGAAAACCTTTAACAATACACGCTGACATAGAATTGGAAATACATTAATTTAATACAGTTTTCTGCAGTTTACAAGTTTGTTTAAAACTTGTTCACAAAACGATTTAGAATTTCGACAAATTTTCAAAATACTTAAAGAAAAACGCTATGCTACAAAAGGTTTTCAACATGACAAACTTTATCGCTCTATTACTGATACCTTCCCATTTTCATATCTAAAATGGATTTTGATATCTTTACCGACGACCTGTCGCGACAATTCTAATGTAGTCGGGCAACCAGCAGAGAAATTCAATTCAACCACCACACTTAGCAACTCCAATTTGTGTGGTGAACGCTAAAGGTGTTTGTAAACCGACACTTAGGCTGACCATACCTAATATATGGCTAACTCTGACATTCCGTATGTGAATAAAGGATGAACGAACGAGAAGGAAATGATAAACATCTCTAATATGTAAAAGGCAGATCCTTGTAAGTTATTCCACGTATTTGAATACCGCAGGTTGACAATCGTCAAAACACCGCTAAAACATCCCCTGAACGTTCGCTTAAAACAACCCGAGTTTTAGTGATGTGCATATTACAAAGGACAGTGACATAATTATTACTTGAGTTTCCAAATTCCCGACATTTTGGAACCTTTGGAAATCGGGAACGGGAAATCGTATTTCTCAGAAATTCTCAAGAATTCTCGCTAACATCATTGAAATTAATTTTCGAAGAACACCAACAATTTAAAAAAAAATGATTTGGCAGGGCTAAAATTAGCTGGTTATGTGATATCTGATGCTACTTCTGGATTTTGTTTTGCAGCAGTACTGAAAACGTTACGGTTGGAGCACGATCATTAGGGAAAATTTCCCAGATATACATTGCGAGTAGTAGGGGAAGATGGTATATACTGGGACATGGTATATAGTGGGACAACAGAGATTTTGGCCATCTGTTACCCCGTACTTGAAGTTTGTTTACATCAAAATAGCGGTTAAGCAGTCCCATTATATCCTGTCTACAGTATGTGTCGTAAACAATGTCATAGTGACTTGCACATGTGAGGCATGTTTGGTAACTGCGCATTGTTTTTTTGTGGTTATTCAGTTTATGTGCTAAAACTTTGTTATTTATTTAACAACAATTAGAAAATTTGGCTTAGGTGTATCTTACAGTATATTAAATATATGTACAATGTTAAAACTTAAAATAATCATACAAGTTTTTCATTAAATCGTTGCTTTTAAAAATTGATCACATGGTGCATTGTGGGACAATGATGATAATCAGGTAAATTTTCTGAAAAAGACTTCCGACTTTAGATTTTCTTTCTCTAAAAACAGAGATAAAGACTGTGTTGAAAAAGAAAATATTCTGTGTAGGTTAAGCGCACCGACTGACTACGTTTGGGGGCACTGAAAAAACAAAGAAATATTTTCAATTTTAGTTTGATTTTTCAAAGTACAATGTCTAAATGCCCATGAAAAGTGAAAGTTTTTAAAATAAAAAATTAAAATTAAGCCTTTTTTTAATTACTTAAGCTTTATTTCATATATATTTTTTGCTGTCCCACAATGTACCACGGGGTGGTTTATGTGGGGACAAGTGGTGTATAGTGGGACTCCCTCTATTTGTGTACCTTTATTTTTTTTAAATATTTTTTTGTATATGCAATGATAAACTAAAGCAATATGAATATCTCATGTCAATTTGAGGTATGCAAATTAAGCCGTTCAAAAGTTACGCAAAATTTCAAAAAAGTGTCCCATTATATACCACCTTCCCTACGTTTATTTTCCATTGTGGGTGCTAATGGGTTCAAAGAGCAATTTTCCCGATTAATTTTGGGATTCGTGAACGGAAACCCTAACAAATTCCCGAAAACACTAATTATATACTAGGAGTACTAAATTTGGACATAAAAATATTAATTTAAGTAACTTGGTACTTGACTTATTTTAATTATGCTGTTTAAAGGAAGTTAGTGCAGAAAAAATAGCTTATTTCGTTACTGTTGAACAGTTTTCTTACCACATAAATGCAATGTAGGTAGGGAGGTGGATGTAAATGAACATTGCACAAGCGGTTAGGGCGACATACAACAAAAATTAAAGAAACTATAGACACTGTTAAAACCTACTTTCATCCCCGGTCTCCCCTACAATTTTTGGCGTTGAAAATACGATTGTATTGTGTTGCTAATTGTTTTTATTAAAATATTCGTGTTTGTTATAACATGCAAATATTTAGTTTTCACACTTTAAACGAAGGATTTGCTAAAACGTGTGCACAAAGGTTCTATGACCGTTTGCAAGCAGATAGCGTCAAGATACAGAAATAAAATATAAGCAAAGTATGAAAACGGCACGCGAACAATAGCGTTATAATTGTCAATCAGTCAAAAATTTGACTACAAGTCCGTATAAAAAAAAATCAAATTATGTTGTACATTATTAACTGCCTAATTGCATGGAATTAATGAAAAGCTGAAACAAAATATTACACTAAATGTGTGCTACATTTACTAACCAATATGTTCTATTACAGTCAAAACTGTTAGCGGGAAAATATATAATTAGTTTTTGTGACATAAATCGTTTAATTTGGTGCAAGCGTTTTTAATTTGGATACTGTGAAGCCTTTAGTGCATTTGTTAACAAATTTAAACCCTTCCATGCGTTATATGTTGAATAAACTTGATATATGTTGCAATTTTAATGGATAATTCGTGTTTTTCATCTGTGTTTTTTTAGCCACAAAATGTAATCGCAACGTTAATTTTGTAAATCATGCGCATGTTTTATTTTAGGAATAACGTTATCGATAACCTGTGTGCAATAAATTACAATGAGGAATTACTTGCTGTATATAGCTTTCAAGAGCAATACCATAATAGGAGAACATTTTTTGAGAATTGTTTGTCGTTTCCATGAAAAACAACACAAGTTTTGTCCTAATTTGTTTTAATTCCACGAGAAGAAGTTATTTAGAATTTTGCACGAGTGATTTTTTCTGATTTAACTTGCATGAGTAAAGATTTGTCAGAAATTGTAGATTATTTGCAATGCACGAGTTATATTTTGTCAGAAAATTTCTTTCATCTAACCTACCCGTCAAATTAAATGTATGTTATGTCAAATTTTACAAGTACTGTCAGGGTGGTGCGTCAGGGGTGTGGTTTAATCTATATTGGTCGCCAAAATTCGTCAAAAAAATTATCAAGTCCAAAATATAT
Organism: Elmis aenea; assembly: GCA_947652605.1. NCBI lineage: Eukaryota > Metazoa > Arthropoda > Insecta > Coleoptera > Elmidae > Elmis > Elmis aenea. Next base: position 5,401,981 of record OX393578.1, on the reverse strand, counting down.
AATTCCCTCTCCAAATTTATATTTTCGGCCAATCACAAACTCAGATTTCTTAGAAACGACCAATAAACGCATGAAAATCTGTTAATTGCGAAAAGGATATTATCAGTGCATGATATGTTTATTGGTCGTTTCTAGGAAATCTATGTTTGTTATTGGTCGAAAACGCAAATTTGACAGGAGGATCAACATTTAACAGGGCAATGTATAATTATTACCGTGTAATAATGCTCCTATTGGATTTCCAGAAGATTTAAGATTAATGATTGGTTGAAAACGCAAATTTTACAGGTGAAGGAAATTTTCAGGGTAATTTCGATCTGAACAGTAAATTCGTTGTCGTTATTGGATTTCCTAAAAAAAAAAAACTGATGCGATTGTAATTGGTCAAAAATGAACAAACAACGTTATTAATTGGGCATTACATAGAGTAAATTGATCATAGTAGGTACTTGGGTACGTTTATTATGTTTTTTATGTTATTGACGATGATAAAGCTGCATCAAAATTTATTAATAATGTAGCACAAAAGCAGAGGCCGTCCTAATTCACGCCGTCCAGGTGAATTGTAGCAGTCGGCAGGCTCTCAGGGTGCAATTCCATCTAGGGTTTTGTGTTGCTGCAAAATTCACTTTTGATAAAAGCGCCGAGGCTCGCAGAAAAGGCGCAACATTTGCCAACATCAAATGGAAGTGCAGGTCAACAGTCAGTGTGATAAATATCACAGCAACACGAGTAAGGTCCATGAATGTTTTAGTACCTGCCGCAATAAATAAGTTGGCTAGTGCGATCGTCGGTACCGCCCTTTCAATTCCCGCGGCGCGAGCAGGGCCATGGACGTTAGTTCGGCTAGAAACGGCCGATATACCATCAATATCCCAGGATTAGGAACAGCTGTGCTACGCCCTATCGGATTAATTTTATATGAGATTGCCACGGATTCATGTATGGCCACCACAACGCACGTCAAACGTATCTTCCGTTCTTTTACATACGCCGTGTGTGTTGTCTATGCAAAAGTGTAAGTACTTAATAGAGTAATGACACCAGTGGTGGGACATGCACCAAATTTTGGATACTTGAGATTTCAAATTGCAAAAATAAGAATTTGAGACATTTCCTATCTCTTTTATTGACACCATTAGAATACTGCACATCTGTACAACAATATTAGTTCTCGTTTGATTTACATAGAACATTTGGTTTGCAAAAAAAAATTCGCACCAATGATACTAAACCTCGCACCCGACTAGAACTGTGTTTTGTAGTAATTGTACACTGTGCATAACTACAACAAAACAAATGATCGTTGTTTTATGTTTAACTACTATAGTCATTCAATTAAAAAGTCTACAAATTTTGGTAATCTTTTTATATAGTAATTAGATTACTGCGATTAAAAGGATCTCTTAATAAATCTTCACAATAATTTAAAGTTTCTTCAGACCAGAACACACAGTTGGCACATTCTATGTAACAACCAAGCGGTGTCTAAACGGCATATAATTACGGGGGCATAATGCCCATTGGAAAAAAGTTGCAAAACAAGCCCACTCCAAGGCTATACTGTCAAATGTCTCTAAAGAAAAGACAGAAGTAATGCTCAGGATGAGCAGAGTAGACACCAGTGCAGCCACAGAATCTTCAGAACACTTCTACATAATAGAACTCTCGGAGACCGATGTATGCAGAGGATGTAGCGAAGCAGAAGAGACTCCTCTTTACGTGCTATTTTAGTGTGAGGATTCACACCTATCGGCGTTGACTTCTAAGCATGAAAAAAACAACCAAGAAGACTTAAGAAAAATACTGTTAAAGAAAATCCTAGAGTTTTGCAAACACACTCCTGTAAGGGGCTAACACCAGAGGGTCATTGTACCAATAGTTACAAGAGGACCAGATTAAGAAGAAGAATATTTCATCGACTGTAAATAAACAAAGGAACTCTTATGATTGGCACGAATATGTTCCCAATTCGCTTAGGCCTTTCTTAATCAATCAATTTATCATTACAGGGGCTTTGTTGCGCGTACAATGAAAGTGACAACTACAAACTAAGGCTTCTACAGTTTTAATGTTTGTTAGTTTAATAAAGGTACGCGGCGGTATACGAGTGAATTACTTGTCACGCCCATCAATCAAAATAGCAAAATTTAATTACATTTTAGGCCTAACATGCTGTTTACGCAAGAATTAAGTTCTTATGTGCAAAAGATCCTTCATGTACAGCTGGTGTATTAACAAGAAATTGATGACTGACATGTTTTCGGTGTACATAATTATTTTGCAATGTGACAAACAAATTGAAAGGGTAAAGATTAATCAACATTTAAGAAATCAGCTTCCACAGTAAAGTGTTTTAAAAATGAGAAAATTGACGTCACGTAATAGAAATTGCTATACATGAAAATACTGGCACAAATTTACATAGGAAGTATAACAAGATTTACAGTAGTACCAAACTGTGCATGTTATTAAGTTTACAGAATTGGCCCAACAAAATATTGACGTTTTCAGAAAGTTGCTTTAATTTTTCTTACTATTCCACAGCTTTCGATAATTTTGAACAACAACTGCAACGCAAACTTTTATTATTATTGCTAGGCAAACATTTAGCAACTTTTCTAGGGTAAACCCATTCTATAGCAATAACATAAAAACAAGATTCTCAAGGTAGAGCGCAAAACCTAACCACTTATTAAAAAAAATATCCTACTTGTGACAAATTTTTGATGTATATTATTTCAAAACTTTTTATCGACTAAACAAAGTATTTAAATATTTTAAAAATTTATTTTTTCTTTATCATGTGTAGCGAATCTTGCTTTCATCGGCAGTAAATTTAATCTCTATCTTTATTCGGAATTGCAAATAGTTTAAAAATCATACAATGCCAGCTTAAGTTGGTAAAAACGATTTTTTTTCTGACGAATAAATGTGGGGTCTAATTATATATCAGTAAATAAAAGTTTTACACTTTTTGCGCGTAAAAATTATTTAGTTTGCTTGGCTAATCAAGTTGAATTGTGCCATAGTATGAATAGAGTTAGTTAGATATAAAGTTGTTCCCTTTTGAACTCTTATATTATGTGGTACGTTGTAGTTTAGCTAATTTTAATTCACACAACAAAACAATGTTAGTAATTAGTCACAAATTAACGTGGGTACCAATACTAATTAAATGTGCACTTGATAATAACTAAAAATTTAAAAAAAACAAACATGAAATTGTTTTAAGCAATATTAAACAAAAATATTATTGCTACTCTTGGTTTACCATGCAATAACAAAAAAGTTTAACATGGCCGGTACGTTACACATATTATTTTTCTCTAAGAACTTTTCTTTGCAGTTTAAAAATATAAACATACATTTATAGATGTACAGACTAAGATAATTTTATGATATTCACAATATTTACTTAAAATGTTCAAGATGAACAAATTGATGCCAAAAATTACAAAAAACTTAAGATTTCGAAACATTTGCGGTGTTAAAATATAACACTTTTTTTAAAAATATTTTAATGAAGTTATATTATAATCAAAAATTTTGAAGAGGTAAGAAATATTTTTGTAGTATTTAAAAATAAATATAAACTTGGACATATGCATTTGTTTCTTGCTGTGTAAAGCTTAGAAGAATTTTTTTTACTAGATGTTATGGATACCTTAAACTTCTGGGGCTTAATAGTGCCTTTCTTCTTTCTCAAGATGTCTAAGAATTTGACATAGGGGAGACGGAAAATAGTGACTTTGGCTGACAAAACCTTAACCTCTATGACAGATGAAAACCTCGATGAAAACTAGCAATATAGGTAGGGAGGTGGATGTAAATGAACATTGCACAAGCGCTTAAGGCGACATATAACAAAAATTTAAAAAACCATAGGCACTATTACAACCTCTTCGTGTTCTTTTCATCTCCGGTAACCCCTACCTCCTTGTTTTTCCATACCATTTATTTGTAAACGCAATTAAACATTTTTCGTTTTATAGCTTAAAAACAATTGTATTATTGAGAACGTCTAAAAGGAAAATAGAGAATACCTCAATACATTCTGTAAATCAGATCAAATTTATTAATTTTTAAAACTGTTCTTGCTAATGGAATTCAGTTATCCCAAGGTTTTCTAGGCATACACAGCCTTAAATATTTGAGAATGTCTTGTATTGATTCCTGCTTAGAAATAAAGGAATAGTTCATAAAAAAATAGACATTGTCAAACATTTATTATGATTTTGTTTTTTAATAAAGATGAATAGTTCCAACAGAAACTTTTTTGTAACAAAATAATACAACAAGCATCATATTTATTGTTTGCATTCTCCTTTCTGGTGATTTTAAGCCAAGTTATTTGCAGTTTGTTGTATTTCTTTTATATGCTTGCTAAAACCAACCTCCACGTGGTTATAACTAATGACGATAAGCAATTTCGTAATAGATGAAGACTCATTATTATAATGAGTGACTCGGATGATGTATATTAGCATCCGGCTGTGGTGCTTTGTTTATTACTACGTTGGAAAGCCTAGAAGTTCAACGTTCGGAACGGCGTTTCCCGACTTCCTTCGTCAAGATAATGGCACAGCAGACCAAAAAACAAAACAAAAAAAAAACTGGAAGATTATATTGAATGCCCTTTTTCCAACAGCTTGCCGAAGAACATTTCAAAACAGTAATTTTATTACGGTACTCATCCGCTGCATTTCAAGAGCTTGTTAATCGAATTTAATCGACTAATTACTTTTTTGAACGAGGACCTGCACAAAAAATGATTTCTCCGTTGAAATTTGGGCTTTCCGTGTTTTGATACAGCAGCTATTTTAGCTAAGAGACTTTTTATAAAATGGGTCAGACACATAAATTAATATTAGGTACAAGTCGATAAAATGTTAAAGTTCAACTCGTAAGAAACCTTCGAGTCATAAAATATGGATGTAGCAGAGTGATTAAGGTTTAAATATCCATAAAAGCTAATTAAGAGGCAGTTAAACGAAATTAAAATACAACGAACAGCGGTGTTTTTCAACCTTTTTAATGTCGCGACAAGCTTTTAATGAATGTATACGTAATTGTGGTACTATTTTTGACAATTGGAGAACATTCAAATCTTTGCCCAAAATAAACGTCTAGGTCTAGCTGGGGTACATGTATTTTTCGCCAGCTAATTATTCGCAATAGTTATAGTTACTAAATTCAATGATATAGGCAAGAATTTTCTTATACTTGAATTATTAATATAAACCATAATTTCTTGCGTTAGTAAAAATGGACTGTCTATTATCCAAAATTTAAAAATAAATAAATATTCAAAACTATCGCTAAAAAAATTGAATTTGTCATGTAACTTGGCAGTTGGACATACATAAAAAGAAATGTTATTGTTCATGGTTTTATTTTTCGCGGCACATCTGAAGAATTATACCGGCACACTAAGAAATGGTGGAGGTGCCAAGTATTAAAGTAAGACAAATAATTCAAAATCTCACTTAAAAGATACAAAAAAAGTGTTGGTGAAAATATATTTAAAATGAGAAGGAATTATTTTTAAATGTACCGAGTGTTAAATTTTTGCAAAGCAGCATCGAAAGTTGCTAGTTTAAATACAATACCTTGTAGATTTTGAAATTTTCTTGTAAATAATTTGTGTCTTTAAAAAGCATCAAGCGCAGTTTATGTCCAAAACTAATATTTCTTGAGGCATTGAAATTTTAATAATAATTTCAAATTATATTATGTAGGGGAAAGTGGTATATACTGGGACATGGTATATAGTGGGACAACAGAGATTTTGGCCAACTGTTACCCCGTACTTGAAGTTTGTTTACATCAAAATAGCGGTTAAGCAGTCCCATTATATCCTGTCTACAGTATGTGCCGTAAACAATGTCATAGTGACTTGCACATGTGAGGCATGTTTGGTAACTGCGCATTGTTTTTTTGTGGTTATTCAGTTTATGTGCTAAAACTTTTTTATTTATTTAACAACAATTAAAAAATTTGGCGTAGGTGTACCTTACAGTATATTAAATGTATGTACAATGTTAAAACTTAAAATAATCATACATGTTTTTCATTAAATCGTTGCTTTTAAAAATTGATCACATGGTGCATTGTGGGACAATGATGATAATCAGGTAAATTTTCTGAAAAAGACTTCCGACTTTAGATTTTCTTTCTCTAAAAACAGAGATAAAGACTGTGTTGAAAAAAAAAAATTCTGTGTAGGTTAAGCGCACCGACTACGTTTGGGGGCACTGAAAAAACAAAAAGACATTTTCAATTTTAGTTTGATTTTTCAAAGTACAATGTCTAAATGCCCATGAAAAGTGAAAGTTTTTAAAATAAAAAATTAAAATTAAGCCTTTTTTTAATTACTTATGCTTTATTTCATATATATTTTTTGCTGTCCCACAATGTACCACGGGGTGGTTTATGTGGGGACAAGTGGTGTATAGTGGGACAGTCCCTCTATTTGTGTACCTTTATTTAAAAAACTATTTTTTTTTGTATATGCAATGATAAACTAAAGCAATATGAATATCTCATATCAATTTGAGGTATGCAAATTAAACCGTTCAAAAGTTACGCAAAATTTAAAAAAAGTGTCCCAGTATATACCACCTTCCCCTACTTGAGACAAACTGATTAATAGTTTTGTTATTGTACACAACAGGAGGATGGTTAACACTTCAAACATATGCATTTTTTAAAAATTAATAGAAATCCTTCAAGTTAAAATCGTTGTCGCTCTAGCAACATTCTTCGTTCACAACTCTTTGCCCACAATTCTTCGCCACAATTCTTCGCCTCCACAATTCTTCGCCCACATTTCTTCGTCTACACAATTCTTCGCCACCAAAATTTTTCGCCGCATACAAGCATATCACAAATTTTATTTGTAAATGTGATTGTTTTTATTTATAACGTAATTTTTACAGATTATTTGACATTAACCCATGAAGGACGAAATTATTTTTTGTTAAAAAAAAACAAAACCAATTACATGTTTCTTCTTTATTATGTGTAAATAACACAAAAACGTAACATATTTAAAAAAACACATATCCACATTCAAAAAAACCGGTGTTGCCATATGGCAACACTAGTCCTTTCCACTAACTAATTAAATAAAAATAGTAATTTTTGACAAGGCAATAACAAAGTGTGATAATATCAAAAATCTCTCATTTTGTATGAAATGGAACGTCGCAATCAATCAACGCATAAGCAAACGTTGCACTTAGTGCACATAGTTCTCATTATAGATTTACGGTCTTTACCAGCACACCGTAATTTTTTTTCCTTTAGTCCATGTTAGTAAACGGCTATTATTGTCATAGCGAATGTCATCGCTGACTCTACTATGGGAGCTGGATGAAATGCTTGTAGAAGGTCTTTCTACAGTTTTGGCTGGGTAAGTTTTTCCAGTATCCCTTTTGAAGATAAGTTGGCTGCAATTGTGATCTGACTTTTTATAAATTATCCAAGCATTTTGAACGGTGACATCTATAGCCAAGAAAATATGGACCACCACCATTTTTTTCCTCTGATGTTAATTCGGTGTCGTGATTAATTTTTATTTATGAAATCCGTTCCTCCCACAGCATTATTATATTTTGTCATTGTGTGAGGACGCGGGACCTTTTTTATTGTCTGGAAAAACCTTTTACATTGGTTATTGGTTATAGGATGAGCGCCATGGTTTGTAGAAGCTGCTGTAACTAGATTATTGTCTTTCCAGCGGACCAAATAAATGCCATTTTCTCTCTCAATAGTATTATAACATCCTCTTGACTTCTTTTGCATACTTTTTGTAGTTTCTTAGGGACAATTTCGTCGTATACGGTTATCTCGTATAGTTCCAAAAGCTTCATATCCCCGCTCTCTTAGTTGTTTTAGAAGGGTAAAACTGGTAAAAGATTGTCAAAGTAAAAGGTATATGGCAATGTAGCTATTTCAGTTGAAAATTCATCCAGCATCAAGTGTTAAACCGCACTATAAAAATGGTTTGTTTCGTACGAAATAGGTAACCAAAGGTACTAGCGTTGCCACATGGCAACATCAACATTTGACAGGCCGTAGAGAAAAATTTTGGATAAATTTTTGGGATTTAAGTATGAAAGTAATTAATTAGATTATTACTTACCACATTTTTATATGCTATATTTTAAGTATTCATAATATTAAAAAAATATTATACTTACATCAGTTTGAAGTCCATGATTTCTAAAGCACATATACAGAACAAATTTTGAAGATGTATAAAATAGCACACAAAAGAAAAAATTATAAAATAAAAGTTACAAACGACTCTTCATGCTTTAGTTTACCATTCGGTGCACCATGTACTAGGTAGTATCAAAACGAAATTTACATCAGGCAATTTTATCCAAGTTTACATGCGTTGCCATATGGCAACACTAGTCCTTTAAGGGTTAACTTAAAGTTGTTCCTTGTATATTAATATTTCTTCTTTTAATATTATTTTTAAAAATTGCTTCATAAATAGAGCATGTTGTGATTTTTATTGAGGGCAAAGAATTGAAGAGACGAAGAATTGTGGAATGTTAATTACAATCAGTGTTATAAATGGATTGGTCTCCACAATGCTTAAACTTGCTTCGCTAATTCTGCCGATTTTTAAATACTAGTATCGCCTTTATGGCTAAAACAACATTATCAACAAATTTACCTGGAAAGTCTTAATAGATGGCGTGGTTAACAAACAAGTTTTTAAAAATAGACTTGTTTCATTCTTTCCCTGAAGCCATCATTTGTTTATTATTGCGGTATAACCAGTTACATTTGCAAAACTTGTTTTTTATTTTTCTGTCTCGTTTCATAAAATAATATTTTCCAGATCTAAGAAAAAAGAGGAAAGTTCTCCGTACCCTGTGGCTCGGTATTAGAAAACATGCATTCGCGTGTAAAACTACCGTTTACGGAATGGAAAGTATTGAAATGTTAGCACAAAATGAAAATACTAATTAACAGATGTTGTATGCATCAGAAGAGATTTTCTCATTCCGCGCGGTGTTCTCCTTTTTGCGGAGAGCTTTCGAGTAAATTCCAGAAAGCTTTCCACTTCTATTAAATTAATGGCGACCATTACTTCTTCTGTTTATCTCCTAAAATACCCCAAAATATATCACGGCGCCCGAAGTAATAACCGGCTCATATACCTGGAGCGCGTACGGTGGCACAGCGCGCGTCCCTTTTTTTGTTTTGCTTCATTCAAACCGGCTAATACAATTTGTACACCCAGAACTAATAGCACTATCCGGATAAACCAATTTGTTTCTATACCGTTTAATATTTAATGAAATTGGAACGATTAAAACAAGGTGGGCGTATCTAGCAATTGGCAATTCTTGTTTTTGCCGCTAGTGGAGCGGTAATCTACGGGAATTAGAAGGAGCCGCAATGCGGTAGGGACAGATTGGCGGATCACCGGAACTCACCTCGATTTTGCATACATCTCGTTGAGAGAGCTTTCGCACAATATTTTCCCTTGTAAACGAGAGACATTTTTCATGGAGCACTTAAGTAAAAAACACCTTCGTCTTTTTTGCATCATTTGCTCTAAGACACGCAGTTTTTCTTACAGAAGGAGTTCACCGGCGTAGAAAATTCGATTTTGGTTGCCCGTCACCCATCTGTATAGGTATGAATGCAATTTGCTGGTGTGAGAGAGAAGTGTGGGCGGCGCCGCGACGGAGGCAATATTGGAAAAGGAGATATGAAAAATGCTGGGGATATCGGGAACATTGTTTGAAGCAAACGTATAATGGAAGAGGGCGTCTGGAGGACGCTTGAACGGCCGATTGAGAAATGTTATCCACTTGCGTATGGGTCAAAGGAGACTGTGAATACATCAGAATTCATAAGTTAGACTCCGTTAACGGAGCGAACCGTCGAACGACTACTAGTCGAGCATAAAATTTCACTTAATACTTTACGTTTTTCGTCGAAAATACTTATTCGCCGATATGGAAATTTTTCGAACGGAAAGTGCCATTGTGCCACCTGCTATTGACGTCAACATACATAACGTACAGCAGAAAATAGTTTATACTACACCATCATTCTTCAACTGAACATATTCACTGTTAAATTTCAAGTTAAATTTAACATTTATAACTTCATCGTAAACACAGCCTGTACAAACAAACAGTAACTGTTTAAATTCAAATTCTACCATTATTATTAGATATGTTTTAATTTATTACTAGTTTAAAATCGAATTTAATTTTTAACTTACAAATCAAATTCTGATGTCCAGCATGAATAGTTGTCGCTTTTATAAGTGCAAGATCGTTATCTGTAGTCACTTACAAGCGTTCTTTGCAACTTAGTAAACTATTCGCGGAATTTAACCCCAAAGAAGTGGTTTTGTAGGGAACGCTTTAAACCTTCATGTTTTCTTGGAATTCAGACAAGGGAGAATCGCGAAAATGTGGCGCCTATTTCACTAATAAAAATCAAATCTCCCTAATAAGCGCCAAAATAAAACTTCAAAACTATACTTATACAGGGTGATTGAAATTCGAGTTTAAGCATGGGGATCTTGCTTATTATAATAGCTAGAGTATAGGTTTAAACTTGACAAAGTTGCCAAATTTGGTGCTTATTAATAATTCAAAGAGAAATTGAAAATAACTCAGACGGTATCCGACAAAATTAGGAAAAACTGGAAAATACGATTTTTGAAAATCGTCTATAACTCCTTTGGAATATGAAATATTACAAATGTGTAAAAACAGTGCTTAAGCAACTTCTTGAGCCGAATGGGATTGTGGTCACAATTTTTTCCTAGATCAGTTCGTTTTTGTTTTATGACCACCAATTTTATTTTTTCTTATGGGCGCAACGTTTGCTATTTACATAATCAAATAGCATTTATTTTTCTGAATCCATTGACGTATCACACATGGTATTTTACTTCTTTATTCATTGTCAAATTTAAAAAAAGGGTTTTAAACGATAACCATTATAAATCAGGTAGGCCGGTCGTTGTAGTTTATGTTGTTTCCATGACAACCAACTAACAAACTAAAAGTTTTGAAAGCCTATTACTAGTCAGATTAATAAATTTGAAAAAATGAACTTTAATACCGCAGAAAAACGCGACATGCTGCGAATTTTTTATTCATTGGATAGGATTTCTATATTGTCCAGTCAACGATATGCAGAAACATACCCAGGAGGAAAACAACCCTCGCACACATATTGTTGTACGTTGGACAGAAACTTAAGGAACTATGGGGCTTTTGCCATACCCAGAAAATAATATGGCAGAAAGGTTTCAGATGAAAGTAAAAAAAAACATTTTCATTACAAACAGATCCGGAAAAACACTATTTTTTACGTTAGCCAGAAACTTAAGTAAATTTGTTTAAAGCATGTGATAAAGTATAACAAAATTAAAAGAACGGTATAAAAAATTCGCAGCACATCGCTTTTTTCTTTGTTATTAAAGTTCATTTTTACAAATTTATTAATCTGACTAGTAACAGGCTTTCAAAACTTTTAGTTTGTTAGTTGGTTGTCATGGAAACAACATAAACTACAACGACCGGCCTTCCTGATTTATAGTTGTTATTGTTTAAAACGTATTTTTTCAAATTTGACAATGAAAGAAGAAGTAAAATACCATGTGTGATACATCAATGGATTCAGAAAAATAAATACTATTTGATTATGTAAATAGCAAAAATTGCCCCCATAAGAAAAAACAAAGTTGGTTGTCATAAAACAAAAACGAATCGATCTAGGAAAAATCTGTGACCACCATCCGATTCGGCTTAAAAAGTTGCTTGGGCAATGTTTTTACACATTTGTAATATTTCATACTCCAAAGGAGTTATAGACGATTTTCAAAAATCTTATTTCCCGGTTTTTTCTTATTTTCTCAGATCCCGTTTGAGATAATTTCAATTTCTCTTTGAATTAATATTGAACACGAAATTTAGCAACTCTGCCAAATTTAAACCTATACTTTAGCTATTATAATAAGCGAGATCCCCATGCTTAAACTCGAATTTCAATCACCCTGTATATTAAATATTCTTAACGGTAACATAAATTCAGTTTATACAATTAAATCTAAGCAAAATTTTAATTAGAGGCTCAATAATATTCACACAAAAATGTAAAAACTACGTCGTATAAAATCGAATGAAATCAAAATACTATAAGCAAAAATACAAATGTACCATTGCTTTTTATAGTATTTAGTTCCTCTTTGGCAATCAATTTTCATTTAACTAATAGAGCTAATGACTTTTTCATGTTATTTAACGGTTTTAGAAGCGTAAAATTGATGCATGGCCAAATTTTATTTATTTTGTGCTTTTAAAAAGACCACAATAGCATCCTTTAATTATGCAAAATGTTAGGTGTGACTGTTGTTGTTTAAACAACGTATCGTCAACACGACTCGCAATTGCTTAAAGTAACTCTGCCATGCATGGTATTGGCATGTTAAACTTCTTTAAATTCAATTCATGAATTCTTTTCTGCACTGAAAACACTTTTGCATGAAGTTTACCCTAGAATTTTATTTTTGTTTGAACGTTTATGTTTCGAAGTTTATTTTCTAGCTGATACCAAGTTACATATTTACGGTGTGGCAGTAATGGTCTGCCAAGTAATAATATTCTCGTTACGTACTTTCAAAGTTTTGTAGGTAAATTGCATTTGCGCTAGATTAATGCGTATTACGGCGCGAAAACTTAGATTGCACTCGTGGGACGAAACTTCGTGCGGTGTCCCTTTCGCTTTAAATAATTTTTATTTAGGGGCCGTTCGTTGAAGCTGCCATAACGAAATATACCATAAAAGCCCTACTTTGGAAGGATTCTAAAACATTGTTATGATTAAAAGGATTTAAAAACATTATGTCTGATTTTAACTTGAAGGTTAACGATTAAAATTTAAAAGAAAACATGGCGAAGAAAATAAGGTTTTGATTTTAATAAATTTAATTTACAAACGAGACGAAGCACTTGAATTAAATAAACATTAACAAACTAATAAAACAGCAGCTTAAAGATGACGCTAAGCCCTTGTATACACAGTCACACTTAACTACTAAATAAATAAACTAAGTAATGTCTAAGGATTAATTTTAATTTTAAAGCGAATTGTGTTAAGCAGTTTGAATACTGTGCGCGATTATCAGTTTCCATATATTGTTTGTTCAATGCTTTTTGTGTGCCAGTAGTTTCGCTTATATCAGTGTCTGATTACAAAGTTTGTCTCATTAATTCTGTTTATTTTAAACTTCACGATTTAACAATAGCGTTTGCAGAGCAATTCCTATATACTTAAGATGAAGTAATGCGACTTCCACCGAGTGCCAAGGTACTTCTTACAATTCCTGAAAGACGAACAAAGAGGGGATACATTATGAGCTTTTCAAAATTTAATATCTTAGTTGGAAGAGAACAAATTTACTGTACAATAAAGCGTATTTCTTATTCTTCTATTTTTATTTTGCGAAAGTTGTTTACAAAAGTTGCATTTTGTTGTAATTTAATGTGGCTTGCCTCCACATTTGTTTTTAAAAATGCATTACTAATAAATTATTTACAAAACACAACAAACATCAAATAATGTGTTTTTAATAATAAGAACTTTTTACAGATCAATATGAAGAAGTTTTATTACAAATACCTACTTGGTATTTGTTTTTGTTCACTGAAAAAAAATATAACAATATCCAGTTTATCTTTACATTAATTAAAGTGGCTATCTTAGTTCGTATGTTATTGTGTAGCTCTGATACAACAAGTAAACGATTATAAATCAGCTAAGGACTGCTGTAGTTCAAATACAGAGTAAAAACAACGATGATGATATTAATACCGAAATGATAGCGAATTCAGACTTTGAAAGTTCTTTAAAAATAGTGTTATTTTAACTAACTAAATTATATATCGCACCACAACCTAAAAACTCATTGAAAACCTTGAGTGAAATTGTTGACAAAGTCACTGGATGCTAGGAAAGTACTGCGGTTGCTAGTTGCTATTGCTACAATAATTGGGTGATATTTTTAATGCATAAAGTACGAATCCAAGCTTTCTTTAGCTACAAATAAGTGGTGTACTTTGTAAGCACGTGTCTGTATTTTAATCGCAGTTGATGTCTTAAATTTATGTGAGTTTGCTGTTTCTGAAATCATTGTAGAGAAAAGCGATTAATTTTACAAACAGTTAAGTAAAATAGGGAGCCATTAAGAACATAAACATTAACAAAGAGAAACAGACATCGCAATTTACAAACACCATATTTTCTTCAGGCATTCATTACCATTACGTGCTCAAAAATATGAAACACTCACAACTTGCATATTTAGCTGTAGACTGCTCGTTCCTTGTTCTTGAAAGGTAATATTTCATATCGGTCCCAAGGCGAAGGGTGAAAACTCAAGCTAAAAACTTGGGCCTAAATACATGCCATTCTTTCTACGCTCCGATGAAGACCTAATTAACCTAATTGCTAGTTTTCCGCTTGGTTACACATAAGAACTTTAAATGTTTCGGTGGATGCAGTAATAAACATATTTTAGCCCGATCGCGTGCGATAAAGTATTAACCACGAGGTGATTAATGTCTCCAATTACATTATTTAATGAGTAATTATACAAATTACGTGCAATTATTCGAGTTAAGGAACATTCTGAAGCCTAAACGCAAACTTAAACAGATATTTACACTTTAGAAAAGTACCTAAGCTACTTTTAATTGTAACAACGACTGTATAAACAAAATAAGTCATGTAATATTTTTGTATGTTTTAAGCCACAGGTTTTTATCGATGACGATCAGTTAATGCCATTTTGCTCCAACATGTAAATTATTTATCTTACTCTGCTTTCATGGCATGTTTCAGTGCAAGAATGCGACCTTATATTAGTGAGCATGAGCTGAAAGTACTAGATAAAGATCCTCTTATAGAAACGAGATTTAGTTTCGCAGTGCTAACAATGCACGTCAGCATTTTTGAACGTTTTTATGCAAAAGTAGCTTCTACATTATTATTTTTAACATGAAGAACAAGAGGATCTCGGAAACCGTCAGTAAAAGAAGATTGGTTACAGTCTCAAAGAAGTGTTATTTACAGGCATAGTAAGGATTTAAATCTAATTCAATCTAATTCCTAAAATATTAAAAAATATGTAAATTTCAGGTTTTATTTGTTACTTTCTAAACATTGACACTCGGTATTCGTAGTTCGTAGCTTAAATCGTGTGCCAAATTTAAACCTATACTCTAGCTATTATAATAAGCGAGATCCCCATGCTTAAACTCGAATTTCAATCACCCTGTATAAATTGTTTTCGGGTTGGAACCGCGTCGAAGGTTTCTTCATAACCGACGTTTTGTCTTCTTTTATCGGGTTCCAACCCGGAAACAACTGATATACAACACAACCTTATTTTACTTGAAAGTCTGTATATTTTTACATTTTCTTGTAGAAAATTAAATTGCCTACAAAAAACATTAAGCATGTCCTATATCTAAAATCACCATATCTCGAGTTATTTCAATATTAATTATTTATTTTTAAAAATGGTGGAGGTGCCGGGTATCTAAATTAGGTAATACAAATCAATTAATATCTCTGTTCTAAGACAAGCTACGAAAAAACTTTAAATACAAAAGTTGTTTGGCATTACGAATTGCATAACTCTGCATAACTTTTAAATATACAGAGTGTTCAGTTTTTGAGAACCGACATCCAACTTTGTTATTTTAAATACAACACTCTGTATATTTTTACATTTTCTTGCAGAAAATTAAATTGCCTACAAAAAACATTAAGCATGTCCTATACCTAAAATCACTATTTCTCGAGTTATTTCAATTTTAATTATTTATTTTTAAACATGGTGGAGGTGTCGGGTATCTTAATATGGTAATACAAATCAATTAATATCTCTGTTCTAAGACAAGCTACAAAAAAACTTTAAATACAAAAGTTGTTTGGCATTACAAATTGCATAACTCTGCATAACTTTTAAATATACAGAGTGTTCCGTTTTTGAGAACCGACATCCAACTTTGTTATTTTAAATACAACACTCTGTATATTTTTACATTTTCTTGTAGAAAATTAAATTGCCTACAAAAAACATTAAGCATGTCCTATACCTAAAATCACCATTTCTAGAGTTATTTCAATTTTAATAATTTATTTTTAAAAATGATGGAGGTGCCGGGTATCATAATATGGTAATAAAAATCAATTAATATCTCTGTTCTAAGACAAGCTACGAAAAAACTTTAAATACAAAAGTTGTTTGGCATTACGAATTGCATAACTCTGCATAACATTTAAATATACAGAGTGTTCCGTTTTTGAGAACCGACATCCAACTTTGTTATTTTAAATACAATACTCCGTATATTTTTACATTTTCTTGTAGAAAATTAAATTGCCTACAAAAATCATTAAGCATGTCCTATACCTAAAATCACTATTTCTCGAGTTATTTCAATTTTAATAATTTATTTTTAAAAATGGTGGAGGTGCCGGCTATCTTAATATGGTAATACAAATCAATTAATATCTCTGTTCTAAGACAAGCTACGAAAAACCTTTAAATACAAAAGTTGTTTGGCATTACGAATTGCATAACCCTACATAACTTTTAAATATACAGAGTGTTCCGTTTTTGAGAACCGACATCCAACTTTGTTATTTTAAATAGAACACTCCGTATATTTTTACGTTTTCTTGTAGAAAATTTAATTGCCTACAAAAAACATTAAGCATGTTCTGTACCTAAAATTGATATTTCTCGAGTAATTTCGATTTTTAATCTTTTTCGAAAAAATAAAGTTTAAACACAAATTATTTTTTTGCATCGTTAATTGGGTAGATACAAAAAAAGTTTAAGTGCAAAAGTTGTTTGACATCACGAACTGCATAACCTTGCATAACTTTTAAATATACAGAGTGTTCCGTTTTCTGGAACCGACATGCAGGTTTGTTATTTTAAATTCAACACTCTGTATATTTTTACGTTTTCTTGTAGAAAATTTAATTGCACACTAAAAACATTAAGCATGTCCTATACCTAAAATTGATATTTCCCAAGTAATATTGATTTTAAACTTTTTTGAAAAAATTAAGGTTTAACACAAATTATTGTTTTGCATCGTTACTTATGTAGATACAGAAAAAATTTAAACACAAAAGTGGTTTAGCATCACAAACTGCATAACCCTGTATAGCTTTAAATATACAGAGTTTTTGGTTTTCTGGACATGCAAGTTTGTTATTTTAAACACAACACTCTGTATGAAACTCAAAAACTACAATAAAAATACAGACGAGGGGGGGCGCCAAAAAATAATATGCCCCGGGCACCACTTACCTTCGCTACGCCACTAAGCAAGGACCAACAACAAGCTTTAAAAAATCAGAGAGAGAGAGGATTGATTTACCTCAATAAATGGATTTAAAAAACGCCTCGGCGTTAGCCATAATCCAAAGGATTATACGGCTCGATGATGACTTGTTGCAAATTTTAACGAATCTCTTATCTCTTACATTAAAATCTCAATGGTATCCCAAATTGGTACACTCTGTGTACTCTATGTACATTAATGACAATCAGATTTTAGTAATAACATATCTGGCCTGTCCATTAAAAATCGGTTTTTATCTTATAACGCCAGACGTTGCTGTAATCCAAGTAAAACTGCATTAAAAAGTCTTCCATAAAGTCTAAAACGTTGCAGAGTTTTCGTTTCATCGAAAACGCTTGCCATCCCGAATTCCGTGCCTGTTTTGGTGAGCCTACGAAAAGCTATGACATTAATAAGTGACACAACATAAACACTGCTGTTTGTAATACAAAAGTACAAGCCGACAAATATGTCATTTATTTCTGTTTTATATGATATACGAGAAAGATAACGCTGCCACGAAACTTAAATTTATTCTACGTCTGCCAGTTTACGTCCTACCACGTGGAAAATTCTGCCGACACGGAAATTCGAAGAATAACTTTTATGGAATTCTAAACTCGACACCATTTCCCAAAATAATAGCAATTATTTCATTTGATTGTCTAACATACTGTTCAATTAGACCGCTCCGAGTGGCGACGGCATTACAGGGGAAGGTTCCAACAATGTTACATCTTGGAGACAAAACGTTTAATTAATCAAAGCTGTAACTTTATTATACGTTGTTCCGTTTTAACAATGAATATTATGGCTCCTTAAAGTTGAGTTGCAATATATTTTACGGTGAAGTGTGGCTGGGCGCTTATAATTAGAATAACATTTTACTAAAAATAAGTTACCGATAACATCGGAAAATAAAGGTTATGAATTTTAGCTCCAACAAACACGACAGGGCAAAAACAATGATATCAAAAAACAAAACTTATTTTTATTGCCTTAAAATGTGATTTTCTGTACAGGGTGCCCACTTGCAGACTGAAGCACAGGAATTTAATATCATTTTGAACGTTTTCGTGGAATCCTTCTCGCCAATTTAACTTATAGGAAAAGTAAATATACCAAAAGATATACAAAACTATTGCTCCTCTAACTGTTCTAGTAACAAGACAAAAGGTGTTCTTTTTATATAAATAAAGATAAGTAGGTAAATGTTTGATAAGTAAGAAGGAGGTATTAAAAGAATCGAAGACACCAGCTTTTAATGCAGATGAAGAATGGGAACGAAGGATATAACAATTTGCTACAATGGGAACCAGGAGGTAGGAGAAGACGAGGAAGGCCCAGATCTGGGTTGTTGAAGGAAGCGGAAGAGGATTTAAGCAAGTTAGGAATTGTTAGATTGAAGGAAAAAGCCAAGAACAGGGACCTATGGCAAAGAATAGGCCAGAAAAAATTGATGTAACGGGAAGTGATCCACTCCATAAAACGGATCTAGAAAGCATCTATGCGGCGCAACCCCACAAGAGGTTAGCCGTTATATGTATAATACTTACCCATTCTCACGTACAGTTCAGAAACTTAGACACTAACACAAGAACAAAAACAAAGAATACAGGCACAGGAAACGAGATATCTGAGAAGAATAGAGGGATGTAGACTGATCGATAAAATCAGTAACGAAAATATTCGAAAAAAACCTAGTAGTAACAGATGATATTAAGAAATAGATGGAGACGAGTCAATTAAGATGGCTTGGACATCTACTACGGATGCCAGAAAGGAGATAGGCGAAAATAGAATGGAAAATGAAGATGAAGAGAAAAATAAATAGGGGAAGACCAAGAATAAAATGGGAAAAAGAAGTGAGGCAGAGACTAGAGGAAAAACGAGTCAGCTGAAGAGATGTGCCACAATAAGCTAACGATAGGCAGGAGTGGAGAAACATAACAAAGAAATAGAAAAGCATACCTCGACACTGAAAGGTACAAGAGGAACCGATTTAGAAGAAGAAGAAGATAAAAACACATTACTTAGGGTTCTTTAACATAAAATAAGACAAAAAGAAGTTTAACAAAATTAAAATGTGAGTATACACTTGGATTCACACGTTTTCTGAAAAACTTTTTAATCAATATTTTAACCAACTGAGGGTTAATAATTCCTAATTAAAAAATAAGCGAAAGTTATAAACAGTTTTTAATTTTTGAAATTACCGCGTGTTTTGTAATGCTGAACTTTACTCAATTTATGTTTTGAATCTTGCATTTATTGAAATATTATTTAAGTTTATGAGACAAATATTAGTTATTTGACCCTAAATGACGTTATTAAGGCTAAAATTTAACTTTATAAAATCGTTTAAGATCAGCTGTTATGGTTGAATGTATGTAAACATGCTTAAAATACGAACATCAAATGTACGCTACATTGTCGATGAGCTAGAAGGAGATAGATTTGCCATCGAACGTTGTTGCTTATATCTAGTCCAGAAACGCAAGACGCTGTTTGTCTCTTTTTAACACGTTGGTTGTAACAGTGGCACATGTCGTAGCGTTGTTGCCACCTCCTTTATGTGCTCCTGGTACAAAATATAAGTATAAAATGTCACCGATAGTCACAGCCTGTACAATTTTTGAATTTATAATGTTTTTTTTTTTTTTTTTTTTATAATTTCGTGATTAATACTGGTCCGGCTGGGCCAACCATTAATTTTTCTATATAATAAAATGGAAATGTAATAAAATGAAATTGATGAGGATGAAATGATTACTTAATACTAGAGAATTTATAATGTGACTTGAGTATTGTTTCATTCAAAATAGGGCTTATTTAAGTATTTATTATAACTTCCTTCAATAATCGTTTTAGCAGTTTAGCAGATTTGTTAAAACTTTCTTAATTATTGATCAATCGATTTAGATTTGTATTGGTTTTCTGTTGTAGTTGTTCTTTACTATTTATTTCCTAATTAGTACAGCGCCAAGTAATGGTTTTTGTCGGCAAATTTGCTAAAACAATAATAAAAGTAACAATTTCGCTCGAAAAAACTTTTAGAACATTATAACGCAAGGGGAAAGCCGCTGTTCTTTCAATTCTTTTTAATGCACAAGAGGCTAGATTGTCAAATGTTAATTTTAAAACGGAAGATTATGCGGTTCGCCCGTTTTACCACTTACCATAGGGACAATAGGTATCCGTTTTTCTTGAACAAACGATGCTGTCGGGACGGCGAAGTGACGCCACGACAGGCGTGCATAATTTACAAGAATAAATCTTGATTTAAGCAGAAATTTTTAGAACCAATTTTACTCTCACGAGCGCAAGCGTTGTTCACTATTTTGTAACGGAAGTAAATCAAAATTTGCTTTATAAATTCTTTGCAAAGGCAATTACGCTAATGCGGAAAAGCACTTAAATCGATCGTAAAAAAAATAAACCAGGAGAGGAAATGTATGCAACCATGAAGCTGTTTTTGTGCCGAACGTTTCGAGATATTTCACAGTTATTATACGGGGGAATTTTTTCGCTCGCATTGTTGAAAGCACTTTTTAATATTGCTGTTTCTTGCATGTAACTGTATGCTACATTCGAATGCACTCAAAGTCGATACTGTATTAGAACGGCAGTTTAGTGTGTTCGCTTCGGGGGATGTTCATGCAGATAAAGAAAATCGAAATTAAATGACCACCTATAAGCTTCGATTCTATAAAACAGAGGAATATTTCAGCGCAGTGCGACTATGCAAATATATACCATTATTGTAGATACATGATTTCACATTCGTTTAATGTTCTATTTCAATAAAATCCTAAATTTTAAGATCAATAGGCCATTTATACAGAGTGTACAAAAAGTAACATCTCGTCTTGTGGCAACTTTACAAAAAAAAGTTTCGAATAAAAGTTGTATGTGGTAATTTACTACATCACCTAAAATTATTTTCAACTATACACAGTTTTGTCTTTGCGTACCGATACGTCACTTTGTTTTCTTAAATAGAACACCCTGTATATTTAGCATAAATTGTCTTTCAAAATGTATAGGGTTTTAAGTGTCTAAAATCAATCGTTTTGAGTTATTTAAGTTTTTCTGAAAATTTTGACAGAAACAGGACTCTTTAAAAAAATATTGATATTTCACAACATAGAAATTTCAGAACGAATTCCTTTGAAACTGTGTTCGACAATAGTATCACAGTGATTGCTGACTAGTTAAAATTTTAAAATAATACAAAGGGTGTTTTTTATGCTCGGTCCAATTGGTTAAACTTTAACACGGATAGTCAATTCTTTTAAATAGAACACCCTATATATTTTTACATATTCTTATCGATAATTTAATTACCTTTAAAATTTGTTAAAGGTCTATTATGTCTAAAATTAATATTTCTCGAGCTATTGCGGGTTTCATGATAATTAATGGGCACAAACAAAATATTTAATAGAAATTAATTAGCCGGCTTTGGAAATATCTGGATAATTTGTATTGAATGTCAACTAGCGTTCTACTTTCATCTTTAAGCTATATGTTTACCCGATTATAAATTAGTTTAATAAAAAACAATTAAATCAAAATTGTTTAATTGACATAAAAGAGTTTCCTTTTTTAGGCCAATGTGATGAAAATACATACCTTCTAAGAATACATATTGTATGATTAGTTTCTGCAATATAGGTACCTAAAATTACACCCCTATTAATAAAGAACTAATAATATTATTAATATTAACTCTCAACTGCTCTTATAAACAGGACATTTTAGTAACATGACTTCGATTAGTTATCTGTTCAATAAAGTATACGATTTTGTAGTTGCTCATTTAGAACTATTTTCGTAAATAAATCATTTTTATGATACTATCTTAAGTAAATTACAAATTTAATTGTGAAAACCGCATGTTGCTAACTTTACCCAATTAAAAGGTGCAGGGCGAAAACCCTTATTAATTTAATTTAATAAACGATGTTAAAAATGTTATTTTATTATTTAATAAGGTGTTCGAATTGTCTTGCTTCTTCTATTTGACAGTACCCACGCCCATTATAAAAAGTTGATATGACATTCTGCCACTTCTCATCTGAAATCTGTTCGGTTGTCACTATTATTCGATTTCTAAGATTATCTAAATTTTCTGATTTTGCTCTATATACGTTATTTTTGAGGTATCCCCACAAAAAGCAGTACAAAGGTGACAAATCTGGAAAGCGTGGTGGCCATTCAATTGTACCTCGCCTTCCTATCCACCTCTTTTATGTGGATTAAACAATTTCGATTTTATTGTTTTTAATTAAACTAATTTATAATCAGGTAAACATATAGCTTAAAGATAAAAATAGAACGTGATTTGATATTTACAACTAATTATCGAGATATTTCCAAAGCCGACTAATTAATTTCTATTAAATATTTAATAACGTGCAAGTGTTATTAATTTCAGGGATAAAATGCTAATAAACTACAAGTTTAATAATTAAAATAAACGCCTATGAACGTTTTTATTAACAAAAAGCATCCAAATTAAACTAATTTTTTTGGCATCCTGATGAACGAATGACAGTTATAAGACAACTAATTGACAAAAAAATCCATTTTTGTTATTCCAAGGCCAATATGACTTGAAGCAATGTGTTGAAAAAAATTGACCCGCCTGCGATACTTAGATCTATGTCAGGCCGCGACATTTTGACACTTACCTCGTAGCTTTGACGATTGTTTTAAAACACAGGCGTAACTTTCATTAGGATAATTTTTGATATCACGATATTTTTTGTAAGAAAAAAATTCATGAATTATAAAAGTTTAAAAAGAATTTCTTCTAACGTAGAGTTGTACGGTATTATTTTTGCTTCGGTATGTCCAAAACATTTGATGAGACACATTGCTGATTGTGATTGTTCCTGTGTTCCTGTCCTCGGAGATTACATTTCCCCAAAGTTTCCCTAATCTGTAATAGCAAAGCCGAGGTACGGGTAACTTCCAAGCAGGTAAATCGACTTGGGACTTGTGTGGTGTTTCAAATACCCAAGACGCACGAGAAACCGGGAAATAACATCGTGATTAAAAATTTACTCGAAAAATCTGTATTTTCTACCGAAATAAATTCTCCTCGCAAATATAAATAACTCAAGAATTTACTAAGATATGAATTTTAAATTATATTTTACACACACGCCGTGAAATATTCACGAATAATGTTTTATTTTGTGAGCGTAGGGTTTACGGTAAGCTACAACTGTGAAATGCTCTTGAATTACAAACGTTTATGATTAAATAATGGAGTTCCAAAGAAGTCACAAAATGTTTATAAAGCCCTCACCATCTAAAGGTATGTTCGGGAGCGCGCACCGAGATCTTGACTCATTTATCTTTAAGATAGAGCGGAGGGTTAATTGATAAATTAACACTTTAATTAATGTTTACCAAAACAGAATTAATTGATTCCTCAAGTGCCTACAGTTTGCGCTGGTTTTCTGTTTGACTCCGTGCCTTGGTCTTTTTACAGTGTTAAAACAAGTCATTTAACTCACTCTTGGCATTAAAAAATCTAATGGATGCAAAATAGACCACCTATATAATTATTGTCCTTTTACTAGTTTACAAAATTGAACTAAACTTAAACTGAGATCATTTCACAATTCAAACAAAATTGTGTTGTTAGTTTTTAAGTAGCGTTTTAGTTATACAATTAATGCAGTTAACTTTTGATTTTCTTATGTATGTCAGATTACATAATGGCATATACAGGGTGGTGCTTTTTTCGATGCTCACCATTGCTATCTTGGACACGGTAAGAGATACAAGGTCGGTTAAATTAGAGAAAAGTTGCACATTTTTATGGCCATTGAGAATCTGAAAAGAAATCCTGAATATTTTGATTCGTTTTTGATTTATTACAAAAAAACTGAAAAATGTGATTTTAGAAAAATATTATTATCTTTCCTACCATTGACGCAATTTCATTTAAACTTGGTAACTTTATGTTTTTGACCGTCCTGGGTTTGATGACGTCAACAGAAATTTTCTAAGCCTTCTAGATTTCAAGTTGCGATAGTCAACTTTTTTATTTCTTATGGCCGCCATATTGGATTTTTACACCATCAGACAGACAAAAAAATTAGCTTTTCAGATTGGTAACCAACATACTTTTTTTCTTTCAAAAAAATTGTTGAAATTTGAAAATTTGTATAAATAATCTATAAAATCGCGAATGTTCTGAAAAACAATTGAAATATAATATAAATAAAAGTGACACAACATTTTATAGGTCTAATAAAATAACGAAATTACAATAAATTTAAAACACCAGATAAATAATTATTTAAATTGTTTAAAGTGCGCGCCGTTATGTATGATGTACTTAGTGGTTAGTCCTCAAATTCATTTCGTCCACTGCCTTTAGGATAGTTTGTCTCGAAATAGAGTCGAAAGCATTTTTGATTTTACGGCGAAGAAGTTCAATATTTTCCGTTAGGGTTGCATAAACAACATCAATGTAAAAGTAATCCATAGGCGTTAAACATGGCGATCGCGGAGGCCAATGAACAGGACCAAACGTACCAAGTCAAGAATTTTGAAAGCGTACATCTAAATTAATATCATTTTACAATGCGGGCGTTGTGAGGACCAGCTCCTTCTTGCTGAAACTACTGATGATTTTGAATTGTTAATAATGGCAATTCGCCTAACATATCTTCTAAATATGTTTCCAACAATCTTAATTTCGTTATCGTTAGACCAATAAAATGTTCTGTAGCTTTTATTTATATCATAGTTTCAATTGTTTTTCAGAGCATTCTCGATTTTATGAATTATTTACACAAATTTTAAAATTTTAACAAGTTTTTTGAAAAAAAAGGTATGTTGGTTACCAATCTGAAAAGCTAATTTTTTGTCTGTCTGATGGTGTAAAAATCCAATATGGCGGCCATAAGAAATAAAAAAGTTGACTATTGCAATTTGAAATCTAGAAGGCTTAGAAAATTTCTGTTGACGTCATCAAACCCAGGACGGTCAAAAACATAGAGTTACCAAGTTTAAATGAAATAGCGTCAATGGTTGGGAAGATAATAATATTTTTCTAAAATCACATTTTTCAGTTTTTTTGTAATAAATCAAAAACGAATCAAAATAACCAGGATTTCTTTTCAGATTCTTAATCGCCATAAAAATATCCAACTTTTCTCTAATTTAACCGACCTTGCATCTCTTACCGTTTCCAAGATAGCAATGGTGAGCATCGAAAAAAGCACCACCCTGTATTCTCCAACTTCTGCAGTAGTTAGATTGTGTGAGTCAATAAGAGCTACATTTTAAAATTGTTTGCGCTCTTAATGAGCTTTATTTTCAACTTAATTGTGATAAATGTGCATGTACCTCCATGTAATAGCTTATTACTTACATTTAAAATGTTGATAAGGCAGCTATATGATTATAAACATGAGCCTTTTTTTAAAAACCGTATAAAAATAGTGCCTGAGGCTAATCTAGTTACCATTCTCGGTATTCTGCAAGTAAAGAACTTTTTCCTTTTAATGTTGTATGTGCAGAGCTGCAATAAGGCAGCAGCTGAAACATAAAGAGGACGAAAACTTTTACATCTCTTTACGCTTCCGAAACTTTCCTCTTAACTAATGTATTTAAATTTACCGCTACGTTTGGTGAAGATGAAACTTATAATAATAAATTAAAATTATTAATCCCTCGTCTACTTTTATTCCCGAATAATTTAATTTAATATGAGCTACGAGCCAGTCTCAGTTATTTAAAGACCATTTAGCTAAGATAACTTTGAAAAAATGCAAATAGTAGAGTGAGACGCGATGCGCCCTTTTAATGGCGGTTTATATCTCGGAAATAGTAGTTAGCAAGTTTTAAGTTTTCCTCTGGGAAAACGGTAAAAACCCCAACTCAATCAGCGACAAAAAGTGCTAAATTAGTCTTTGAGTTGGTTATTTTAGGGGTCGGACTTTTATGCAATTTGTTTTGCGAATAAGACAACTTGAAGATGCATTTATTGAAAGTAAAAAAACTTTGTGTATGGAAAAAATACACCTCCATATTGTTTAGTTCTTTACCTGTCATTTGAGGTTTCAAAGTCAATTCATCTTCGACGAGTCGGTTTAAGTTACAATATCTGGCAAGGCAATAGGAAACGATAAATTTACTGCAGATATGGTAAAGAATATGGGAGAAAAAGCGAGGCTGAGAAAAAGATACTGGAGACTGGAAAATGGGTTTGATATTACCACTTTACAAAAAAGGAGACAACAAGAACTGCAACAACTAGAGAGGAACGACTCTACTAAGTACAATAATGAAATTATTTGAACAGATAATTGAAAAGAGACGCGTAAGAAAATACGTGGCCAACGCGCCATGGTTTGTTACTAATAAAGTTATATAGTGTGATCTTCATATGTGCTTAGTGTAAAATGTGATCCAAAATTTTAGTGCCAAATATTAAGAAAGATTGTCTCATCACCCCAACCTTTTAGCAGCAAAGTTGTGAACACTGGACAAACTAAAAGACTAAAGAGGCATAAACCTCTAGACTTCCCTAATCGTTTGAAGTAAAAATTTAACCTATGTTGCCAATAATAAATTAATTTAAGTAAATTTAAACGCGTAGATGCAACTGGGCAAACTTATCCTACACGTTAAATTAAAGCCACAACAATTTACTTATTGTTCATAAAGAATAGATTGTAAATTAATCATAGATGCCATAAAAAAAAAATTGCCTAAATCCTGCTACATAAATTTAGTTTGTTTGAAATATTATATTTTTTCGCCGTGTCTTGTATCATCCCTCTGAACTGAAGCGTGAGTTCTGAGCACAGAAATGAAATTTAAAAGAGTATGGAGCAATTTCTATTTTTATACAACATTTTTATAGCAACTTGAAATATTAAATTTTAATTCCTGATTACCGGTATGCAGCTTTGAGTACATCTCTCCTAGCTAGATGTTAATTTTCGTTTCCTTCCAAGTTACGACGCGCCACTTTTTATTTCTATTACACAACCGGTGCTTTAAAATTTATGAACAATTCTTTCCATCATTTTGCCGGCGAGCTCGCACAGTAGTGTCGGTAAATAAGTCATATACTTTTTATGCACATTCGGGGATCAAATAGGTTCTGTACTGTACATATGTATTTTTGACAAACAATGGAAAACACACGAATATCGCATATTGCAATAAGCCACCTTTCAAAAGGTATTTGCGATACGCGATGTTACATTGGATAAAAATTCCATTTGACATGAGGAGTTCATATTGCGTTTTTTTTCCGTACATTTTTTATTCACTGAACAAAAGTTGATGGCTAGCATATTGAGTGGTGTATTAAAATGTAATTAACTTATTTTAGTCTACGGTAGAGCGTTCATAATGTCGCTTACCAGCGGACGTTAATTAATGCTTGCAACAAAACAATTTAAAATTTAATTTTTCTTGCATTTTTTTACATCGAATGCATCAAAGCATTTTTTTGTGAATACCAAACAAAAAAAAAAACATAAATCACAGTATACAAGGATGATCAAAAATAAGAAAACTCTGACTAAGGCCTGGCTGGACCAATTTCAACTTTGAATGTATTTTTCTCATGGAGGAAAAACCTCGTATGGACCTCATATTTCATGATATCCTCCACGAACATGTTTTAGTATATTTCGAAACAAAAAAAGTAATCAAAAAAATTGGCGGGGTGAAGGGTTAGACATACAAGGTTGGTATTCGTAAGCTGTGTACCACTGGTCTGGCTCCAGTGTATATTTTGTATATGATTTTTCAAGTTTTCTCACTTCTTATCCTTTTTTTCGATTGTTTTAGTGTTCCTGAATCACTATTTAATAGTGATGAAAAAAATCTACATCTTTTTCCCGAAAAATATTTTTGTACCATCAACTATAACCGATCTATTTACGATTTAAAAAAATACTTCTGTTTTTTGTAAAGTAACTAGCTTGCCATGGAACTTTTTTAAAACTTTAAAGCATCATTGAATAGGCCTTAGAAAAAAAAACAATTTATCTAACTTAAACAAGTGGCCCTTCTAAGTATATATCGAAATAAGTATTAATAACTCTTCGTTTGTGCTCTTGTGATGTAGTAGTTAGTATTATGGAGCTCAATTTTAAATTTGTGTTAAAATTTATAACAGAAGTGGCACTTGCTACAACCATTTTAGATTAAAAGGTCTTTTCAAAATTGTGCTTTTTAAATAGTTTTTTGAAGGTAATTTAAGCCCCGCTCGACATTTTTGTGACGTTTTTCGACGTAGAATCATGCAAAGAACAACGCTTTGTTTAAAGTGTTCACCAGTTTATACACATTCTGTGTATTTACTACATGAGTTTTAATATTTACGTGCCTCTAGCTAAAAAGAGCATTAATCACGAAATTGAATACTTTAAAAAAGCAAAAGAGACAAAGGATGTTTGTTCAGCACAATAAAAACAAAGTAAAACGCATACGAGAGAAAAACAGGCAAATTTTCTCACATTAGTTCCAATTCTTTTCTGTCTTTCCCATCATTCTATTTTCTCCCATGTAAGTCTCTTCGGAAAATTGCCTTTTTTACGTCTCTTATACACATTGTTTGGGCTGTCCGCTTTTTTATCTGTTTACTGATCTCCAGTTCATAGCTATCTTTGGCAATTTTTTTGCATGCTTCAACGTCAAAATCAAATCAATCCAAGAAAACACAATATCACCACCGAGGAAAGCAATTAATTATACTTGCAGATTCATAGACAAATATATGTATTTTAATATTAATGAACAATATCTTAGCTAGATAAACATACCTAAAGCTTAAAATACCAATGTTTTTGTTAAAGAAAAACAGAAAAACTCCCCTTCGTTAGATAAACAAAGCTTTTCAGTAAATACGATCAGGTTTCAAGTTCTGCACTGGCGTTTGCGGTGCTAGACAAACTAATTTAATTTTAAATAAACCTTATATCATGCAGTAACAAATAGCTTTGTTAATATTTTCGTGCCTAAATGAATTGGGCTTTTAATGCAGTTACCACTAATATCTAGCTAGCGTGCGTATAGCGTTAATTGGCGACAAGCAGTTTGGAAAATCTTGCAATATTAGCGGGGGTACATTAAAACCGGGTTCTTTAAACAAAACTTGTCGTTCTCAATTGCCGGCATTGTGTCTGTTGTAATAACATTGCTGTTTGTGCGTGCTTGGTTGTCTGTTTGCGAACTTTGCTGTAGATGTAACTGCTTAGGGTTGTTTAATGAGTAGGAAATGACTGGTAGAGGTAACATACACGCTTTGTGCGGTGAGCGTGTTATTGTTTGATAGAACTTCAATTAACAATATTTCTTGCTTCAAAGTACGTTTACGGTCTTATGCGAATTATAATTTCAAGCAGTAACTGGCACTTAAGACACAGTTGTTTCTACAAACAGAACCTGCGTTGAATCTGCTTGTCTTAAAGGCATATGGGGGACCTCTAATCATTTTAATTAAATAGTAGACTTATCATACGCACCTGAGATTTCTTGGTAATGAGCTTGTTCTTAGATACCGTGAATTTTAAATAAGGGTGCCTAAAAGATTTCTTTGCTTCATTAAAAATTAAAAAATTATCATTATATAATATAATATATAATTATCAAAATAAACAATATCGGTGGTTGCACATAGCGAAAAAAAACTTTAAATTGTTGGTAACCATGTTATAACATACAGGGTGCGCCATTAGTACGATAAAGTCCATTATTGCCCTTAATGTCAACTTAATAAAAAAAAGTTTTTATTGAAACTTATAGTATTTCTAGACGCGCATGTTTTAAAATTATTTTCAAGTATACAAGGTGTTTCATAAAAGTGGGGCGTCACTAAAGGTATTTTTTTTAAATTGAACACCCAGTATAGTTTTGCATAATCGAATTCATCAAGAAAATCTCCATATGACAGTATTTTGTTTTTTTCATTTTTTTGCGACGTTACCAATTTATCTTAAAAAATCTTTGAATTTCCAGAAAAACAGGGTACAATACTTGTCAAGAGCACAACGTTATGAATAATAATTGGCTAATGATATTTTGCACATACAAAGTCAAAAGGTGTAGTCATAGTCTAAATCAGCGATTTCCAAACTGGGAGGCGCGCCTCCCTGGGGAGGCGCGGACTAGTGCAAAAGGAGGCGCGAAAAGTTTTACAGAAATGACACATGTAGTAAAACGTTTTATTATTCTGTCAATGACGTTTATTTTTTTTTGTATTAATACATTTTTTACCATTTAAAAATGTGTCTGTATTATTTTATGAAATAAGGAGGGGCGCCAAGGTTAGATTTTTTTAAGGGGGGCGTAGTAGCATAAAGTTTGGAAACCGTTGGTCTAAATACATCAAAATTAATTTATATTATACAGGGTGTTTCTTATAGATGTGCCAACTTCCCAATTTTCAAACATCAATAACTTTATTTTTTTAAATGGAACACCCTGTATATTATTACGTCATTTTGTTGCGTTTTTGTTTTTCTTCAACTTTTCTTAATACTTACCTATACCTTTGGTTTTCTCACTGTTATTAGTGCAATTCGCCACAGCGCAACCTCTACCCCCTCTTAATGTACTCATGGTTTAATTTAAACACGATACCGTTCATTAGGGTGGAAACTATATGATTTAAATTAATTTCTTGCAATATGTTTTTTAAAATAAAGTACTATACACAAGCTTTTAAAACTGCTGTTGCATCAAAAACACGTTTTGTTTTTGAGTCAGTTGCAGTTACGGGGCAATGAATAAACAGCTTGTATGAAAGATCTACAAAGTAATGCACGGTGCTTCAGTGGAATGCGGCCTAAATGTAGGCTGTTGTATCCAAATGGATACAGGCGGCCCATTGGGCCAAAATGATTGGTATCCATATGGATACAAATGGTGCTTAACGTGTTGAACAAACGGGGCGAATTATTATGAATAAAGTTGGCCATTGATTTGCATGCTAAGTGACGTATTAGGGAAAACATTGCTACTACCATTTGCTTAAATTAAAACTTTAGTGATAATAACTTGTTTGCGTCCATGAAATCAGTAATTCAAGGTAAGAATCAAGGATTTTTTGATTTGTTATCTCCCATTAGCTAATTGTACACATGTGCTATGGCAAATACAATTATTAACACTGATTTAAAACTCATAGGAGTACTTTTTACTTTTTAATCTTTTGTTACAGTTGTAAATATATAAGCAAGTTATTATTAACACACATATAAAATTTATTGTGTCGCGTCAACTGACAAAAACAGCTAGAAGGTAAAATACCCAAAAAATAATTTGTCATTATAGGTAATTACTTTTTAAAATATACAAAAACAAACTGTTATCAGAGGTAATTACTTTTTAAAATATACAAAAACAAACTGTTATCAGCGCAAAAAATGTTATTTTAAATATTTTTTTATGAATAATGGACAAACAAAAGATTAATTTTGACTATAAAAGAACAAAGAAAATAGAATTTAACCAGTTCAAATACATATAACAACTGTACAGGTACACGAAGCTAAACCAACTTGAAAGAGTAAGTTAACTTAATGTATTTAATTTGTAATAAAACTATTAACTGTTGCAATATGTGAGTCAAAAATTAAGTCTGTTTGGGTATTAATAACTTATGTCAATGCCTTTTAACAATCGGTCCGCGGGCCAGATGCGGCCAGTAAAATTTTGTAAAGCGGCCCAGGGCTCGTTTCTTGAAGTCGATTTTATTAAAATTGGAATTTAAAAATCTAGAACTTCTGATTCATTTCATTTTCGTAGTGATAACAATAATCAAGAATTATATTGCGCTCGATTTTAGCAGCATGTGCCTTAAAGATTTGAGAATTACCTATATGCAACACTTTATCATTTTGACAAATAAATTCGTCAAAAAATTTGTAGGGGAAGGTAATTTGAACCTTTTCAAAGCAAAATTAGACTAAACTGCTATAAAATTACTTTTAAATCACAATCAAGTATAAGTATGTGTATATTTAAACTAAACTTTATTAATTGGTACTATTAAGTTATTAGAACAAACGTTTATGTTTTCCTGCAGATCATCAACAATACTTGAAAACTATTTATATCGTTCTCTAACGCATACAAATGAAAAATAGCCGTTATGCAAAGTACTACTCCGGTATTAGCAGTTCCGCCATGCAATCTGCAGACACTTTTTTCGTCAATGTTTAGAACTTTTTCTGTGCCTTAGCTACAATAAATTTACAACTTTTTCGTCTCGCATTAATAGGTCTTCCAGGCAATTTTTCAAATATCTAGACCAATATCCAACTTCAAAATATTTTGGCTAGTGTTGCCCATACACCTCTTCTATCTTTGGTACATTACAATTTTACATATACAGGATCCCGTGTTGAAATGCTAGATAAATTTTGGGACTTTGATCTCTTTGTCTTGTTTTTTATGTTATGTATTGTTTATTATTTCATTGTTTTCAGAAGATGAAGTTCTTAGCAGTCGCTCTTGTCGCAGTGTTCTTTGTTGCTTTAGCGTTGGTCGATCCTGCGGAAGGTAATCTTCTGTTACAATAATATTGTTAACATCAAGTATTTAATTTTTTTCCGTTTTCGTTTGAAGCTAAGATACCTGAGCCCCCTGTACCATGTACCAACGCGACTGTAGGCACTGACTGTTCTACGCCATGTACCAACTCGGGATGCAAAGAATGGAAATGTGCCACCGATGGAAAATGCCGCTGCAATACATGTGGTAAAAATCCAAAAATAGAAAATACTCATTTAAGTTTGATTTATTTCTGATAATAGAGCATGTACAAAGACTTAAAGGTTACTTTAAAAAAATATATCTTAACTTGCTTTATGTGTACAGGGTGATCCAAATTCGATGGGATTTGGGTATCTGGCTTAATATTTAAGATGGAGGACCAGCTTTTGTTTAATAAGTTTCTCATTTAACTTTTTTTGGTAACATTAATATTTCAGCAGATATAAGCTGGACAATGAAAAACCAGCCACACTGTATATAATTATATGGATAATTCTATAAACGATAGTTATTTCTGATAATAGAGCATGTACAAAGACTTAAAGGTTACTTTAAAAAAATATATCTTAGCTTGCTTTATGTGTATAGGGTGGTCCAAATTCGATGGGATTTGGGTATCTGGCTTAATATTTAAGATGGAGAAGCGGCTACATTACCCAAAAGGAGCAGTTTTTTTTTAGTTAAACTGAGAACCGTTTTTAAAAATATTCTATCATTTCCGGTTTTTGAGTTATTAGCACATATCTTTTCGATATTTACAATAATTACGGAGATATGACACATTTTACACACCTTTTTACACCGAAAGCGATATAATAATTTTGAAAACGATTATAAAAAACTGCACATTTTTGGTAACTTAACCGCTTCTTTATCTTGAATATTAAGCGAGATACGTACTCACGTATTAGCATCGAATTTGGACCACCCTGTATAAGGTTTAGTACTTGTTTTTGTATACTGAGTGTACCACTTAGTTCGGTGCACTATGGCGATATCGTCTAATGCAAAAGAAAGGGATTCATTTAAATTAGCAATGAGTGCAAAGAGGTACATATTGTTCTCAAAATTTGACAGGACACCCTGTCAAATTCGTAGTTCAGCACAGAGATTTCACATATCTTAAGAAAACGACGATGTAAGTAAAATAGGAAAAAAGTTGCATAATTTAGTGTGTAATCTTCTTTTACGATAAAATTATGTAACAATGCAATATATTTTTTTAATTTATTGTTTAAAATTGGGAGCATTAAAACCGAATTGAGATGTACTACAGCAACTATATTTGATAAATGTACCACAGCATGTCAAACCCGAAGTTGTACGGGAACAGCTCCTTGCGTAGACTCAAAATACGTCTGCAAAGGATGTAAATAAATGTCCCCCTGACAACGAAATACTTACAAATAATATAGCTAAAAAAAACTATTTCCGGATTATTCCATTAGTTTTAAAAACTGAATATAAAACACTTCTTAATACTATTCCTACTATTTAATATTTTAAGTTTTTTCTTTTTATTTAAAGGCAAAACTACAACTCCTACAACAACAACTACCATTGCTACAACTCCAAGTAAGTGTGGTCCTTAATTATTATGTTGACGGGGTACAGTCAAGTGATGTCTTAGGTTGTTCGAAAATAAAAAGCGATTCCATGAATATAAAATCTTTACTAATACATCTGGCTAAATGTTTTGTGTATCAATTAATTAGTTTTAAGCACTGGCACCATGCACAGCAACATAAAAAAATTAAGTTTGGTTCATTTGTGATAATACATCTTGTACAAGCTGAAAATAATTTTAAGACGTAGATCTTTTCAAACCAATAATTTTATGTATTTAAGTTTTTTTCTATCTCCTACGGGCGGGGCGCTATGAAAGCCCGTTGTTATAATGACCCTGTATATGGCGATTTCGTCTAATTTAAAAGAAAGGGACGAATTTAAATTAGCAAAAATTTACATATTATTAACAAAAATTGACAGGGTGTTCCCAATTATTGGTTCAGCTCAGAAATCTCGCTCATCTTAAAAGAGCGACTATGTAAGTGAAACAGGAAAATAGTTGCATAATTTAGTAGGTAATCTTGTTTTACGATAATATTTTGTTTCCATTCAATAAATTAATATTTTATTTCCTTTAAAGGTTCCGAAATGAATCTCGGATACCCATGTACATCACCCACGGATTATACCTCTTGTGTCGACGAATGTAGGGATACATACAAATGTACCCTCCCAATTGAATGCCGAAACGACCAATGCGTCTGCAATGGATGTCCTCTTCCATAAATGACTCATGCATGTAATTGTAAAATACTTATTAATATGGCAAAGCGTTTTGTCGATTATTCACTTAGTTTTAAGAACTGCACCATGCACAGCAATATGAAAAATTTAAGTTTTGGTTATTTGTGATAGTACATTTTGTACAAAGCAATAAACGTTACTTTAAAAAAATGGTTGCCTTACTTTATGTGAATAATGTTTATTTGTCTACACACCACTAAATTCGGTGCACTGTGCGGATATTCATTAGTAAAGGAGAAACATATTCGGTTAAATTAGCAAAGAGTTACACACTTACTTGTTTTCTACAACCAGTTGTTAAACAACGATATTTTAATGCAATCCGTTTCCATCGAAGGACACTCTACTTCGTATCCGTGTTTATCGATATTAGGAATTTTTTGAATGGAGGCTCATCCAAATAGAGATCCAATTGGGCCTCTTTATTTAGACAGGGACTGAGAACGGAACGAAAACGAAAACGTTAAACGAAATTAACCGACATTTTTTTAAGAACGAAAACGAAACCGAAAACGAAATTATTATTTTTCGTTCAAGAACGAAAACGAAATAAATATTTTCCAAAACCGGTTTTTACCGATTTTAACCGGTTTTATCACTATTTAAATTTTATTTGTTAAACACAAACGCGAATTTACCTTCTATGCTGGGGAGACTCCATAAGACAGTAAAAAATCTCACTTGAAATAAGTGAGCTTCACTTTTCTTCATATATTTACAAAAATATGTATTAACAACTTTACTGTTTATACTTGGAATTTCGTGTAACACAATTAACGGTACAGATATTCTCTATTTCTAATTTGTCCTTTAGATTATCAATATAGAATACGTATATACTTGATTGGATATATATTATTAATGTGTATGTTTTATTTGCGTTTAGACATAATAATAGTAAAATTTATTCTTACTTCGTAAAAGACTAATGTAAAAGAAGATTTATTGGAAGATGTGTTGCTAGTAAGATTGAATGGATTGTAAAAATGTATATTGTATCAATGTACAAACTTTCAAGTTAGAGTATATTTCATGTTTATTTTTTATACAGGGTGTGTATAAATTGGCGGACGCGTTACACGTGGCGATGTTCTTCGTAAAATTCTAAGTCGAAAATCCAAAAATGTTGTACCATGCTTGCTGTGTCTGCAAGAGGTCCTCAAAGTTTTGAATTTCAGTCTTTTAATAAGCGTTATTATTTAATATTTTTTAATGAAAAGGCTGCGATTTGGAATAAAAATAAAATTCGAATAATATTTTTTCCCTAGATATTGTGTTTTTCATTTCAAAAATTGGTGTTGAAAATATGTTAATCACAGATTTGAATGCAAATAATACAAATGGCAACATTGTCATTAGCTGACATCTCTGTTTTTCTTGTAATTATTTCTAGTTTGTGTTAGACGATACCTAAAACCTTGCAGCTATGTTTAGGAACTGAAGGCTTTCAGTTCGAACAAAAATTATAAATACCTAAGTAATAATTGCTGATAAAAAAATGTTCAATCGCAAATCAATGTATGCAATGTTGCCAAAGTTTTGTTTCTTTAAATGGTTCCTGAGGCTATAGGAAGCATAGTACAACATTTTTGTATTAAGGTTCTCGACTTAGAATTCTACGAAGAACATCGTCACGTGTAGCGCTTCCGCCAATTTATACACACCCTGTATATTATTAATGTGTATGTTTTATTTGCGTTTAGAGTTAATATAAGTTTTTTTCTAATATCTTTTTTATTTATAACACTTAGTGAATTATCCACTTGAATTAATATTTTGTCTTTTTAAGTAATTACAGCATAATCTAATTTAATTCAAATGCATAGATTTTTAGTACTAAAACAAATTTAAAGCAGCACTTGCTATATTTTTATATTTTTAGATAAAGATCGTGTGTCTAATTTAAAATAATCAAGTTGTGTTTTTGCACCTTGCGGGTGTTATACTAAATAAAATAGTTAAATGTTCATATGTTTAACGATTTGGTAAATTGAATATGGCGGCGATTCGCCAGTCTAAAATATGACGTCCGTGACGATCAAAACCCATCGTCATCGTTTATAATTTAGTGGAGACGCAATAATTGTTATCGTATCTATTAATACATTAATAGAGGGTTCTAGTGACTTGAAAAAATATTAAAGTCCTCGATTTTTTGACGACAAAAAAAAATTTATCCCGTTTTAACCGTTATTATTTCGGTTCACGAAAACGAAAAAGGAATTTTTTCGGTTAGAACGAAAACAACGAAAACGATATATTTCGTTTTCGTTCCGAACAGAAACGAACGATTTTTTTTTCGTTTTTAGTCCCTGATTTAGAAACAAAATTGTAAAATTTGGTTGACGTTTGTGATGTGATTTTTTTATGTAGGTAGAAGCGCAATTGGGCTTTTATTTGGCACCTTAATTGTAAACTGTAGGTGAAAATTATTTATTATTTTTCACAAAATCGTTATTTTAGATTAAATAAAATAAGATCGCTGTGGCGTGGTTAATTGATAGTTTCTATATTTGTGTTTTATTATTTTTCGATTAAAAATCATTATTTTTTGAGCATCTAATTAGAACGCTTAAACACAATTATTTAACAGTAGCAATTTGACAGATGGTCCACTTTTATTTAACACTTATTTTCTCACCATAGACTGTTTCAGGTTTGAATGTATTTTTCTCATAGAAAAAATCTCATAAGGACCTCATATTTCTTGGTATCCTCTACGAACATGTTTTAATGTATTTCGAAACAAAAAAATTAATTTAAAAACTTCACGGCGTGAAGGGTTAGGTAGTCCTTAGCTGTGCACTACTGGTGTAGCTGGATCAGTGTACATTTTGTATGATTCTTCAAGTTATCTCACTTGTTATCTTTTTTTTTATTGGTTTAGTGTTTCTGAATCACTATTTAATGGCGATGAAAAAAATCTACATCTTTTTTCCAAAAAAAAATTGTGTACTATCCAATCCGAGTTACTTACTTAAACTCGAATAAATTGACATTTGACAAATCAACGAGCGCGTTTTATTCTCGGTAATTGTTACTAAGCAACAACTCGTGTCAAACAAAATTTGGCCTGCAAATGGTATTATCCCCGATTATGTTAATGCTACCCGTTTCCATCCAAAGATACTGTACTTTGCACCAGGGATGAAATAACATTTTAAATCGTTACGTTATTGTATGTATGACGTTATTTATTATTTGTTTTCGTTACATAACGTTATAAATAACATAAAAAAAATGAATTGTTATGTTACAGGGTTCTCGTATGGGGATCTCGTAAACGGTAAGAGTTACGACTTCGGTTCAATTAGGGCAAAGTTGTATATTCAGGTTCTTAATAATTTGACGCAAACATAACTTATATAGATTTTTGGAATATAGGGACAAAAGTAAAAAAGTGGATTTTTGTTTCTTGCCCGTAACTTTTTCATTTGATGTCGAATTTCATTTCTGTAAAAACTTTCTCATGGCTACTTTTTGCAAAGAATCAAATTCTCCTATTACATTTTACGTGCGACGTTTCGCTTTTTTTAAACCATCATCAGGTCCAGTTTTTCTTATGGACGCTATATCTGATTTTACCGTCAATTTGTAGAGCATTTTATTCTGAATTTGAAAATGTATAACACCTAGCACTTTTTTGAAACAATGGTTGTTAAAATGGCAAAAACAAATAAATTATTTTGAAAAATTGTAATCGGCATGGCAAATAATTGTCTTTGTCCCTTTTTCCTTGGAAGCAGGTAAGTAAACCGTATGAAATTACTATTAAACGGATTTAATTAAAAAAATCGGTATAATTAAATATATTAGGAATGCATTAACATTGTTCACTTACTAGCAAATATTTTTAGAATATTTTCTTCAGTTAGGTATTACAATTATTTGTAACAAAATTTTCGTAATCAAATAATATGTGTTCATAGTTTGCAACAAACGTCCAGAAATCTGTTTGCGCTTTTTACTTATTAGAAGTCATTAACGAAAATAAAGGGCATAACTCGTTGAAGATGCAACCAATGCGTTCGTTTGACAAGTAAGGTTAGTTCTTGGTTGGGTGACCGTGTATGGATGGCATAGCTATTTTTTTTCCTTCAATAAACAAATAAATACCTACTATTTTTGTTTTGTGCTAAACCTTTAATTAAATCCCTTTAATAGTAATTTCATGTGGTTTACTTGCCTGCTTCAAAGGAAAAAGGAACAAAGACAATTATTTACCACGCCAATTAGGAATTTTTCAAAATAAAATATTTATTTTTGCCATTTTAACGATTGTTTCAAAAAAGTGCTAGGTGTTATACATTGTCGAATTCAGAATAAAATGCTCTACAAATTGGCGATAAAATCAGATATAGCGTCCATAAGAAATAATGGACCTGATGATGCTTTAAAAAAAGCGAAACGTCGGATGAAAAATATAATAGGGGAATTTGATTCCTTGCAAAAAGTGGCTTTGAAAAAGTTTTTCCAGAAATGAAATTCGACATCAAATGAAAAAGTTACGGGCAAAAAACAAAAATCCACTTTTTTACTTTTTCCCCTATAGGTATCTCAAAAACTAAAAAAGCTAGATAAGTTCTGTTTGCGTCAAATTATTAAGCATCTGAATATATAACTTTGTCCTAATTTAACCGGTCGTAACTCTTACCGTTTACGAGATCCCCATAGTGGCCCTCGAAAAACGAGAACCCTGTATAACGTTACATAAATTATGATATACAAGGTGTTTCTTAAATAATGCGGGAAGTGATTTCTTATCAAAAATTACGTGGGGTCTCCTTTCGGAGTTACACCCCCCTAAAGAGGATCGGTAAAATTAGGTTGTTATTTTATTTCTCAAATTTAGATAAATGTAGGAGAATGATATTTGGTAGATGTTTTATACTTATTAAAAGGTTTCCAATAGTAATATTTTCAATCATCTTCCACCTTTACAGGGGACTAAAAAGTGCAACCCCTGTTGGTTTTTTATTCAGAACCTTTGGGTGAGTTGAAATTTGCAATTTAAACTTTTTTTGTAAGTTTGATTTATTTAGAACCTTTTTTTATTCTTTAGTTTTTCTCGTAAATCCTACAGTTTTGAGTAAAAAAATTAAATGAGTGAATATGATGTTTATGTTCATATTGGGTAGAATTGACGGGCGTTTTAGCGCTGTCGCCGCGTAAACGTCAACATGAATTACACCCGTCAATTCTATCCAATATGAACATAAACAAACCATGGTAATCACCAAAATGAATCGTTTTATATTGGAATATTTAATGATGCATGTTTACTTATTTTAGTTTTTACTCAAAAACTGTAGGTTTTTTGAGAAAAACTAAAGAATAAAAAAGGTTTCTAAATAAATCAAGATTTCAAAAAATATATTTTAATTGCAAAATTTTAACCCGCCAAAACGTTCTGATTAAAAAACCTACCGGGGTCGCCCCCCGTGAAGGTGGGGGATGATTGAAAATATTGCTATGGAAAAACTTTTAATAAGCATAAAACATCTATCAAATAGCATTTTCCTACATTTATTCAAATTTGAGAAATAAAATTAAACTCTAATTTTACCGTTCCCCTTTAGGGGGCTGTAACTCCGAAAGGAGACGTCTAAGGAACAAAATTATATTTAAATAATACAGTCAAACTTACAAAAAAAACTTTAAATTGTTTGTAACCATGTTGTAAGTGTAACATAGATTACTTTGATTACTAAGGTTTAATACCTAGTATGACTTAAGCTTTTATTTGGTCTTAATATTCGGGCATTGGTTGTG
The DNA here is from genome assembly GCA_947652605.1 of Elmis aenea. Classification (NCBI taxonomy): domain Eukaryota; kingdom Metazoa; phylum Arthropoda; class Insecta; order Coleoptera; family Elmidae; genus Elmis; species Elmis aenea. The sequence goes on along the minus strand of OX393578.1, from coordinate 5,360,918 downwards.
ATTTTATAAGAACGTCTGAGTAGGAGTTTTTGGAATCGCTTCAAAAAGCTCGCAAATAAATAATTCCGGGAAAAAATCCCATTGGCTGTTTGAGTTTTCTATAAATTACTTATTTTGCTATTGGTCGAGAACAAACCCGCGGCGAATGTAAAATGTTTACACGTTTTCAGCCTTTACTTAGGTCATGAGTCGTGAAATCAATAAATTTATATTGCCTTCGGGTCGTATATCACAGTGCGTGTGCCATAGAGCTTATTCCCGAGACCACCACATATCTTTTAATTTAATCTCTACAATTATACTTTGTTGTGGAATTTCGGTCTTGTTTACTTCCGCCTACGTACGAGCCAACGAGAATATATCTTCATGGATATTAATATGGGAAATAATCGCTAATCTGATTCTCCAGGCACGTATTACAGAAAGATAATAACAGAGGTACAGTCAATGCACATTTAGTAAGACATCATATACTGTAAATGTACATAACTACACCACTAAGACTATTAATTAATCATATAAAGCCTACAGCAAATTTTTTAACCTTGATAAGAAAATCTGCAAGACCTTACACCTTAAATATATTAAAATCTTTGAACGGTCTAAAACAATTGTAGAACGTTTTTAGACAAAGTGAATGTCAATAAATATTACTTATAGCGTGTAACATTTTTCAAAATTATTGAGCCTTTTGGAAAATTTCTGAAAATTTGCAGTACAAAAAATAGCGAGACCTCAAAAACTATTCAAAAAATTTGAACATCGGTAAAAACAATGTAAGACCTTTTTTAGCGAACTGATAGGCTGTAATTATTACCTATATTTTGAACTAACCAAATGCCAATTATTATTACTTTCAATGTGTTTACCATTTAAAAAAAGTAATGATCCTATTAAAAATATACAAAACCCGTCTTAACATATGCTATGGAAACAATAAGAATAAATAAAAAAGAAGAGAACGACTTAAAAATAGTGGAGAGAAAAGTAATGAGAGCAATACTAGGACCTAACGTAACAAGAGATGGAGAAGTAAGACTGAGAAGGAACAAAGAAATAGAGGGGAAACTCGGAGGAGAAAATATCATTCGACACATTAAAGCATAAAGATAACGATAGGCAATGTCCTGCCTAATGAAAAAAAACCAAAGGAAATGATCAGGAGGATAACACAATAGAGCTCTTTTTGGCCCAGGAATAGGGGAAGACCAAGGAAAAGATGGAGAGACGCCCTGGAGGAAGATACAAAGGCATTGAAAATAAGTGCTTGGAAATCGAAATGCAAAGATAGTAAAGAATGGTAGAAAATAACGGAGGCAGCCAGAACCAACAACAAGCTCTGAAAATCACAGAGAGAGGACCGATCCATTTTAATAAATGGATTTAAAAAACGCCTCGGCGTTAGCTATAATCCTAAAGATTATGCGACTCAATGAATGATTTTGTTTTAAAATTTTTTAATTTTGCCAATAATAAATAGCATGACAAGCAATTAAATCAACTTATATTTACATAATTATGTTATAATCGACAACAGTGTACAAAGTTTTATGTAATTTTATATTTGCTTTTGTAAAATTATTCAGACCCATGTTACAAATATTAATTGGGTATCTCCGTCCTATGCTAAACATAAAGTTTTTTATTCTTACCAAAACTAGTGGAAAACGTTGTTGAGAGCTTACCTGTAATGAAAAAAATAAATATATATACATTTAATTTTCACTTCCATTTGATAAGTACATACATAATTTAAGTGATTCATTTAAGTAACATACATAATATACAAAATAATTTGACGAATGCCTTGTCAAAAACTAAATATTACCTACACAAATCGGGTATTTTTGACCCAAACGTTGAACTCGGCGATAAATTGCCCTATTTCTACTTTTATTGTAACTAAAACAGCATTGGCCCAGCACTGAATACCTGAATAACTTACCCCCATCAAAAAATGGTGTTAAAATAAACTACACAACGTTTCGATTAGAGACAGAGCAAACCTATTCAGACCTGTAGAATGGAATTTATTTTAAAGTTAATTCAAAACGATGCGATGCTATAGATTCACATTTAAAAGTTGCATAGGTAAAGTTGCACATAGCATTTTTATTTAGTATATGTTGGATCTTTTTGGGACTTGGAACTCATTTTTTATGTTTCTAAGGGTTTTATGATACATAAAAAATAAAAACATGTGTTCTTAATAAACTTTTGGGTGCCTCTATGCCTGTAATAAAAATCCTTGAGCATATGGTGGCAAAATTCTGGGACAACTCAACCAACCTACGGTCTATCTATTTTATCACGTTCTCTATATAATCTCTGTCAAAGAAAAAATACTTTACCAAGTTCTTTGTTTAAACATTTTATCAATAAAATAAAAACATAAATGTATATTAAACTTTTGACATTTTTCTTATTTTTGTAGTCCTAATATACTGTATTAAACAATCTTAGCAACATGTATTTATAAAAGATGTTTTAACATCTTGCAAATCAACTAAAGAATTACTCAATTTTGTGTTGATTATTGTATAAGATTGGCGCGACGTTTTTCTAGAAGTAATTAATCCCCCTAATAGAAGGATGCTACATGGCATACATTGTTTGCCTTTTTGAAGCTTTTAAAAATATTTCGTGGCTCTGTAGACTGTGATGATTTGTTAAACAAAAATAAAAAGAAGGACAGGGAAAATGTCTATTAATCTCCCCTTTTTATTTTTTTTTCCAGAAACAACTACAATCGATATATTTAATATGTAAAAATCTTACCTTTCCTAGTTTTGGTCATACTGCATTAAATAAAAGTTGGAGCTTTTTACAGTAGTCCCTTGAATACCTTTCAATGAAAAGTGTACATTTTGTTTCATTTATCCCACTTCGTAATGCCTTTCAATTTCAAAATTTTAATAGTAAGTTGATTAATTTGTACGACTATTATATAAATAAAAGTATTTTCCTAATAAAACCTGCTTATAATTACAGATATTAAAATATATTTGTGAAATATTAAAATAAATTGACAATTTTAATGCATCAAAGATGCTTGAATGCCTAATTCGCTACAGTATTTTATATACAAGATGAAATACCACTGTTTCAAGAGCAGTTAAATTTAATACTCGTCTCTAAAATTACAAATTTTATTCACAACGTTGGTTATACAGATATGAATGCCAAACTGAAATAATTAAACGTTTTCGTAATTAAGCATGTGTACCTAATTATGTCCTTCCATCTCATTAGCTTTCATCTCTTCTATTTGTTTATATTGCATAAAATACTGCTGTATTTAATGTTTTATTACATTCCTGTACTAAAATGGAACACAAATATAGTAAAATCTTTTTAAAACCCCTTAAATGTTTAATTGAAACATTGTTGAAGCAATTTTTTACACTGATGGATGCAGATTTTTATCGGACGTTTCGTCCCTTTTGGATGATCATCAACTTTGTTGTTAATTTTACGAACATTCGTTATTAAGTATTTTTCGGTGTTTTTTTTTTTCAAATAATTGTAGGAATAGCGTGTTATATCATTGTATAATTTTTTTTTTGTTGTAAAATATGTACGAAAATTCAATAAGATGCTTTAAAAAAATAACAAACTTTATGGTCTAAACTTTACAAAAAGTGTAACACAAAATTGAAAGAAATCAGGATAAAAAGTTGGTAAAGCCGCGTACACACCGGGTTCGCGAACAGTTCCCGAACTGTTCGCGAACCCGGTGTGTACCTGGAGTATGCAAACAGTTCGCGAACAGCTCGCGAGTAGCTCGCCAGTTCGGGCAGAGTTCGCTCTTGAGGCGGTACATCAAAGGGGCTGTTCGCGAACTCGTGCCTGCCATAACCTCAATTACTGACTGCACACGTTATTTGTGGTTGGTGTTTATCATCGATAAGCCCTAAGCTTGAAGACATAATTATTTACAAAACGCAAACCCATTACCAACTGTTTTGGAGCTGTTACGAACACAATAATGTTTTGATGTGGACGTGTTTGCGAACCTGGTATGGACGAGAGTTTGCAAACTGAGTGCGCGAACCGAGTTCCCGAACCGCGTTCGCGAACCGAGTTCGCGAACCGAGTTCGCGAACCGAGTTCGCGAACTCATTTTGGTCAGTACGCGGCTTAAGAGGAACAGTTTTTGGTTTTTAGATCAATTTAAATTCCTGACCAAGAAACTTGTTTTTATTTCATATTAGAAATGAGCATTCAATTTTGTAGCTTTGTCGACTTTGTATTTCTTAAAATAAGTGTATCTCTATGTTAAACATCGAATTTGGGCTGCTCTGTATAGTATAACCGGTGCTAGTAAAGTTTTTCGTATTGTTGATAATAATCACAAAAACTCTTACGTCCCACCTTCAATGACGCAGTGAAAGATGTGGAGTTTTGGGTATCGTAAATGTACACATGATCAGGGTGCTATGTGTGTGTTTATCTAAACTAATTTAATTCTATGCTATTGGAATTACTCGCGCAGTGTAAAATTAAAAACAAAAATTTTTCGTAATAATTTTAGAAATTTGGATTAAGAAAATATTCACTTTTGGGTTAATAAAAGTTGCTTAGCAGCTGCAGCCCTCCCTACATCATGAATCTTCGTTCCTAGCACGCCATGCGCACTGATAAAACAACCACATCTGATTTGCCGTTGTACGCATAGCATAGAACTTTTACCGATACCTATTAATTTGCCATTACAGCCCTTTTAACAAAAACATATACCTCAAGGCAAATTTTATGTGCTAAGTGAATTTTAGTGCGTACTTTATAAACGCGGTGACATTTTTGTAGTGTAAAAGTTCGCTTAAGGATTTTAACAAGATGAAGATCTTCTTAGGAGATGGACTTTTTGCACTTGGTTGTTCATGGTGAACCCTACATGTAACTGAACAAGGTAGGTGAAGTTTTAACATGCATTTTAATATACTTCGCCTTTATCCTAGTCCCTAGTCCAATAACGCATTCGTATCTCGCTCTTACGACCGGTTATGTTCAAAACCACCGTCGTAACTCGAAAATCGTCGTAACTCAGAACATTACCCTTCTCCACTGATCTATGCATGTATTTGTTACAACAAATACGGGTGTAAATTATGAAAATAAGCATTAATCAGCGTAACGACGCAAGTCGAAGCGTCGTAAGTCGAAACAGTTTTAAAAATGGCTTATTTGCAGAAAGACTTTCGACTTAATAATTTATTTTAATATACATACGCGCAAAATAAAGTATGCTACCAAAATATTAGCAAGAAAGAGCCGTTTTTAAAGTTTTTAAACAGTTGAGAGGTGAAACAGAATTCTAAGAGTAAACGCGTTTTGTATAAATTAAAACTTGCGCAAATTCAAACCGATCTTTGTGCGTTGTTTATAACTTAATCGTTAATGTAATGTTGGTGTTATTTGGGCTAAATAGGCGAGCAACAGCTTAGTTCGGAGGGTCATCGAGCGGCAATTATCAAAATGTCGGATTAATAACAGGCAGTTGTACAAGAAATTGGGTACTGATTAGATGAGTAATAGCGGTAACTTAAATTGAAGGGATGAGAGTATTAGCGTTAAATTATACGTGCGATGTTCTTTACCAGGGGCGTAGCTACCCTATAACAGTGAGCAAAGTTTCGGGGCCCACAATCAATACATTCAAATATTTTAAAACATATATTTGGATTTATTCAATCGGTATGTGTTCGTTTTGAGAAAATGGATTGGGGGGGGGAGGAAGAGAATTGGTATTTCTTAAGTCAAAAATATTATTTTAAAGGCCAATGCAATTTTTTTTTTACTGTGATTATTTAAAAAAGTTTTTGACGAACTCGAGCGATTTTATGCGCAGTTTTTTCACAACAAATGCGACGGGTTCATCACTACACTAGAGATTAAAGACCAATCAAAGCATAAAAATTCTTCGCCTCTGAGAACAGCAAAGAATAAAACTTTAGCTGGAAAGGTCATAGCACCAATTTTTTTGGGACTTGTAGGGTATTATCGAAATCGAAATTTTCATTTCACCCACGTATAAGGGAAATGGTTACTCGTTATCGATTTTTGCCTATGGACCCAAAAGTTCAAGCTGAGCCACTGTCCTACACAAACTGCATTAAAAATTTAATTCGCACGGCACATGGTTTAATTCTCTATAGGATAATGTGAATAAATTTATTATACCCTATCAAAATATTAACTGATTTTCGTACCATTACATTACATACAGTATTAATTGTCACTATGATATTTAGTAGGCAGTTTTCTGCAGGGACTAAAAACAAAAATGTACACTCATACACAGCTAACTTTTGTCCCATTTAACATAACTTGTATTTTTATTATTTACGGAGATAGCAATAGTGTCCCATGGAAAAGTAAAACACCCCGTATTTAAAATGTGTCATCTCCCTTAGTGTTTTAAATATCGAAAAAAATTAATGAAGGTTATTTTTAGATATTTTATGTAGATTTTGTTAGTACCAAAAAAAAATATTTACGTTCGCCATTAAAAAGTTATGACACAAACTTACCTTTTTTTAATGGAAGCTATAGTTGGCTATGACCTATTTAAATTCCTTATTTTTTTCTCATTCCAAATATATGAGTGTTGATGTATTTATTTTCAATAATACGCAAGTTATAAAAGTTTTTTAATTGTTTTAAACTTGAAAAACAAAAAGTAGGCTGTGAAAACAAAAAAAAAACAAGAAAAACCGAAAATGATAGAATATATTTGAGAACTGTTCTGAGTTTGTCTCAAAAAAACTGCACATTTTTGACAATTTAACCGCTTCTCTATCTTGCCTTTTAAGTGAGATACGCATGTAATCCCATCGAATTTGGACCACCCTGTATTTTGATTGATGATTAGCAAACAAATTTTTAGTTTGTTTCAAATTTTGAGGGAATGAATATTTTTTTACTGCATCAGTACCTATTATTTTTATGGATTGTACAAAGCTGTACCACGTTTTCTGCAGAAATATGCATCGAGTCAACGGGCGTTCATGCGCAGTTTTCAATTTTTCCAGATAGATTAATCTTCACAAACGTCGTTCACGCTAAGAAATTGAGCCATAAAACGGCACTTAAGATTACTCTACCGTTTACGGCAGTGTCTCAAAAATGAAGCACACATTAAATCAAACACGCATCGAATTTTCGAAAAACATGCAGATCTCTTCCGTTAATGTAGCGGCCTTAAGCTAGAAGAATTCATTTTACAATATCAATTTATCAAAACATGAGATACCGTCGACAAATTGAATTTCGATTTTAGCCATGACCCGGAAACGTTCGAGATAACCTCAAACTTTTCCGGAAAAGCCCGTTTCATAACCTCCCAACTACTGAAAACGATGGTTTGCTTTAAACAGAGGTAAATAACTGAAAAGTTGGCTTTTCTACGCATGAAACGCGATAAAAGAAATAGCATTCCGTGCGCAGAATGAATATTGTTCAACCTTTCGATACTCGAGTCCTGACGATATCTATATAAAACGCATAAAGCGTCGGATGGTTGCCAGCTTGGGCTCAGATCAATAGAGACCATAAAATATAAAGCCTGCTGTATGTTTTACACATTTAGGTTCTTTTATAAATTCAGGATAATCAAAAATCGTTTTGTTGTTTCGGTATTTATTTCTACTTAGTAGTCGCCGGTCTGTCTCGGAAAAAATACTCGAAACTAAGAGTGAAGCAAAATGCATCTGGACTTGTAATCGTTTTCTATGAAATTAATAAACGGTTATTAATAGTTAAGGAGAAGTATATTTTTATTTATTTATACTTACTTACTTAATCCATGTCGTCTATCTACCCTCACGGGTATAAAGCATTGGGTGGAGTTGAGTTTTTATTTTTATTTGTTGGAGTCTTCCACATCTTCCTCCATTCTCTTTATTTTAAGTCTTATTTCCTACGTCCTCCCACTTTATTCCTCTTCTGTCTAGTGCTTGTTTTACTCCTTCCTGCCACCTTCTCCTTGGCCTGCCTCTCGTTTTTTTTTTTTTTACTTTTCGCTTCAAACACTTTTCTTCTTAACCTTATGCTGTCCATACGTTTTACATGTCCGAACCATGTCTCTCTTCTATTTTCTTTCTTATTGGTTTCACTTTTAAATTTTCTCTTTGTTGTATTTCTAATTTTTTTCAATTTGGTTTTATTTTCAATTTTTCTCAGGAATCTCATCTCGGTTGCTTCCAAAGCCTTTTTGTGTTTTTCTGTTGTGGTCTATGTCTCAGAGGCATATGCGGGGGGTGACTATTTTTTTGTATTTGTATTTTAACTTCTTTCGGGATTTGTTTTCTCTAGAATTGTGTTTTTAATACTATTGAACAATCTTCCTCTTTTTGTTCTTCGTCATCTGATTTATTCATCGATTTTTTCGTCTTGTGTTATCATCGATCTTAAGTATTTAAATTTTTGTACTTGTTTTAGATTTTGTCCATTCAGCTCCATATTAAGTTGTTATACATTTTTTCCTATAATAATTGTTTCCGCCTTCTTTTGGTTTATTTTCATTCCAAATTTCTCAAGTGTTGTTTCATGTATAACCAGATTTTCTTTTAGCGTTTTCCATCCTTAGCTTTTTGATGTAATTCGTTTTTTTCTTTTAGGTCAAACTTGGCCTTGTTGAGTCACAATTTTAAAATATTTATTTATCGTTTACAGACATGATTTTTCCCTCATTTAAAATAATAATATTCGCTAAATTAACTCAAAACTCAAGATTATTTATTGTACTATACGCTAACGAACAAAGCTAATGAGCTGCTGTGTTTAACAAAATTTTTGTGGAAACCAAACAATACACATTTTGTACAAATTCAGCTTCGAGCGAAATATTAAATATCCCTACACAGACTCATGTTTTTTTGATGAAAAACGTAAGTTGGTTAATTAATAAAGAACAATAAGCTTGTAAAGTATAGCTTGATTAGTGTTAAAAATACTTTCTTCATACTACGTATGGCGAAAGTAAAAATTGAGGTACGTACCTAAAATAAATATTACTTTAATTGTGAAAATTCTTGAAATTTTTGTTTTACAAATACATTGTTAAGTGAACAAGTAAGTTCTAGTTGACTTTTATACTTTTATAGCCTCAATTTCATGTTATTTTGGTGTTAGTTTGTATTGTACTGTGTACGGTGCCATTAGAAAGTACAATGATAGAACAAATTTTAAAATCAAATATCAATTAAACAATCCAACAAAATACTTAACCCCTTAACGCTCGTTTTTTTAAGAAAAAATTGGCCGAAAAAAATCATTTTTTTTATTGTTAATTTTTAATATTTAAATATTTTTAAATTTAGAAATTAAAAGAAAAGACCAAAATAATAACTACGATGTGTTATAAAAATATTTATAACATTCTTGTTAGCCCTTTCGTCCCTGGTGGTTTGACTGTGAAACAACGTTTTTAATGATCAGTTTCTTAAGTCCCAGTGGTTTAGAAAAGCAACCACCTACATTATCAGTTACACTTTAAAAACCTTCTTTTGAATTGAAGTTAAAATTTTGTGTTTAGATTGCCTGTGTAAATTTAAATCAGGGACTGAGAACGGAACGAAAACGAAAACGTTAAACGAAATTAACCGAAATTTTTTTAAGAACGAAAACGAAACCGAAAACGAAACTATTATTTTTCGTTCAAGAACGAAAACGAAATAAATATTTTACAAAACCGGTTTTAACCGGTTTTAACCGGTTTTAACCGGTTTTAACCGGTTTTAACCGGTTTTGTCGCTATTTCAATATTATTTGTTAAACACAAACGCGAATTTACCTTATGTGCTGGGGAGACTCCACGAGGCAGTAAAAAATCTCACTTGAAATAAGTGAGCTTCACTTTTCTCCATATATTTACGTGAATATGTATTAACAACTTCATTGTTTATACTTGCAATTTCGTGTAACACAATTAACGGTACAGATATTCTCTATTTCTAATTTGTTTTTTAGATCATCAATATAGAATATACACTTGATTGGATATATATTATCAATGTGTATGTTTTATTTGCGTTTAAACATAATAATAGTAAAATTTATTCTTACTTAGAAAATGACTAATGTAAAAGAAGATTTATTGGAAGATGTGTTGCTAGTAAGATTTAACGGAATGTGAAAATGTATATTGTATGGTATGTACAAACTATAAAGTTAATGTATATTTCAAGTTAATATAAGTTTGTTTTAAATATCTTTTTTATTTATAACATTTAGTAAATTATCCACTTGAATTCATTTTTTTGTCTTTTTAAATAATTATAGCAGGATCTTATTTAATTCAAATGCATAGATTTTTAGTACTAAAACAAACTTTAAACAGCACTTGCTATATTTTCATATTTTTAGATAAAGATCGTGTGTCTAATTTAACCTAATCACGTTGTGTTTTTGCACCTTACGGGTGTTAAACTTAATAAAATGGTTAAATGTTAATGTGTTTAACGATTTGGTAAATTTAATATGGCGATGGTTCGCCAGTCTATAATATGCTGTCCGTAAGCATCAAACCCCATCGTCATCGTTTATATTTTAGTTGAGACGCAAATATTGTTATCGTATTTATAGAGAGTTGTGTTGACTAGAAAAAAAATTGATTTTTTCACGACAAAAAAAATATTGTAAAACCGGTTTTAACCGTTATTATTTCGGTTCACGAAAACGAAAAAAGAATTTTTTTGGTTAGAACGAAAAGAACGAAAACGATATATTTCGTTTTCGTTTCGAACAGAAACGAACGGAATTTTTTTCGTTTTTAGTCCCTGATTTAAATTACTCTAAAACTATAACTAAGTGAAATGTTGACTGGGTTTTGTGTATTTCTTTATTTTTTTACAATTTTGAAATAAAAAGTGAACAGAAATGGCTTATAAGTATTTTATTTTCATAAATATTATTATTAAAAAGCATACATAAGATATAACTAAATATTTTCACATATACTTCAAATAATAGTTATTTACACAACAATTGAGCAAAGTATATTTTTGAATCCTTGTCTACAGAACGGTTGCTAAGAAACCAAATATATTCAGTGTTGCCAATTAACGGATTTTGTTTGTACTAGATGACATTGGCAACACTGAATAGATCGTAGAGTAAATCGCGTAATTCCTAACTCAAAACTTATTTCTGTGAGTACAAAACCTGAAATTCGGAACGTCCAGAATTGCAATATTTATTTTCTTACAAAAATAACGAAATTAGCTGTTGTACTATTAAAATTTTGAATCGACAAAATTTTTTAGTTTTCTTACATGCATGAACAAAAATTTATAATAATTAACAAGTTTTGGAAGGTTTGAAAAATGTCGCAAAATTATCGTAAATGACTCGGGTAAATAACAACACTTATCTACGTAAAGTTTTGACTTCCGAAATAAACTAAAATGACAAAATATGAAAATAATTTTAACAGTTATACGTTTTACAACGTGTTGGCTTCTAGTAATGGTGTGCCCAAGCCAGAGTCGCACTTGGGCACGTACATACCGGTAATCTAAAATCTAGTGATGCCCGAGTCTCACTCGGGTTTGGGCAAATACGCACGTACGCTTGCCCGAGTGTGACTCGGGCTTGGGCGTTAAGGGGTTAAAAAGATTTTTTAACTAGTACCAAAGCTGTATCTTTTAAAATAAAAAAGTTATTTGGCTGAGCAGTACTTACAAGGATGCCCTGTGCCAAACGTGTATTAGATATAAAAATGATGGGGGATGGGGGTAATCAAGTATATTGAATGTGTGAAGTGTTACACTTGTGCACTCGAGAATAATTAGTCATTTTCATCATTACGTGGGAGTCCATCAAACCAATAACAAATTATTGGCAATCCTTGATACACTGAGCAGGTCAAGCTGATCTGTGACGGTCAGACACAAGGCTCTTTGATCCTTAACTATCGATTATAAAACGTGCCTAACAAATGCATCTTTACGTCGTACGTATCGGACATACACCAACCAATGTGATCCACTTGTTGGACCATAATTGCTGTGGTTGTCTGTCCTGAAACCGTCGTTGGACAGGTCTGCACACTATAACTCTATTATGAATGGTCCCGAAAGTAGGCTGCTATGATAATGGCTTGTCATGTTCGACATGATTATGTTTGTATTGCAGTGTTGGCGAGATTTTACCGATAAATCGATTAATTTTAACAGGTCGGGGGAGATTGTATCAGACTCATTAACGGACAATGTGTATTCCAACACAAGGAAGTACACCCTTTGGCCACATTTAGATTGACACTAAATTTCGGTTTAAATAAATTAACTAAAACACATTTTTTTGAACAATCACCTCAGCAAGTTTGATCGTAAAAGCATCACTTCAAAATAAAAAGCGTAAGGTGAGGTAAAAACTGTGTAATCATAGTAACATGAACGCGAAATTAAAAATTTATCATTTCACCGTTTAAGTTAAACAGTTTCAATGCAGATGCGCTGTATTTAAACTACCGCTTCTGTGTAGGACGTTGTAAAACCCAAGATAACGGTTTTTACTAGCAAGTGCTTGTAGTTACAGCCAAAAAGACTCATTAAAGTTTCTTTTATAAACACATCGTTAACCATGTCTCGGTATACTTGCGGTTTTTTTAATGAAAACCAGAGATAACATTAAAAATCTACCAGTATAACGCAAGATGTGGGATGTTTTTTTTTTAATAGTTTGGGGTGTAATTGAAATCTGCGACTATTTTCATAAGGTACAGGGTCAATACCAGGGAGGATTCAGGAAAGGAAGAAGTACCCCGAGCGAAATATTCATAATGAAGGAAATAGCAACATGTTATGAGCACAACATCCCACTTGCAGTACTGTTCGTCGACTTCAGAAAAGCTTATGACTCGGTAAATAGCCCCAGAATGCTCCAAATGCTGAAGAAGTTCAAGATACCAGCCAAACTAATCCGATTACTTAAAATAACATTGGAAGGGACATCAAGCAGGATTCAGATCAAGGAGGAAACAACGGAAGATAATGAGATATAACAGGGCTCAGACAGGGAGACCCTTTATCAGCCCTCATATTCAACGTAGTTCTGGAAAAAATAGTAAGAGACGGAAGAAAAAGATGGAGAGAAGCTGTGGAGGCAGAACTAAGAGAAAAAAAACATAATGAATTGTAGGAAGAAAACAAAAGAGAGAGGAGTGTGGAAGAATATTACCAAGCTCTGGGCCTAAACGGCCTGCAAAATAGCTTTTTATATAAATTATATAGGGTCAAAGTTTCAGGATAACAACATTTTGCAAAAAACAGGAAATATGCAAAGATCTTTGATATTTACATTAACACAGCCAACTAAAATATTGTTACAAAGTTTTGCTCAAGTAACTACATCTCCCAATAGCGAAGAATAAAGTTTCTTAATGTTAATTTGCCTAAAGGGCGTTATCCACTTTGAATTAACGAAACAATAACAGCCACAAATTATCTTAGAAATATATAGTTGCTGCAGCCTTAATTAAAAAATATTCTGTTTTTCTTGTCACTCAAAAAGTGTTATCTCTCCGGAGGATATTGCGCGAAAATTAAAAAGTTGGGCGGGGATTTGCGTGCGCGTCTTGCTCACTCATTAGACATTGCTTCATGAGATTTTCATTTCGTTCAAAGTTACGGAATTATCTTGATGGAAAACAACTTCCAAGTTTCGAAGATGCAAAAAATATGTTGCCTGCAATAATTCATTCTGGAACTTGAATTTTGTAAATACAAGTTTTAAAGAGCTTTTGACAATAAATGCGCAGTGATTCAGTGTAAATTACTAGCGAAAAAATAGGTCAAATTGTATAACTTAAAAAAAACTTCTTTAACGCGCCTTATAATTACATAAACTCTGGGAAATGAAGTGGACTTAAAAAATTTCTTTACCATAATCATGAACTTGCGTGTTCAGAACAAACTTCTTAACTTATATAGTTGTCCATTCGTTAAAGCTTTATGCATACCAAAGCAATTTAACGGATACCAATTGCTTAAAATTTAGAACCACAAAATAAAACATTTTGTGAACGCTAACGCCAGACCACTAGATACAAAACTCATTCCAAAAAATCCTTAAGGGAGAACTCTGGGCTCATTCGCTTTCTACCCAAAAATATTGCTCCAAAGATTATCATACATTTAAACCATTTGAACAATACCTTTAGAGAAAATATTTGTAAAAATTTCAAGTAGGTATAGGTACGTATATGAGTGCATATAAAAAGTCACTTTTTTATTTAAAGAGAAATCGCTTTCGGAAAATCTATACCACTTTCGCGACTCTCAGCTCTTGGTCAGTAGAGACGAGAGTCTCGAAACCGTTGCAGATATTTTGTAAAAAACGATTTTTGTTATAAAAGGCATAAGCGATAGTGTATTTTTATTTAAACCGATCCATTTAAAAAATTAAACTTTTCTCAAAATGATTCCTAAAGTAGAACTACTCTATTTTATCCACAAGCAAAACAACTCTAAACTAAAGGACTGGTCGAAAAATACACAACTTTTTTGGTCGATTATCAGGAGAACATCAAACTTGACATGTTATATTTTTTCTGCATCCGTCCAGAAAATCAGTTGTTGCCGATCAATTTTTAGGCTGAAAAATTAATCTTTATTGGCCTAGGCCAGAAAGTAACTGGTTGCTATGGTAATGAGTTGTGTTTACCGGTCTAGGCCGAAAAGTAGCTGGTTTCCATGGTGATGTTGTTTTGTTGATTTGCGCTGTCACACAGGCGTTATTATACCACCAAGCGAGCTTTCATCTGTAGTTTGCTAAGTTATTGCTTGATTATAAATGGTGACCATAGTGATTTTGGTGTCAGTGGCGGACGTAGAAACAATATTGTACGTCTCATACCCGGGAAGTGTCCTTACTGGACTCGTATGCTTTCAGGACTCGCCTACGGCTCGCCCGAAAACTCCACTTGTCCAGTGAAGTACCACTTTCCGGTCTTGTTTCGTAAATAATTATTAATTTATGACGAACGACCCTTACGTTTACATATTTATTAATGATCCTTGATAATTCAGGATTGTCGAAGCTTCAATTTATTTCATTTACGGCAATTTAGTAACAAAAGACAGGAGGAACAAATGAAAGGTCTTCGAGTGTTACCGCCGAGACAGTGGAATTATAACCACAATCCAGTTCAGATCTTGAAGCGATCGTAATTCATTCGCGATTACGATACGAAAAGCCTTTACTGTATAACACGAAATTCCCTACTACAACGAATATTAATTAATCATTGAGGATTCGCTCCACAGCTCAAGCGACAGGATGCTCATGCTTTAGATGGATCTCTTGCAGTTTGTCCTCGTTCCAATAATATTAGTTCACGATCAAATAGTTATTAACAGTTCGGTTCAGTTCTCCTATTTGCATTTAATCTAGGATTAACCTTACTACGACCAACTACTTACTGCAATTTTAGAATTATTATTATTACTTTGTTCTATTATATGTTCATATATTAGTTTCGGTTTTTCATTAAAAAATATAAGGGTAATTTAATTTTATCTCAATGAAAAGGTAATTATTAGGAAATCCAAAAAAAAACAGTTTTTTTTAATTAACCTATTTATAATACTGAATGAATGAGACGTAAATAATTCTAGTATTTCTCATATTGTCTCGTTTAGTTCAAAACACGAGATAAATCACTTCTACAGTGGATTGGTTTTATTTTATCATTGTCTGGATTTATACGAATCTGCCTCGGGGCATATACTAATTAAGATTGCAGCCCACTGATTCCTCAATTGACGGAAACTACTAATTGCTTCAATCATGGAGTGATCGGAACGCTGTAGAAGCCAGAAGTGATTGCCTGAAGTCGTTAAGACTTCATCAATATTGACTCGCTGGCCTTTCAGATAAGAACTTCAACTTTATATGAAGCTAATTGCGAGTAGATGTCAGATTTTGTCGCATCAAAAATTCATTCGTCTAAACTAAACGATTGACAAAGAAATACTTGAAGTTGTGATCAAAATTTTACCTGTGAAGGTGGGGGATGATTGAAAATATTACTAAGGGAAAGATATTAATGAGTATAAAACATCTACCAAATATCATTCTACTATATTTATCCAAATTTGAGAAATAAAATAAAAACCTAATCTTACCTCTCCCCTTCAGGGGGGTGTGACTCCGAAAGGAGACGCTTAAGGGAAAAATATTATATGAAAGACCACCCTTAATTTTCGATAAGGAATTACCTCCCAAATTTTATTGCGATACTTAAGAAACGCCCTGTATAAATCGGTTCTATAGCGTCGGTCGGCGCTGTCCGATCCCCAGACTGTTTTTCGTTCTTCGTTGTCCGATTCGTTGTCGAATTTCTTTTTTATCCTTTCCAATATCTTGAATTTTTGCTCCCAGGTATTGGTAGCCAATGCATTTAGATATTTTCTCTCCTCTTTCTAATTCTAGGTCCCCGGATTCTCCCCCAATACAAAGTTATTTAGTTTTTTCCATATTCATCAAAGCCCTGCTTATTCGTCTACTTCTTTAATTTTCCTTGTCATGTATTGGAGATTGGAGGTCATCCTTATCTTGGGCTATAAGCACCTGCTGGTCCGCAAATTGGAGAGTGTATATATTGCTCTTTGTATATTTATTTAGTTATAAAATATCCACTTAAAAAGCTGTGATTTTTAATTAAAGTTATCATTTTTATTTATTTGCAGGTAAATAAATATTTTATATTCCTTAACAAGAATATCAAAGCTGGAATTGCTTAGGATATTCAGTATAAGATTATTAGCAAATCTTGAAGCACGTACATATTTTATAATGCCACTAATAAAATAAATAAATATAATTGGGAGAAGATGTATGCATATAATACAAATGTGTACAGTATATGTGGGTTGGTTTTAAAAGTAACTCTTCAAAATCAACATTATTATGAGGGGTTGTGGAGTATAAGTTAACAAGCAAACAAAAATAACAAAGGCAAGATAACAAGGTTGATTCAATTATATGTACCAAATCAAGATAGCTTTTAAACGCCATAATGAGCTACTTGACGAAATATGAGAGTTTATAATTACGTTAAAAGCGTAATTGTAAAAAAGTCGCCGGTTTGTAGATAATATATAGAGCGCAGATGGGAATAATTGGATAATTAAAAAGACGAATCGTACATGTATCGCTATTTGTATTATAAAATGGAAAATCTAGATCTACTACAACGAATTGAATTGAAACGAGGAGTTAATGTTGGCGGATATGTTGTCAAAATATTGGCAATATTTAATCGAATTAATTTACCAAGGTTCCCTATATACAACTATAAGCTCATTACATTTTTTTGTAAGACATTTTAGTACACCGACGCTGGAGTTGAATTTCACCCATTTTTGTTTAGAAAAAATTGTAGAGAACTCTTTAGACTCAATATATTATGATGAAACTTCTCTCTTCAGGTTCAAAATGCCACAGCTATTTAACAAAATAACAATATTTATTGTGGCAATTAATTTTTATGGCTGGGGTGGTTATATAAAATTAAAAATTCACTTATAAGCAGAGGAGACACTCAAAGCTAGTATTCAACTTTTATCATTTTCATTCGCTTTTCAAAGGTTCTGGCATAATACACCAAATTACACATAATATATCAATGTGTGGAGACTACACACTGATCGTGTCTTGCAGTCAGCATCCACCTTGTTTTAATTCGGCTGCATATTGATCGTATGTCTACTATTTTACACAAAAACAGTTTGTAGAGATACTGTGCTGGATGTATTTCGAGCCTTGAAAAACTACTCTATAACAATCTACAAGGACACAGTATGCACAATACTATTTGTGTAATTTTGCTTTAAGACAGTAATTTTTTTAATTAAACTGGTTGTTAAAATGTATTAAATTATTTATAAATATTAGGAATATTAGTATAACTTGCTAAATTTTTACAAATTAGCCAAGATAACGCTCTTTATTATCAGTAAAAGTCGGTCCACTAGATCCTTGCTCAAACGACGAAAATAATAGGATTGGAATTCGAGAGCAAAAAGAAAAAGGAAATTTCCTCTCTGTGATGAGCAATTTGCTTCCATCGAAAAACAATGCGCACGTAAAAACATATTACTTCTTAATATATTTTGCGAAGCGTGTATAAAACCGAGCCAACGAGTGATACCGCCCTCAGGTTCTCCTGCTTTGTCTAGCAAGACACGTGTCATGTGCAGACGGTTTGGCCCGTAGCTCGCTTTGATCCCTTGTCACGGCTTCACCTGATGTTTTTGTTATCAGTATTCTCTGATCTCCGACATTTCTTCTGTTTCACGACTGCTGAACCTATACCGCGCGCCATAAGTAGTGTAGCTTCTTGGGGAATATAGATTCCACTTGTGCATTAGATGCATAAATAAAAGAACACTTTACTTGTAGGAGCTTTAAGCTCTCAGCCACCATAAGTGACGCGAAGGGGAAACTGTTCTGCTATAAAATAAATACAAGGTGTACCTACACCAAAGACCATCGCCACCCCTATAATTTCTCCTTAAAAATAATTACCAACAAACTTATTTAATTTTATAATAACAGTCCAAATTTAATCTACTCATCAACGTTTTGTGTCAAGGGTTTACACTTATGGATAACATTATTATTGTTGGTTAATAATTATGTACACCTTAAAAATGTCATTTAATTTTTGTTAACAAAACAGGACGAAACGTGCATCCAAAGTTGAAAAATGAGATTTCTGAGGTCGGTGGCTGGATAATAATAATAAACAGAGATGTCAGAGTAGAGCTAAACATCTACGGCATTGATGAAATGGGCGAACGCCGTCTGCTCAAGAAATTTCTCGAGTACAGAGCAAAAGGGACATCGAAGGTCAAAGAAACGCTGGGAAGAGCATATGGAGTAAGTAAATACCCTAATATGATATCTACTGACTCCAAAACACAGAAGAAGAAAAAGAAGATAATGATAATGATTAAGTGGAAAAATATTAAGCAAATAAAGAAGAAAACTTAAACAAATAAATGGTGGACCAATTAAACAGGTGATTTTAAATCGTATATGAAACTTATACAACAGAATTTAATTTTGTGTTTAAAACAGACTTAAGGTGTACACAAATATAGCATGAATGCATATTTTTCGTTAAAACCTGACGTTTTTGTACAGGTTCCTGAATTATTGAAGCCATAAACGTATTATGCAATCGTTATTATGCAGCTTAATGTGATACATTAGTCATAGTTTACCAATATTAACCTCAACTGCAGAAATAATTACGGGCGACGCGCATGTCGGAAAATTGATGTCGACAATTAATTTCACAACGCAAGGAAATGGAAGTGGATTAAGCAACTAAATTAGATTTAAAGTGGCTCGAAATGCAATATAACGAGATATAGTAGACAGAATTTTTATTCCTATTCTTGATGTAAATACGCAATTTCATTTCCCTTTGGCTGCCATTTACACCTATAAAACCGAAAACAGAGAAATAAATGAACAAATTTTCCGTTTTTCATGCTCCATATTTCTCGTTTATTGCCGACTTTTAGTAGCCATTTGAAATTCAACACATATTTGTTGGTATCAAATGTTCAAGTGAATTTTAAAAAGCAATATTTGGTCTTTACTACGTATGAGTCAATCCATTTACACAATATTGAACGTCATAAAACAATTGATGTATCAAGGACTAAGATGCTGAAGATGTTCTGAACCCGAAATTTGAATATTTTTACGTTTTATTAATTTTACATCTTATTTGAGACGGATTACTAATTTCTCAAGTAAATGTAAATTACTGGATAAAGGTTTGACATCCCCTCTGTCATGGAATTTAACTTTCGGATTTTACAGAACTTCCTGAAATGCTTTTAGTCCAAATTTGCATATCCATCTTTTCATCAAATTAACACCTTAATTTAATTTCTTATTGGAGCAAACTTCTTTTTGATTTAAATCTGCAATGTCAACAAATACATCATGGCTATTGTAAATGTAATAATAGCTTTAAACAATGGAGAACCTCCTTTTTTATTTAAAATAAATTTGGTGCAGAACGTTGAAGAGCTGTAAAAATGTATTACATGTACCAACCTTATGAAAAGTCATTGTATAACTAATTAACCCCAATTTATGGTCATTTTCTGTCTACAGTAATGTAGGTGCATATCTGCTGCATACCTCACTTCAATATTTTAATATTTCAACCTCATTTAACGTTTTCAAATAAAACAATTCAAACAAAAATGCATTATCGGTGACATTTAAGGGCGGTCACATTCTTTTAATTTGGTTTGATTTATAAGTTATAACCAATCGTCCAGTATAGTTGGATGCCCAGTTGTCAAGTAAAATTAACATGCGCTTGAGCGCGTGTACATTGCGCATATGGGACTTTATCTAAAAACCTGGTTCCTGATTAGTCGAAAACTAGGCTGGTCAGTTGTGCGAATTAGTGTTAATTTAATGGACGTACAATAGAGGTCTCAATTGCACCCGGTATGGTTTATTTATTTAAAAAAAAAAAATACGCACCTTATATATTTCGCGTGCGAAGAATATTTTTTTCACGTTTCTTTAATAAATTGGGTGTTTATAGACGCTTTATTTCTGTTGCAAAAGTTTTACCCAATTCAGCGAATTTATAAAGTTTAGTAGTCACTCCAGTTTAAACGTTACTTCTGGATCAGAATTTCCCGTCACAGTTCAGCGAAAAACAGATCTTTATACAAAAGCAATTTACATTCACAAACTTACTTTTCGAAATTAGCTTTGTTATACTTTCATAACTCTATTTATTGTTGGGAAGAAATTCGCACTAAAAACTTTAAATAACTTCGGCAAACACTGAAATGGAGATCAAGGAATACGAATAGAAAATGAGCGCCAAACGACGAAGAATAATGACCTGGCTTCCGTGTTTGCGCTGCCGCAATTAAAGTGCTTAACTTAAAAATAACTGCCTTGTTACATTCGTCAGAGGTGTTATCGTGAATTATTCAAACAGAAGGCTAAAAGAGTCTTAATAGCAATAGGATAATTATGGGAGTATCGCCTTGGAGCGGTGTGTTTTATCGTCCAATACCTCTAAAACATTTATAGCATGATTAATTGGCTCCTTTTCATATCGTTTCGTTCGTTTTTCTTTCCTCTTTGAGCCAATTTTAATTAAAATTTATGAAGCTGCACCAACGGTACAATGAAGTGTGTATTTTTACAGTTTTAATCGACAACCGAAGCTTAAATTTTTGACAAACGTTTTAAATTACTGCACTAAACTAGACTACTTACGTGCACAGAACTTTGGCAAAGAGAAAAATAAATTTTCCCAGAATCGTGAACAAAAACCTTTAAATTTATACATTACACCAGCATTTACCAACCTTTGTGCCGTGACACGCTAGTGAGCCGCGAGCATCCTTCAGATGTGCCGCGAAAAATTAAACCATATATAAATCTCTTCGTTTTATGTATGTCCAAGTGCCAAGTTCCATGAAAAATGCAATTTTTGTAGCTTAACATTTCAACAGAACTCATTCGTTTGAATATTTTTTTTAAATTTTGGATAGTAGGCAGTCTATGTTTACTGACGCAAGAAATTATGATTTATAATTATATTATATTATATATTATAATATATGTATAAATAATAAAATTCGAACATGTACCAAATCACAGACATTTCGTAAATAAACATGAAGTACAGCAAGGAGGAGTATTAAGCCCACTACTGTTTATAAGTCTCATTGATGAAGTTATATAACAAAGCTGGAATCAAACGACAAAGTAGGTATACAATAGGATTTCACAATCTACAACAAGTCAAAATACAAGCTTGGGTATTCGCGGATGACGTGCTGGTAGCTGAGAACGAAAAAGAACTTAAAACGAATATTAATGTGTGGGCTGATATAATGAAAAACTAGAACTTAATAGTCAATAAGGAGTAAACTAAGGTAATGGCTATCTCCGATAAAGACTTGGAGAAGAAATGTTAGAGCAAGTAGATGAATTTAAGTATCTTGGAATAAATTATAAATAGTAAAAGAACACAAGAAAAAGATATAGGTTAAAAACAGCTACAAGGACATACAAAGCGATATATAAAAATTTTCCGAATAAAAAAGAGATATCAAGAAAAACAAAAATAACAGTATACAATACAATTTGCGTACCAATATTAACACATGGGGTTGAGAATTAGGTACTGAATAGTGGACAAGAGAATAGACCACAGGCTGCAGAAATGCGGTACTTAAGAAAGGTGGTAGGGGTAAGAAGAGTAGATAAAATAAGAAACGAACGCATAAGAGAAAAACTTAAAATGAAGTCACTGGAAAGTAAAATAGAAAGGAAAAAATTAAAGTGGACCTTGAGATACATTAGCTTAACATGCCCTATCAATTTCAAAATGTTGTTGTGCGCCGTTTTGATTTTATCTAAGATCGTAGGAAGGGAGTAATTTCATGAGTATATACAAATCTGCACATAGGTACCTACTTATGCAAGAAACGTCTTATTCTTTTTTCCTGAAATTTTGACCACATCTTGAGATACATTAGCTTAACATGCCCTATCAATTTCAAAATGTTGTTGTGCGCCGTTTTGATTTTATCTAAGATCGTAGGAAGGGAGTAATTTCATGAGTATATACAAATCTGCACATAGGTACCTACTTATGCAAGAAACGTCTTATTCTTTTTTCCTGAAATTTTGACCACATCTTGAGATACATTAGCTTAACATGCCCTATCAATTTCAAAATGTTGTTGTGCGCCGTTTTGATTTTATCTAAGATCGTAGGAAGGGAGTAATTTCATGAGTAAATACAAATCTGCACATAGGTACCTACTTATGCAAGAAACGTCTTATTCTTTTTTCCTGAAATTTTGACCACATCTTGAGATACATTAGCTTAACATGCCCTATCAATTTCAACATGTTGTTGTGCGCCGTTTTGATTTTATCTAAGATCGTAGGAAGGGAGTAATTTCTTGAGTATATACAAATCTGCACATACTTATGCAAGAAACGCTAAAACGTGTGGTACAATTTTTCTGAAAATTTTGCCACATCTTCAGATACATTAGCTTAACATGCTCTATCAATTTTTGCAATTCATTACAAGTTTCCTCTATAAACTGTCAACAAAAACTTAAACGTCAGATAAATTGGATTCGTTGGCAGTAAGAAAAAAATTAAACCTCACAAAGATATCAAACAGACGATAAATAAATGACATCAAAGGCACATCCAGTAGGAAATAAAAGATCTGCCAGTTTAATAGAACTGGCAGAGTATAAAAGAAAAGGCCTATGTGTTTGACGTTACATTACTATTTTAATGAATAATTAAATATCATGACCGAATCAAAGGACACAAATAGATCTATTTACGGATAAATTGACATAAATAATTAATCAAGAATGAATAATTGGTGCAGTAGAACTAATTTTAATTAAAAAAAATCATTTCAATTACTTTCAACAAAGCTTGCTGTAGAGTAGGGCATTAATTTAGGAAATAAATTGATGAAATTAAATAAAATATTAATTTACAATATTTGAGACTTGTGGTTGATATAAATCATAATAAACACAACACAAAAACCCATTAAAGATTATGTTTCTATCCTATTTAAAATACTTATACCTATTTATGTGTAATAAATTTTTGTTTATAAACTGACAAAAAGTCTTTTATTCTTACCAAAAATTGTGGAAAGAGGTATGGATTGCTTACCTGAAAAAAAAGAGGATTAGTTATGTATAAATAAATAAATTGTTTAGTAAAATAATGAACTATTTAAGTGACCTATAGGGTTACGTACACAAAATACATATGTCTGGCGCAATAAAGTGCCCTATTTCAACATAAATTATTACAAAAGTAAATTTGTTCCAACGTTAAATACCTAAATGACTTGCCCTTATCAAATAATCCTGAAGAAATAAATCGTGCAGTGACTTTCCTTTCTGTAAGTTTTGGATTTTCAAATGGAACACCCTGTTTTATTGCATTTTTAAAATCTATCATTTATTTCTAGTTACTTACATACAGTTTACATGGCTAAGGTACATGGTTATTAAGTTATTTGATATTATTTGCTACTTTAAATAAGGTACCTGGCACCTCCACCATGATATTGAATCGTAAATAAAAATTTTAATTAACCTTCCTCTATATCAAAAATAATATTATGAACGAAGCAACGTTTGAATGAACTTTTCTAAAGGTAGGTATCTATTTAAAGTTCTTAGAAATATCTCTTATACAGGGTATTTAACGTTTACACCAGCTTTGGAATTTCAAAGAGTGTACTCTCTACTATAGTACATTTTTGAAATCCACCATTAATTTTAAGTAACCGATGTATGTATGTATGTATGTTTGTTATAGTTAGTTGTATGACTTTTCAAGATTACATACTCAAGCGTATTGTGTTTGCAGTTAATAAAATTAAGCAGACCAATAGCAAATCCATCTAGAAATAGATTTTGAGTAGAGATTCGTCTTATATATAACTCAGGTCGTGTATATTTCACAAAACAATTTCTAAATAATGTTTAGGGCAGTTTTCAAAATGCTAGAATGGACGTAAATTTATCGATGTAAAAAAACGCCTTCCGCACTTTTATTATTTATTTGAACGTCAGTTTTTCAGCCAATAAAAATATTTGCGGATGCAGTTTCAGTTATACGTTTTAGTTACAGAAAGAATTTATGGAAATTGGGTCCTATTCGTTTCGGCAAAAACAAGAATATAGTGTCCCATTACAAATATGTAAATTGAAAAAGGAGTTGCAATATATGGCGTGGTTCCTAACAGATTTTTTTGTTGTTGTACGCTAAGTAGTGCTTTCGCATAATCCGGAAACAAATATATTGCGCACAGGGACCTAGGAGATGAGTATCGGCGGTTTAGTTCATGCTATCGAATTATCGAACCCGTGGCCAGTGGCTGCCATATATTATGTTTAAGATGTCATTTGCCCGTCCGTTCTATTCATACCAACCTGGTTAGGAACGCCCCGAGATCAGAATGTATTATCAAAAGGTCACAATGCTCTCGTGAATTATTTCCTTCTTTCATATGTAGAGTAGACAAGATGATAGAAAATTTCTCTTTAATAATCGGAAATTTATGTATCGATATAATTTTTTATACAAGGATCGGAAAACCTAGGGAATTATGACCACTTTTACAGTGGAGTCCCCAAAGAAAGACGAGCACAGCAAGGAATCTCACTCATGATTCATAAAAAATTAAGAAAGTATATAACAACATGGGAAGCAATCAGCGAGAGAATAATTAAAGTAAATATGAACATACGGGGATATAGAATAACAGTTTTAGGAGTGTATGCAGTCAACGATGACACACTAGTAAACATCAAGGACAATTTTTTCGAACAACTAAATGAGGAAATTACAGAAATTGGAAAATCGCGAGAACTAATACTACTGGGAGATTTCAACAGCAGAGTAGGGAAAAAAGATAGAGATACAGTAGTGGGAAGATACGGAGAAAAAACAATCAATAATAATGGAGAAAGATTGATAGATATATGCAAGCAAAACCAACTTAAAATTTTAAACGGATTTTACCAACATAAATCAATACATAAATACACCTGGATCCAAGAAACAAGAAAATTAAAGTCAATAATAGATTATGCAATAATAGGACAAAAAACAAAACTTAAAGTTCAAGACGTAAGGGTACAAAGGGGTGTATCATGCGGGAGTGACCATTACTTACTCCGAACAAATATAATATTCCCAGGAAAAGGCAAAAATAAGGATATAAAAGACATAATACCACAAGAAGAAGGAAGCAGAACTGAGCAACTGGAAGAAAGAAAATATAATCTAAAAAGTCTGGTAGACGAAAGCGTAACAAAACTGTATCAGAGTAGACTGAACGATAAGATAAAAACACAAGAGTTTAATGACATAAACCAGCACTACGAATACATAAAACAATGTATCCATGAAGCGGCTTTTGAAGCCCTAGGGGTATACCAAAGAAAGAAAAAACAAAATCCGTATTGGTGGGACGAAGAAATTGAAGTAGACATAGAACAAAAAAGCAAAAAGTACCACAAATATCTAAGCTCAAAAAAAATCGAAGATAAACTAGAATACAAAAAAGTCCAAGCAGCAGTAAGGCGAAAGATAAGTAAGAAGAAAAATGAGGCGTGGGAAAGAAATTGTCAAAGAGTAAATACCTACTTGGGAGGAAGTAGAAGTTCAGAGAGCTGGAGAATAATAAAAAATTTAAAAAACAACAAGGGTAAAGATATAATATCAATAATAAAACCACAAGACTGGGAAGAATATTTTAAAGAATTACTAGAAGAGAGAAGAGAAGAATTCCAACAACATCAAAATTCGAACAGACAAAATATAACTGTAATAGGATCACCAATCAGACTTAGTCTGGAAGAAGTTACAAAATTATGCAAAACATTAAAGAACGGAAAGGCCACAGGACCAGGAGATATCCCAGGAGAACTGTTAAAATACGGAACAAATAAATTATACGAACACCTCAAAAAGTTATTCCAAAAATGTATTAATATAAAAGAAATTCCCGAAGAATGGAAAGTATCATATATGACAACTATACACAAAAAGGGTGACAAAAATAAATGCGAAAACTATCGCGGAATAGCAGTTACAAGCTCCATGAGTAGACTATACGGTAAAATTATAAAAAACAGAATAGAAAAAGAATATCAACACATGGAAGCTGAAGAACAGGCAGGCTTCCGAGCAGGAAGGTCAACAATTGATCATGTGTTTTCCCTAACTCAAGTTATTGAAAAAAAGACTTCGCGAAATCAGGAAATCCACCTACTGTTCGTGGATTTAAAAAAAGCATATGACAATGTTCCTCTAAGTAAGATCTGGCAAACTTTGGAAGGAACCAACATTAATGTCGAATTGATAAACGCTGTGAAAACGCTTTATTACCAACCTACAATAAAAATTAAAGTCGGAAAACAAATAACATCAGGTTTCATATCGTCAAAGGGATTAAAGCAAGGTTGCTGTACATCACCAACCCTCTTCAAAATATACCTCGAAGAGGTTTTAAAACACTGGAAGAAGAAGTGTGGGGCAATGGGTGTACCCCTCACCGATACCATACTTTATACACTATGCTTTGCAGATGATCAAGTGGTGGTGGCTCAGGAGTATGACGATTTGAACTATATGACGAGAAAACTTATCGAAGAATACAGAAAATGGGGTTTAGAAGTGAATTTTGAAAAGACCAAATATATGTGTATAGGTGGACAACAACAAGACCTAATACTAGAAGAGGGAGAACATATAAAAAGTTGTAAAGAATACAAGTATCTGGGACTGAAGATTTCACGAGAGGGCACGCTGGACGATGCAGTTAAAGAGAGAAATAGGCTGGGAAGAGCAGCAATCTCGATGCTGAACAGTGTTATATGGGATAAAAAAATTACAAAGGAAAATAAAAAACTAATTTATAATACAGTAATAAAAAGCATTATAACCTACAGCTCAGAAGTATGGCCGCTAAAAAACAGAACAGAGAATATATTGAAAGCAACAGAAATGGTATTTTTGTTGTTTCAATAATTTTTGGAGAAGAGCGGCAGGAAGATCAAGGAGAGAAAAAATAACAAACCAGCGTATAAGGGAAATAATGCATATTACACATACGATTACGGATGACATCAAAAATAAACAACTAATATGGTACGGACACGTACAGCGAATGGAGGAATATAGAATCCCTAAACAAATCCTAAACTGGCAGCCCAAAGGCAGAAGAAAACCAGGCAGACCAAGAAGAAGTTGGAGAGAAGGCATAGATAAGGACATCAGGGAGAGAGAACTAGAAGACGATACATGGAATGACCGAGAAAAATGGAAGCTGGAAATCGGAAAACGTCGGAGAACGTTATAAACCGATATATATATATATATATATATATATATAATTTTTTATTAAAACCGGATCAATTCCAACGTCATTTACGCCAGCGAAATATTCTCACATGACATTTCACGGTGACAGTTTATTAAAATCACATGATCTAGATTGCTTGTCAGTCTGACAGATATTGTCATTGTATTTCGGTCCAAAAAAAAATGTTAAAGTTCAGAGTTTGGTCCATCGTTTCTACAAAATATCCTTTCTTGTTAAAAGTTCAGGATTTTTCAAAATCCTTGTCTTACATTTCTAGTATCCCGAGTTTGACAACGTTTTGCGACTCGTTAAATAAATGACATTATTATATTGTCTGCATCAATTGATTTTATAAAAGTTTATATTGCCCCCTGAAAATCTTCAGGTATGTGAACTTTGATAGATCGTCTCAAAGAAAACGTTATTGTGCGATACCTACTCATGAAATTACCCCCTTCCTACGATCTTAGATAAAATCAAAACAGCGCGTTAAAACATTTTGAAATTGATAGGGCATGTTAAGGTAAAGTATCTCAAGGTGTGGTCAAAATTTCAAAAAAATAAAACAGGTTTAAGCGTTTCTTGCATAAGTATGTGCAGATTTGTCTTTACCTACTCATGAAATCTTTTTGGTACTGGAAAGCATCGTGTCCTTAAAAGGACATATTTCAACATTATAAATTCGTTTAAACTTTCTTTGAGTCGGTATGATCGAACCGTTCTCCAAGAGAAGCCAGAAAATTCTTGTCCTTTCAGTATTTGATTATTCCAACATTCCGATATCTTTGAACAACCAATTTAATCTGAAATAAATTGAATAAAAACAAGAACATTTTTAAGAATTGCATTTTCGAGGTTCAGTTACCTCTTTGAAACCTCGCAACGAAATATTTTATTGTTTATTCCATTAGGATACATTTCGTTTATTAGACCGTAAATAAATACTGACTTCGTTAAGTTTAATGAGCAAAATTAGCGTCTGTTAATAAACGCGGTAATTTATAGGAAAATATATATATCCCACCACAATAATTTAGCTTAATTGTGGAAATAATACAATATTGGGTGAATTAATTTGCAAAATGATATTAACACAAAATAGTTGCAATTTATCAAAGCTAGAGCATGATATATAGGTTAACATTGAGCTATTGTCTGATAATCTGTTAATATGATGGTGTTTTAGCTAAAATTACTTGTGCTTCAATAGTGACTAAATTATATTTTAAATGTAATTATCTCATCATTTTCATTCTGAAATTGATTAAGGATTAAAGAATTTCTTTACAAAAGTGAGCACGTTTAAAAGATGATTTTTTTAGTTTACAACTAGTTCTGTTACCTAAAGTTATTACTGAAAATACAGAGTGATTAATTGGAACCGTGCATTAAATATATATATATGGAGAATGAAAAAAGGTAATGATCTGAAATGTTGGTATACGTAATTAATAATATTTAAATCTACAAATAAAAACCTAATTAATAAAAATAATTTAGTGATCCTGTTAACAAAGCCGATAAAACGAAAAATAAACATATCAAACTAAAAAAAATAGCTAAAGGTATTTTATTAGGACAATTTTTTCGTTAATTCTATACGTTAAGAATTGCACGGATTACTAGAAACATTTTTCCAGTCTGAATACGAGGAAATAAAAAGGGTAAATTAATCAGCCCGCGAGTTGAGAAATCAGTTCTGTTTTTCTTTGCCGAAGTCAATAAACGATGTAAATTTTTCTCTTAAACGTTCCGCCAGCTTTATTTGTTTTACACACGCGAATATTTATGAGCTCAAAGCTCATTTTTAAAACATTCCCGAAAACTATTTAATAAATATTAAGGAACCTGTAACGCTCCCATTTCTTCTTCATAAATTTTAAATTTTACTGCGCTTTATTTAAACATTTATAAGTTCCGCGCGCAGATTTTAATGCAGGGAGTGTAAACAGCAAGTTGGGAAAACTCTAAATGGGTTTGTTGCCAACTCTGGCGTAAGGCGAGAGGCCTCAGTTTTTCTTTTTAGAGAAAATGGGTCTGGTTAAAGTTTGACAATAAATAGCGATCTCGAGGCAGAAAATAGAAACAGCCACTTCTAGCTAAACCTATTGTTGCCGGAATTACTCTTGAGTTGTATTTTACATTCTGCAGCAACACTTACGCAAGAGCGTTATAGAACTTGGTAATCGAATTACTGTCAAACACTTGCAAAACTTGGAAAATGCCCAAGGTGTTCACTGGCTGGATTTAGTTTGCTTTTCTGATTTTAAAAACTTTTGCCGACAATTCTGTCACAAGTTAGGTGACTTTATTTCACCTATCTAAATTAAAATTAGCAAAACACACTATTAAAACATGTTAACCCTTCATTGCTTGCATGACCAAAATCACACCATTACTATTGTGGATTGTAACCCAGAACGAGGAAAGTTTTAAAGCAGATTTCACTCTTCCAAATCTGGTAATTACAGTCAATTGTGGAGATGTCTTATTAAACAAGTTCTTTCAATAATCAACTTTCTCAATGAATATGAAATAAGCTCAGCATATTCACTAGGTACTCTTGGTTTTCCATTTTCATGGATACTTCAGACAAAACAAAAAAGTAGCACAAAACAAAAAATCATGAAAAAAGTCAGCACAACACAACTCTACAGTCCTACACCTAAAAGTAGGACTTATCACTTAATAAAAAAATCAGATAAACCAGCAAATTTGGGCAGATATACAGAACAGCTGTGTTAAAAATTTGAGCAGTGTTTAAGAAAACTAACTAAATTACCCACTTACAACTTTTTTCTTTTATCCTTGAAGAACATCTATAATATGATAGTTCTTAGCTCACTAAAGTTCATTTTATTATTTATTATCATTTACATGTAGCTATAAACTTTTATGTTGGTTTCTGTTGATTTTTTTTAGATTTTTTAAACTCCATTCAGTGTCTTTTGCAGCTTAATTAACTTCTTGAATCTTTTAATAACATATTTACACATTTAACGCACTAGATAATAGTTATACTGAATATTTATACTTAAAATAATCATTAAATAATTAAACCTTTTAA
Source organism: Elmis aenea (assembly GCA_947652605.1). Classification (NCBI taxonomy): domain Eukaryota; kingdom Metazoa; phylum Arthropoda; class Insecta; order Coleoptera; family Elmidae; genus Elmis; species Elmis aenea. The sequence continues at coordinate 5,329,902 of OX393578.1, read as the reverse complement.
AGATAACCGTATTTAATTGAGGCTGACTGCAACCGCTAACGGATTATTTCAATTTCAGTCAATTCTTATGGAAAAAAATGATCCTGTAGCTTTGATTGAATATTGTTCTATCCCTCAGTAACGGATTAATGACGAATACTGTATAACAAAAAAATAGCTAATCGTCTCTTGTTAAAACCGCTTTTTCGTTAAATCCGTATTCCAGCACGTCCAAGCATCGTGCTTTACTTTTTCTAAACTCTCAATAAAACAACGTAGACCCGTGAAATATTCACAGCAACTATCGACTGCGCTTACTTGATCGTATAAGCCCATCATACATGGAAAATTTATAACCCGTTGCAAATAAGCGTTTTGATTTGGTTGTGTGTTGTAGTAAGGAATGCAATTCAATTTGATTCTTGCACACCCGTAAAGTTTAATCTCGGAATAAACTCGTGCTCACAATATTCAGGTTTTGGTGTTGATTCCCGCTATCATGCACCGTCAATGATCTCAGTTCTGGCGTACGTGATTCCATTAGCCTAAGCAATACAGATTCGGCTCCCCTGTCAATTTACTTGGATTTTACAAACACGAAAGTTCCCCTTCCACATCGGCGTTCCTTTTATTAAAAAAACAATGTGAAGAGGTGTAACAAAAGGCTATTGTACGCGCTGGAAAATATTTTATATTAAATCAGCCCATGATAACTAAAAAAGTTAAGTTATCATAGTTTTAATAAAATAAATATTGCAATCACTTTTTTTTTACTATGCAGGAAAATCTATCTTGTAACTTTAGGCGAGTTGGATTATGGCTGTTTCTTTGATAGATCACTGATTAGACTGTGCTTTTAAATATTTTTTTTAATCACCTATGTTGTTGAGTTATTAATACTGGTCTAATAGGCCAACCATAATGTTTTTTTCTAATAAATACTTAACAACTAGGTCCATCCATTGATGTCTTTTAGATTGTTCTGACTATGTTGTATGCGTACTATGCTCTGCTTTTTACACAAAACACACTACACGAGTTCAAAGGGCTTGGTCCTCTTCAATCTTCAGACAAGATGTTGGTTGTCCAGCAGTTGAAGAGCTTCTGCATTCTCATGATGGTAGAGTCTGGCTTCGTGTTTACAAGCAAACCTTTTAATTTCTTCCCTAACCATTGGTATACCAAGATCTCGATGAAGATCACTGTTACGGACGTACTATGGAGCGTTTACCATATTACGTAGCACTTTGTTTTGGAAAGTCTGAATAGATGTAATATTGCTGTCTTTGGTGCAACCGCAAAGTTGAATACCGTAAAGCCACACCGGTTTCAGGACCTGTTTGTATATTAGGATCTTATTATCTAATGATAATTTGGAATATCTTTCAAGAATCCAGAAGTACTGTCTGTATTTTAGATTAAGTTCGGTTTTTTTCTTTTTAAAATGTTCTTTCCATCGCAATTTTGCGTCAAGGATCATGCCAAGATATTTCGCTTGATTTTCATATGGCACTATAGTCCCATTTACATTAAGTAGCAGTGGATCTGTTATCCTTTTATTTGTAAAATTGACATAGATGGACTTAAGCTCGTTAAGCTTTATTTTTCATTGTAAACCTTTCTAAAAACGTTATAATATAATAGGTTATAACCCCGTTGTTGTAATAGACGGATGTTTTTAGGTGGCGCAGTAATTAACGCATTAGACGAATTTTGGTTTTCACGTCACAGTTCAATTTATCTTGGAAGACCTCTAACAACTCGTTTTAATTAGTGTCTGTCTTAGTATAAAACAATAACTGTAACTAAATACATAAATATCTTAAGTCTCGGTGAAAGATAAACCATATAAAGTAGAGAGCATTCAAAGAAATAATCCTATAGGCCAATTTCACCAGTATAACTTGATTGTTTGCTTAAGTTAAGCTAAGCCACTTAAAGCACTTATTGCTTTTTTTTTAAAGACAAATTGTGTGATAAAAGAGTTATAAAAAAAAGTATCCCTTTATTTCCAACGGTTTACGATATTCTCGTGTTCGGTACGTTGAAATACATATTAACAAAATGTATACCATAAATTTTTTATAATAATTTACGCAGTAACTTTAAACCGTTTCAAATTAAAAAAAAAAAAAACTATAAAAGTAGAATAGGCTGACGAAATAACATGAGTTTGGTTCAATTAAAACTTTAATTGAATTACTAATGCAAAATTAACTTTGCCTGTATTAAAATTGCTTATTACCTGGGAGCTTGGCTCAGGCCTGCGATAAAATTTAATTCAAAAACTTGCTCGATTTTTTTCGCAAAAATGTATTACAACTTTAAGGACCTCCAAGTTTTTGCTCCATACCTGACGACAGAGATAACGTCCCATTAAAAATGTTCGCTTATATACGAGCAACAATAAACTTTCTATTCTCGTATTTTATGAAAGGGCTTTCACGATAATACAGCTTTTAAATGTTTCTGTTTAATTTTCCTAGCTCTAGGGTTAAGCACTTCGACATCGCTCCATAAAAAACCCCAATAAAGAACTGAATTTCCATGAGAAAAAAAGCGATAAAATTTATTTTTCCCTTTCGTTAAAACGTCTCGCAATACATGCAAATATCGTTTTATGGATTCTTGAACTAAACGAAATTTTGAGAACGCATTACATTGTGAGTCACACAAAAACAATTTATTGAAATAAAATATTTTCGATATGGTAATATACAAGAGTGTTCGCAGAATTTTAAGTTTAGGAGGCGCGCCGAATTTCAAGCCGCCGAGTTGGCGTTATATTACCGGTTTGCAATATAAACTCTAAACTGAAATGCTAAACGGTCTGCTGTAGCGAAAATGTGTAATCCACTTTTAATTACAAAGTTTAAATGTGTAACTCTAAACATGAATACAAGCAATAAACGCTTTATGATGCTTATTAGTTTTTCATGTCGATGTAGGCGCGTCTGAAAATCGAATTTTAATACTACACTACATAAAAAAAAAAACAATCCAAACAAGGACATGCAAATTAGGGCTCTCAATTGCAGCCCTGAGGGTGCTTTTAATAATCAGCTCACTAAAAATTGAGTAAAGGAAAATTTTTCAATTACAAAGAAATTTTTACTGAATAACAAAAGTACACATATATTATAGAAATATTAGAAGTATACATAAAAGCTATTTTGCAGGCCGTTTAGGCCCAGAGCTTGGTAATATTCTTCCACACTCCTCTCTCTTTAGATTTCTTCCTCCAATTCATTGTTTTTCTCTCTTAGTTCTGCCTCCACAGCTGCTCTACATTTTTTTCTGGGTCTTCCTTTTTTTTTCTTGTATGTACTTCCCACGCTATCTCTTTTATTATTCTGCTCTCCTCCCTTTTCTCAATATGTCCTAGCCATTGTATTCTTCTGGCATTTCTTACTTTGTCTATGGTCGCTTCTTTTAAAATTAAATATACTTCCTCGTTCGTTCTTCTTACATATCCCTCATCTGTTCACTTCCCTCCCATTATTCTCTTTATTATGTTTCTTTCCCATCTTCTTAGGTCTTTCTTGGCATGTTGGTTCAGTACCCAGGTCTCACACCCATAGATCGCTGTAGGTCTTAGTATTGTTTCATACAAACGTAGTTTGGTGCTCCTAGATAACTGTTTTGCTTAGGTTATTTAGAGCTCCTGCACTTTTGTTGGCTTTCAGTATTCTCATGTTTATGTCTTTTTCTTCTACCATTCTGTTTGTAAGTGGTGTCCCTAAGTACACAAATTCATTTACTTTCTCAAATTCCCCTACCACTAGCCTGTCTTTAATTGTTTGTTGTCCTATTTTCAGCAGCTTGGTCTTATCTTCGTTTATCCTTAAACCAATTTTTTGTGCTGCTTCTGCCATTCTGCTTGTGATCTCTACTAGTTCTTTCAAGGTTATTACATAGCTACATCATCGGCGTAACTTATGAGTTGGTCACTTTTGTTTAGTATTGTTCCCTCTCTGTTCAGTCTTCCGTCTCTTACTATTTTTTCCAGAACTACGTTGAATATGAGGGCTGATAAAGGGTCTCCCTGTCTGAGCCCTGTTATATCTCAATATCTTCCGTTGTTTCCTCCTTGATCTGAATCCTGCTTGATGTCCCTTCCAATGTCATTTTGAGCAATCTGATTAGTTTGGCTGGTATCTTGAACTTCTTCAGCATTAGTAGCATTCTGGGTCTGTTTACCGAGTCATACGCTTTTCTGAAGTCGACGAACAGTACTGCAAGTGGGATGTTGTGCTCATAACATGTTGTTGCTATTTCCTTCATTGTGAATATTTGGTCTTTTTCTGAATCCTCCCTGGTATTCTCCAATCTGTGGGTCAATGATTATTTCCATTCTTCTTTTTATAATCAATTGAGTTCCCTGTCCCTTGGTCGACATATTTGTGACAAGATTTTTCACTCTTCATTTTGCAAGTTGTTAAAATTGTCCCCCACATTATTAAATGTTTTATAATGCTTTAGTTGTTTTTTACAGAAAATGTATTTGGTGACCCCATCTATAGTGGTTTCCAAAGAAGTTCAATTTAGATTTTTTAAAGGTGTTAAGAGAACACCAATTAACCTGAAATTTTTAGGGAAAGATTAACATAATTAGCTGGATAGGGGTTGCTACTTTTTGTTTGTGAGCTTTGGGAAGTATTTATAAGTTAACTTTATGTATTATAGTTATTAATATATATTTTGTGTACTTTATCAGTCCAGTCAATAATAACATAATCAATTAGTCCAAAGGCCAAAGATGTTTCTCAATCGCCAAAACGGCAACATTATAAATCAGTATAAGCATGAAAACATCCCCTCTTAATTGTATGCTGGGTATCTGAAAATAATGTAAAAATGCCGGATGCATCAGTCTGAGAAACACAAAGGAAAGATTTTAACCTCGTTTTCTTCCTGAATAACAGTTGATACGAGTTCCATAGCTCGATAAAGTGTTTTCGATTTGCTTTTCCCCAGACATATACGATTTCTTTCTACCAGAAAAAATTATTCCAGTGTCTTCCACAATTTATTATTGCAATTCAATCTGTTCAAACTGGCAGTGTCTCCCAGATAAAATTATTATGTTTCATAAAACGAATTTAATTCGAATTGGTTATGAAAACAAATTTTGGCATGCTATTGTTTGAAATTTCCTCAGTAAATCTATAAATTATAATCACGTCAGTATTGAATTTCGTTTATTTTTGAGATCAAATATGCTACGGGACAAGATCAAGTATATTTGTTTTTGTTTCAAATTTAAAAAAATAATATTACCTTTTAAAATTTTAACAATTGTATACTTGCAATACCAATAAAATAGATTTATAATGTTGGATTATTGAAGTGATTTATTTAATTATATGAATTGGTCCAATGGAAGGTCTCTTTATTTAGCTATAGCAAAAACAAAAATATTAATTTTTGTGAAATCACACTAAAAAGCAAAGAATTGATCAAAGAAAATAGATAATTGCATTTTTTGTCAATTTTGTGAGAGTATTTGATTCTCTAAAATGTGAAATAAAGCAAAGAAAAATAGAAAAGCTTCAATTTTCATTGAAACTGTATCCTGGCTCTAGACTGAAGCACACTTGATACGTACCTATTCTGCATTTAGACCATAGTGTTTGCTTTACATTCGATTTTAGTCATGATGTGAGGAAAATTGTTCTGGCATAATCCGGTGAATTAGGTAATTACTAAAACTAAGTTAGCGTTAGCATAACAACTATATCCTAAAGCAATCATTCCCGGGCCTATATTTGGGTTAAGAGGCTGGCCGCGAATCTTAAGCTCAGATAATGGAATTAGCAGGCACATGCTCTGTGTATTTGCTATCTCCTGACTGAGGTACTAAAATTAATGATATCTGAGCACTATGTAAGATTAATTTAATATCAACAGCTCAACTTTTGCCATTATTTCAAACGAGAACACAAAAAGTTGATGGTTTAACAAAAAAAGCTTCATGTACTAAGTTTATTTGATTCACAAATATGTTGTGAATAGTACAAAATTATTAATGTTTCTGACCAGGCATTGCGGATTCAAATTTATCAAAGCTAAAATTTAAATATAGATTTATCAGTAGCAGCACTAGTTACGACTCCCTGTTCTGGTTAGCAGAAGATACATATTTTTTACTATAGAGGTATATGGACCAATTGATACGATTGACAAAGATAAAATTAGAAGAAGCCTTGAAGAGGAAGATAAAGAAATAGATGGAGCCAACAAACTAGGAGGGCTGAGATAAATACCCATTACGCATGTCAGAAATATGGCTTTAAAAAAAAATAAGAGAAAGAGGAGTAGAAGAAAAAGGAGTCAACTAGAGAGATGTGCCACAGCCAACGATAGAAAACATAATGAAGACTTAAAAAATCGTACTTCGACACCAGATACAAGGGAATCCAAATAAATAGAACAACCTTAGTAAGAACCCTTACTGGAAGTGTCTAACAAGGAACATACAAAATTGCTTTGTTTTCTAATTATCCCTTTAGTGTTAATGAACCTTTTGGTTCTGAATCGTCTCAAGATCGTAAGAAACATTTTTTAGTAAAAAAATTTTAAAGGAAGACAAACTGTGAAAAAATAAACATGAAAAATATGATAAAATATGTTGAACGCATTTTCCTGATGTAAAATAATATGCTAAAAACTGCAAGACACCAGTGGAATGTTTTGGTCTGTCCATTGACTCTAAAATGATTAACAAACAGGTATTACATATGAAACATTCAATGATGATCCTCCACACAGTTCAAACTTGTTGGATAATATTACAAAAAAAGTACTAGACAAAATTTACCACTTGTTGTTCTTCTTAATCAGTTCTCTTGTACCTTTCGGTGTCGAGGTATGCTTTTCTATTTCTGTGTTATGTTGCTCAACTGCCTATCGTTAGCTAATTGTGGCACATCTCTCCAGCTGACCTCTTTTTCTTCTAGTCTCTGCCTCTCTTCTTTTTCCCATTTTATTTTTGGTCATCCTCTATGTCTTTTTCCCTCCAGCTGCATTTTCTATCCTATTTTCGCCTATCTACTTTCTGGCATGCGTAGTAGATGTCCAAGCCATCTTAACTGATTCGTCTCATTCTTTTTCTCAATATCAGTTACTTCTAGGGTTTTTCGAATTTCTTCGTTACTGATTTTATCGATCAGCCTACATCCCTCTATTGTTCTCAGAAATCTCATTCCCTGTACCTGTATTCTCTCTTTTTGTTTTTGTGTTAGTGTCCAAGTTTCTGAACTGTACGTGAGAATGGGTACGTACACTGCATTAAAAACTCGCGTCTTCGTTTCTTTTGATATCTCCTTCTTACTTATCAAACATGTATTAGTGGCGTAGTAAAATTTCGTCGCTGCCGCTATTCTGTTATTCAGATCTTCCTCCAATATACCATTTTCTGCAGTTATTGTGCCTAAATATTTAAAATTCGCTACCTGCTCTATCTTTTTTGGTCTAGCATCATTGTAAGTGGTTCATGATTTTTCGCTAGAACCATAGCCTTTTTTTTTGTTAAATTAATATTCATATTACATCTACTTAATGTATCTGCCCATACGTCCAAATTGAATTGCAAGTCCTTTTCGCTTTTCGCTAATAACACCACATCATCTGTAAAGGCTTATTCTGTTAAGGATATTGGTTTTAGTTTATTCCTACCCCAGTAGGCTTTCTTTGTGTTTTGCTTACATCCTTTTATTATTTTATCCATAAGAATTATAAAGAGCAGTGGAAAGACTTTTATGTCAGAAACATACGGCAATCAAACTGTGTATAAATATTTTCTTAATTGAACATTTCTTCTGCTGTTCATATTGTGTTATTTTTTTATAAGTTTTTCGTGTTACAATAAATGATTCTATTTCAGTAACACTTAATAATGAATATTAATTGGGAGAAACCTACATCAAAATTATAAATATAATAATATAATATAATATATAATAATAAATAAAATAAAAATTGTTGTCTGCATTTTTTCCTGTCAATACTTTTTAAATATTATAAAGGGTACATTATTATTTTTTCATTACAAAAATTACAGCAATAATGTGCAATAATATTATAGGACAATACTTTTTTTAATCATTTAAAATGGAAAATTGTATGACACGCTTCGGGTCAAACTTAATACTTTTATTAACATCTTGAATGAAATTCATCGAAAAAAAGTTAAACAATGTTGCTGCAGGTGAACAATACTGCATAAATTTCACTTAATACGAACAAGGCCAGGAAAAGTAATTAAGACATTTAATAAAAATCTCAACACGAAACCTTATTAAAATTCGCGTACGACAGCTCTTTCACCTGTAGCAAGAAACTAAGTCGCAATTTCATTACTCTGCACAATTTACTGTTTTTCTTCCAAGGTATAACTCGTTTAGTTTAACCTACACAAAAGCAACCTTTGCTCTATGATTCTTTATTAAAATTATGTTTATTTCATACGTGCCACGCATTTAAAAATAAGTTTACAGTAAACTAGCCCTGTACAACCAGGAGTACGTGTTAAATGTCAGCTTAATATAGGGAGAAAGTAGGAAAAGTTCGCTACCGCGTTTAGAATTATGCAAATCCCGTAGTATAATCTCATATTTGCATATCTCATCATGACTGACGACGAATCTTAACAAAAGATAGATTTTTAAGAACACATCAATAATGACTATGGTGGATGGAAAATGGGGATTACATACAACCACGAAGGAAACGAAAAATTTATTGGTTTTACTGACACATAATTTTTGAGATGGAAAAAAAATTGAGTGTGCGAATATTTTTCCAAGTAATAGCAGTTTTATAATATTAAAATTTTGGTATTTGTAGCCTAATACGGTTTTCTTTGCAAGGTTACCTCTCCAAAATAATGTCGTTTCATTGACTGTGTTTTGTGAGTCGTACTTAAACACTAATCTATACATTTTAACACGATACAACTTTTTTTTTCTTGAACATACTTAATAAAATGATGAAGATCATCTTTAAAATTTATTTTTTTATATCCTTTAAAAATGTTAGGCTGTGTTAGCCAAAAGAAAAGAACCTGACATGTTTAACTAACTAGACAACCAAACTAAATTAAGTTTTAAACTCAACTAAAACATAGTAGTTTGTATAACTACAACTTTTGAAACTATTTTTATTAAAACCTATGATCATCTGCGAACTACAAATAACAAATCAAAAGCATCTGACTAAAATCCTAATCTGGGTTTGCTTAAATGTTCACTGAAATGTTAAAACCTACTTTGCAACAAAGTGCAAACCAAACCTTTTAATTAAATCTTAAACCGAATGGGTAGTCTAATTCAATTTGCATGCTACTTTCATTTAAAGATAACTCTGCAATTGAAATTGTAGAATGTTAGCAGTTTTGTGTTAACAAAAACCAAATAAAAGTTCCTGCATTCAGAACTTAATGTCAACTTTATTGTGTGTTGGTTGGATTGATATTAATTTCTTTTTTAGTCGATAAGTTTAAACATATAGTAATGCAAGCAATACATTAAAAAAACACACGTTTACCTGTTTTTATAAACCCTCTGCTTATAATTTAAAAGCAATGATCTCCAGAATAGCTAATGATTAAAATTGCAGCTTTTTCTTTAGCATTTAACGTTACAAAATAAAATCGCTATTTAAAATTAGAGTTAATAGCTCAACATTAAAGTAAAGTCCGTCCATGCAGTAACAATCTAAACAAAACTTGCTTCGATTTCATACTCTATAATCAGAATCAAGTAAATTTCATTATAATAACACGTTTCTAAAATAAACAAGGAAAACTATGACTAAATACGCGAAGGAACTCATGAAATATTCAGGTTCGGTACACATTAAAAATTTCTGTACGAATTGGGGTTCTCAAACATGTCAAGATGGCTTATTAAGTACTAACCACATAATGAGAGTCCTGTAGAATTATGTAGATTTTTTTTATTGATCCGTTCAATTTGTAATTATTTCAGACAGTTAGCTGATGTAGATTCAGAAGTTTCGCCCCATTTCGTGGTTTTTTTTTGTCGTTAAATATTACTTTAATGAATGACAGGAATTTAATCAAGTGTACTCCATTATATTGTATAGTTTTGACCTGTCTTTTCTCAAAAACTTCACCTTGAAGACGAGCATAATCCTTAATTGTTAACCTTTCTCTATTTTTCAATATTTGCTAAACTTGCTTTTGCGCAGGAAGTTCTATTAATCAAGATAAATTATAGGGAATGAAGCTATCTTCACGCTATACGCTGCATGCGAAAGAACTTCAATGGCGTCTAATTTTATATTGTTCTGTGAAAATTTCGCAAAAAGACTGTTTTGAATATCCAAGCGATTTCTTATCAAATGCTATGTGGGTCAACAGTCAAGAGACAGTAGTTGTGATACGGTTCTGGTAATTTGACGACAGATTTTTCGAAAAAATTGGGTACTCTCACTTCCATACACCAGGGTTATTGGTATGAATACTGTCTTGTAAAAAGTCATTTTTGTTTTTTTGGTTATTTCTCTTTTACTTATTACCGATTTATTCATACTATGATATACTTTTCTGCACTATTTATTCTTTCTTTTATCTCATTTTCTATCTTACCTTCTCTCTCTCCAAATTCCCAGATATTTATACTCTTCCACCTGTTCTATTTTTTCCTGGTTCAGTTCTATGTTAAGCTGCTTTTGTTCTTTACCTATTATCATAACCTTTGTTTTGTTCGTGTTAATCTTAAGTTCCTTTTCTTTAATTCTTTTTCCCACACCAATAAGTTTTCTTGTAGTGCCTTTTTCGTTGGGGCACAAATCATCATATCATCAGCAAAGGCACATTCTGACACTGGCATTAGATTATTGAAACCTATATGTACCTTTCTAGTTTTGTTTTCTACAGATTTGAAGGCGTCATCCATGACTAATATGAAGAGTGTCGGGCTCAGTACACCTCCTAGCCTTAAGCCATTGTTTTTATCAAAAGTCTTTGATTGCAGATTATCATTTCTCACATAATTGTTGTTATTAATATATAGGTTTTGTATGCTTATTTTAATAACGTATATTACATTTTTCTATAAACTTAAGCTAGTTGACGTATATTTTTTTCTCATTCAGTAATTTGTAAGGGTTCTTTCTATAAGAAAAAGATTTGTTTAAGATAAATACAATATTTCGGATACACAATTTACTGGATTGAAGCCAACAAACTTTTCTGTGCGTAAATATATTTATTACAAAAGCAAACAAATAACTTTTGGTGCAAAAAGAAGGGCCATACGAAAATCAACACGTATATTACAGAACTTATGACCTTACATGATACTTAGAGAAAAATTTGGGTCGTGAAAGGAGGGTCATAGCCTTCCTCGCGATCTAATCGGGTATTCCACATCTATCATAAATAATAATAACGGCTAACAAGGCATTCACTATCATCCCTTGCCGGTGTTGAGCTGCTAATTTGCCCCTTTGCTTATAATTCACCTCGATGGTAATTGTTATTGCTCCTGTTATTACACCTTTAAACAGATACCGTAACGCGAGCGCACAGTTTTAACTGTAATAAACTAAACATTGCTCGGCTAAGTATCGGTATCAAACCGTGCGTGAACGAATATGATAGTTTTATGAAATTACCGGACTCGCATCGCGTGCACGATCGTACGAAATGGTAAAAAGATAATAGGATGGAAAAGTGGCGAGAACATGCAACGGCCGGATTTTAGTTATCTCTCAAGTGTCAAAAAACGTTCTATCAAATCACGAGGAAGATTTATATCCTACTCATTTTTCTCGTATATTAAAAAAAACTGGAAATCGACACGAAATGAAATTAAGCTTGGCTGCTTCAATTAATAACAAATGAAATACATAAACTATATCTTATTTAGAGAGTCCTAGAAAATAAGAAGAAAAAGTGCAAACCTATGAGTGTATCCATCGAAGAAGAAAATATATAGCTTGCATTATGCTGATGACCAAGTTATCTTAGTGGAAGATGAGTTAGCTATACAATACATGCTACGCAAGCCCAATGAAGAATATAATAAGTAAGGTGGTCCCCTTTCGGGTTCTTGTACTGCGACCTATTGGTCTATTGTACCCTCTGGTGATAGCCCCTTAAAGAAGTCCTGTGTTTTTGAAAATTTCCAGGATTTTCTTTAAGCGTGTTTTTCTTATTTCTTCTTGGTTGGCTTTTTTTTATCTCCAGGAGTCTACGACGATAGTGTGTGAATCCTTCACACTGGCATATTACGTGAAGAGGAGTTTCTTCTTCTTCACCACATCTTCTGAATAAATCGGTCTCTGACAGCCCTATTATGTAGAAGTGTTTGTTTGGCTCACAGTGTCCTGTGACGAGTCCTGTGGCTGCTCTGATCTCAACTCTGCTCATCCTGATCACTTCTTCTGTCTTTTCTTTGGAGACCATTGACAGGATAACCTTAGAATGGACTTGTCCTGCTATTTATTTCCAATGAGCATTATGCTCCTGTATTAAGGCATTAAAACACCGCTTGGCTGTTCGTTTCATAGGGTACTCTGCGGGTTCTGGTTCGAAGAAAGGTGCCACGCTGCCAATTTTGGCTAGGCGATCTGCCCTCTCGGTCCCTGGTTCATTAGTGTGCCTTAAGCACCATACCAGTTTAACATTATTCCTGCTTCCTAGCACGTTAAGTGCCCGCATGCAGTTCAGAACAAGTTCTGAGTTTACTTCCGACGAGCCAAGAGCTTTTAAAGCTGCTTTGCTGTCGGACAGAGTCAAGGTCGGGCGAATAGTTAACTGTGTGCAAAACGGTTTAATACTGAAATTATGAAGTGATATAAAATCAACAATCACGTCTATAATATCAGTGATATTGTAGTTCCTAAAATGGATAAAATAGATATGCTTGCGAACATGGTGGAACGAGTATTGAAAGATATGAAAGAAATAAAACATCTTGCGAGCGACGAGTATACGTCGGAAAATTCGAAAAGGAAATAGGACATGGAAGACATATCTAAAGGGAGTAAAAAGTGTAAAAAGATAAACAGGACACATCAAAAAGGAGAAAGAATATCAAACGGATACGCTCACGAACATGATTAACCCTCGTGCGTTGTTCGGGTCTTTTTTGACCCAAAGCCAAACTTATTTCTTCTTAACATTTTATTCAGGCATCTGGTGTATCTAAGGTTTCTTGACTTTGTTTTTAACGTTAGTAGCTCTCGTTTTCCGTTTATGTCTTCATTATAAACATGTAGATTTTTATGGTATAAATATTTTCACACCTAGGATGTTCGGGTCAGTTTTGTCCTATAATGAAATAACACTATGATTCAGACGATTTACGTGCCTACTTGGGATTACTGATTTTAGCAGGTGTTTTCAAATCTAAAAATTAATCTACTGAAAGTTTATGGGACGCAGAAAAAGGAAGAAGCATTTTTCGCGCGACAATGTCTCTGGAATATTTCAAAAAAATTTCAAGGGTTATAAGATTTGACAATAGGAAAACCAGAGTTGAAAGAAGAAGAGGTGATAAATTTGCGCCAATTAGAGATGTTTGGACCAAATGGGTAGAAATTTTGCCGAATTTGTTCAATCCCTATGCTTATGTCACGGTTGATGAACAATTAGTGGATTTAGGGGTAGGTGCCCATTTAGGCAGTATATGCCAAAAAAACCTGCAAGATATGGACTTAAATTTTGGGTTTTATGTGATAATAAAACGTCATACGTATAGAATGTTCAACCCTACACTGGTAAAACTCCAGGTGAACCCAGGAAAATAAATCAGGGAATGAGAGTTGTACTTGACTTATGTCAAGGTTTGAAAGGACATAATCTTACTTGCGACAATTTTTTTACATCGCATCAACTTGGACAAATGTTGCTACAAAGGAATATTACAATGATTGGTCCCTACGAAAAAAACAAACCGTCTATTCCACCAGTATTGTTGCAAACAAAAAATGTTCCTAATATGACTTCAAAATTTGCATTTACATCTAATACAACTTTGGTAGCAAACATACAGGAAAAATCAAATAAATGCGTCGTATTACAAAGTACATTACATTCTGATAAATCAGTATCTGACGGACCAGGTAAAAAGCCTACCATTATTCTGGATTACAATCAAACAAAAGGATCTGTTGATACAATGGACAAAGCAGTTGCCTGCTACTCAACAAAAAGAAAAACAAACCGATGGCCAATGATAGTATTTTACAATATTCTTGACATATCTGCCTACAATGCGTATGTTTTATATACCCAGGCCAATAATACCTGGAGAGTGAGAGATACTAGAGACGCAGACTCTTTTTGGAAAATCTCGGGATGTCGATTGTGAAGACTCAAATTGAAAGGCGAACTCATCTTCCGAGAGCCAGGGCAGCAAAAAACGTAATTGAAAAATTCAAATCTGCAGTACACCCCACACCTGATGACAATGAAGCTTCTACGAGTATTATAACCCAAGCCAAAAAAAGAGGTAGATGCCATTTGTGTTCAGAAACAGATAACAAAAGTTCAAATTTGTGCACAAAGTGTCAAAAGTACTGTTGTAAGAAACATTTGGTGCAAATCTGCAAACAGTGTGTGAAATAAGACTTTATTTTTATTTTATATTAGGAGCAAATGTCCAAAAATTATTTTAAATATATTTTTTATTTATTACATGACTTTTTATACTCAAGTAAGTAAGTATGATACCTGTTAACATACCTAATTTGTAAATTGCATTAGTATTACAATGGTTTTAGCAGCTATGGGTCATTTTGGACCCGAGCACCTTATGGGTGTAGCGGTAATAAACAACGCAGCAGGGTTAAGGAAATAATAAGAGATATAAAAGAAATAAAACATGATCAGAGGTCATATTAAGAAGAACTGACGGAACTAAAGCAGGAAAATGAACTGCTTAAAAACGAAAACAGGATAATAAAAGAAAAGATAAAATCCGTAGAAGATAGAGTTAGAAGATTGGAAAAAGATAGAACCAAAAACAATATCGTTGTGATAGGCATGGAGATATAAACTGATAGCAAAGCAGGAATTCGAACACTTTATTGAAAGAGAAACCGGTATAAAAGTTCAGATTAAAAACGCCATACAGATAGGAACAGAATCATGTAAGGTAGAACTAAACAAACCACTAGAAAAAGAAAAGGTAACGAAAAACAAGTATAAGTTAAAACAATTTCAAGAAAATATTTAGATAAACAACGAAATGACTAAGGAGGAACTGGAAATTCAAAAGAAGTTAAGACAAATAGCGGAAATAGGATATCAAAAAATCACAGTGCATGAAAAAGAATGGAGATGGGACAAGGAGCAGGAAAAGCTAAAAGTAAATAAAACAACAACAAACCAAAAACCTTCAAAAAAACTGACAGAGAATCACAGAAATATTAGGACAAAGACCCAGGCAAAGAAAAAGGACATGCGAAAGAAAATAAATGTAAAAATAATAAATAAGAAAAGATAACAAGCAGATATTGGAAATGACACGATCAATGAAAAAGGACATGGAAAAGATATAAGAAAAAATTCAACTCCACCCAATGCCTTACACCCATGAGGGTAGATAGGCGAGGCCTTACACCCGAAAGAATGACGGTCTAATACAACATGTAAGAAGAAGGCTGTCGGACACTATGAAGATTCTTTTATTATTAAAATCTCTTTCTAATAGTGTATCTGTACATAAATGCATTGTGCATAGCGTACACCTCGGCTTAAAATATGGTTGCACACTGTCCAAGGCTTACAGATATTCCTTGTCTCAGTTGAGCTGCTCCCCATTTTCGCAACCTGGGCCATTTTGCGTTTTTGACCTGTCCGTATACCAGACCATGCCATTTAGCTCTGTTTCCTGACGCTGCCAATGATCCCATGTTGGAATTCTGACAGTTAATACATCTAAAACTGAATATTACGTACTCGAATAAGAATTGCTTTTAGACATAGTTTCCTTCATCTTAAAATAATTGATTACTTGTGGGTATCCTTAATACTTATGCTAATAGAAAATACGTTCGCAAATTTTTATTATCGGAGGCCTTGACAACCCGGTTTTTTTCAGGAAACAGAATAAATTGTGGTCCTTGGAGGGTTTGGGGGACTGTTTTCGAATAACTTCATTTAAGTTTCTCGCAAATCGCTTACGCCGTTCACGGTCGAGGAAATCTGTCGTGTGCAGAGATAGAACTTCTGTTGGTTATGTCAAGAAAACATTGGTAATTAGCTTACATAACTTCAATTTTTTTTTTGGAAATGCGCAGAGAGCAGTCCCTGCAATAAAGTCCCACAAATAATGTAAAAATGCGTAACGCACACAAAGTAATAAACGCTAAAATCTGCCTGGAATTAATTAAACCTGCTGAAATTTACGATAAGAGAATTCTCGAGTATAAAAATGTTTAGTTAGTGTTACAGTACCTGCTAGTTCATGAATACAGTAAGTGCTACATCAAAAGGACCGGAATTACAGTCCTTGGAATAATATATTAGTCTTCAGGCCTCTGGACCGACGTTTTGGGCTAAGTTAAATTTGCTAAAATTTCATTGTTTTAGATTATATTTCTATTACAAGTGCGTGCTCTGGTTTGTAGTTGAATTTAAATTAAATTTTCAAGTATTTAACAAAATGTAGGTGTCACAGAGATTTATTAGTACAAAGGGAATACGATAAATAAATCTCTGTAGAAACTCGGCAAAACAAATTTTGTTAACGCACCGTTGAACAAACAGCAGCAAATAGTCACGGATCAGCAAACTTTATATAATTAAATATTTGATGCGATTACGGGTGTTCTCCTTAAATTAATCAACAAGCATGGTCAAAATGTTACTGTTTACCTCCAATTTGTAATCACAGCAGAGCACGGTACGTACATAATAATGTATTACATTACAAGTGGTGCTTAAAAATTTCTTTTAATTAGGTACAACGTAAGTTAATTAATTGTTACTTATTTTGTCCAAAATATGTTATGATTTTTTTTAATGAGTGTAATTACAAAAATTACATTAATTATTTAGAAGTAACATTAATCAAACAGACAAGTAGATTCTGGTCAAATACAGGGTGTCATTTAAAATAACAAAGTTGGGGTAATTTCCGGCGAAACCGGAATTGAAACAGTTGTGTGCATGTGCTCGAAAAGCCCGGTTTTACGCACATATCATATGTCTAAGATTTCATTAATCTAAAATCAAAAGTAAAGAAAAAGAAGGGGTGTACCACACTTCATTTACACCCGGTATAGCAGATATTGTATCCTCAATATTGTGTCTAGCTCACTTCATTTTCCCCTTCATTGTTTTCACATTATTCATGGCAGTAAATTAGGAGGAGTAGTTTAATTTAAATAATACAACAGATCATCTTTTGAAATGCATAAAAAAGCTGCTCTTAGCAAATATTTTTGACCCTTAAATACTTTTTTTAAAGGCAAAACAAACCTAAAATTTCACAACTTGCTTTGAATAACGTTAAAAATTTAAATTTAGTGAGTCAAATGGAAAAATAATTGGACTATTTACACTACTAAAGCAAGCTAAAATAACTTTAATGCAGAGCGTTGCAACTCTTTCAGAAATTTAAATTTAATTGAAAATTATTGCGATTTAACAATGTTTTTAAAGCTTTTCATTAAAGTACTGTCATATTGCAACATATTTTTTATTAGTATGCACTTATTAAGGTGTCCAAGTCATAAAATTAATCGTTTGTTTGGTACATGACGACTTTTAAACGTTGCCTCGTTTTCTGTCGTAAATCACCGATTCTATGTGCTGTTTTATGTATTTCTGGTGAAAGAAAAGCATTTGACGACCATTGAAATGCTTTTAAATTTGAACGTTTAATAGACCTACAAAAAAAACACTTCAAAATTCAATTAGGTATTGAATGACGCCATATCAGCGTATATAAGTGTACTTCTTCCTCCATATCCGATATTTGCGGCGTATTTTATTACATTAAAATGGAGTGTTTTATTGTTTAAAGAAATTTTCAATCGGTGAAGCTTTAAAAAAAACGATCAAAGCCTTTCCTTTCTTGGTCCCGTTAACGATTCGTCATCGCACGTTCATCGTGGCGTATTTCCTGTACGGTTTATTTACCCTTTTGCCAATTCACTAGTCAGCAGTTGTTTCCTCGTGACCAAGAATTCAATACTCGTTTGCTTTGTCGTGAATTTCTTTACTGCTTCGTATAATGTAAAGCAAGTCTTGTTGTAGCGTGACTGATTACAGTTAGTTCGACCCCCTTGGGTGGGCTGGCGTTGTGAACTTAAAGAATTCCGGCCTTCTTTTCTCCTCAAGCCACAGCTTTTGCTTAAATACGTGTTTTGTGTTTTTGTTTCAATCCTGATGAACCGAAAATACTTGAAATATTATGTTGTATCAAACAGTTTAACAATATAGAATCAGAAAAAATTATCAGACTAGGAACGAAAACGATTTTAGACTACCGAAATTATTGAAAACAAATACTCAGAACGCCTTGCACTACAAAGAGCTCAAGATTTTTAATGAATTACCTGTCGAAACTAAACAAACAACGTCAATATCATATTTTAAAAAAGAATGTGTAGAATATGTAAAAATTAATGTTAAGTTTAAGAGAATATGTACAATTAAATAATAGGCAAGATGAAAGTAATGTAAAATTAGCTAAAAGCTAAATTAAGATTTGTTATTATTATTATCATCTTACGGAATTTGGACTGTATAGGTTCTTTTTAAGAGATGTTTCGCTAAGAGTTTAACTTCACCTTCACATACGGTTGTGAATCTTGGACCACGACCAAAAAATAACATAAATTCGTATCAGAAGTATAATAATGAGGCATTTAAGAAAAATTTAAGGTAAAATTAAAAACGATATCCATAGAGAAAACCTAAAAGTGAAACGAATAGACCAAAATATCACAGCGAAATAAATTTATTATAGGTAACTTTTAATTATACGTATAAAGAAAACACCCGTCTAACATTTCAGTATTTAAATGTGACCCGCTTCCCAAAAAGTTTGGGTATGCTTGTCTTGGATGATCGGTTCACTTGTTTACCTCTTCAGAGTGTCAGTAACATTAGAGTCCTAACCAAATAACACGTAACGCGCTCACCAGATTAACTTGAAAGTTTGTGGACAACGATTTCTGTTATTTACATTCAAAACATATGCGATATAAATTACGAAATTCGAATGAATCTAGCGAAACTAAAAGATTTTCTCCGACTTTATAATAGTAAAAGTTATCACATTAATCATCCTTGCGAACTGTCTCTTCATATAAAACCTATTAGGTCAGTTTTTTTTATCATAAAACTGGAGAAACTTAAGATTTAATGAGAGACGGATTATCTTCCTTGTTAGAATTGTTAGGGAAGGTTAGTGGTCGTTTAAATGCGACTTTAGAAGGTTTTGAAATGGGATTGTACGACAGCTAATTTAGTGCCTTGTTCAAGCGAGGGTTGTAGAAGTGTTAGGTTAGCGAAATCCGTTTAAGAAAAATTGGCAGCAATTTTTTAAATAGCAGAAACAGCGAAATGAATAAAGTTTGGAACGATACGAACTTTTAGGGATTTTAAAGCTTATGTTGTCTTTGGAGCACCGAAGCAGTGGTTTTAAAAAATTGTTATTTGAATACATTCAGATTCTCGCTGCGAGATTACCGATATCTCCAGGAAATACATAAATTAATTGGACTCTAAAAAATAGTAGGTACCAAGTATTTGATTACTTTAAACTGACACACCAGAAATAAGTCTACCGACGCGTGATTTGACTAAGCCGATTAAAATTAATTGATTTTTAAAGGAGTATGCTATGTCTAGCTTCTATTATAAGTGAAATTTCTATTCAGAAACCTAATTCGCTCTGTATCGTACCCTCATTTTAGAAACATTTTATAAAAGTGATTTTCCTCACTCTAGAGAACATAATGCACAAGAGAATGTGTAAAAGGGAGGTTATTATGATTAGCTTAGTTTTATCGACGATGTTTGTGTAAATACCCCTAAGATGAAAGTAAATCTTAGCTACTGGGGGATAGTTACTGAAACATTCTGTACTTTATCTTCTTAAAGAAGACATAACGCGCCAAACTAAGGTCTAGCATGAATTAAGTAAATGGCACATTTGGGCGCCTCGACCTCTGCCGTTGCTGGTCTTTAAACTCGTGTTTGCGAAGGGACGTGTAATATTTCACAATCATCTTCGTGGATGGTGCTAACTCAAAGCCTCCGAGCATTTTCGCCCGTTCCTATGAAACAACAATGCCCTCGATGGCCGCATATAGTTTCATTACGTTAGACATGCAAGTCTGCCATCTGTCTTTCAGTGCCCTTTGTGTTACATGAGTGAAGCTTGTATTAATTTTGGAACAAAGTTAACAAATGGGGTAGGGAGAACCCTGCACTGCGTAAGGACGTAGGACGATGTTAAATTAATAATACGTGAACTTTGCTAAATGATTTTTATGTTTTTCATTTCAATTGTTTGTACGATGTACCAGTGTCAAAAAATTTATTAATAATCAATGTGATATTTTCTAAGGTTTAATTTGAAATTTGTGTGAAGATATTCCTTCCAGCAATAATACATTTCACCATTCTTACTTTTTATTCGTTAAAAACTACCCACCAATCTTCTTTCAGAATACTTGCAAAATAATTGTGAAGTGGTAAAACAATCTTCTCCTTCAAATACTTCAGACAAACATTTAATATTTACTGTCTCTCTGTAACTGCCTTTTGTGCACCTTGCCTAATTGCACTGACCAGACCAGTACTCCTGGATAAAAGTGCTTGCAATTATTTTTTCATTGTTTACTGCTTTTTGGTTTTCACAAATCAATTCACACGTCTCTCCTGGTGGGTAGATTCATCTAAACAAAACTGCAACTTACCTGGCCAGTCTCAATTTTGAAAACAATTGGCACCTGCCATTAATGAGAAGATTTAAAGTTTCATGAAATTTTTTTTGAAGCCAGGGGTACAAAATGATTGACAGATCTTTTAACTGCAGGTAATTCTAAAGGATTGTTCTGAGGATCCAACCTTTAGTTGATGCTCTATTACCGCATAGGTGGCTTTACTGCCATGTTCAATTATCTCTTTAACAGCAAATTAATTTTTCCTAAGGCTACTTGTGCAACTTTGTACTCTACTCGACTTGTGTTTTAATTAGTTTTCTAAAATACCCAATATAACCGTGAAATATTATTAAAATATCATTAATAAGCGTCTCTTGACTTTAAACTTATAATTGGTAACAAAACTTTATTTAATAGAATCGGGATTATCCCGACAGCCAGCATCGCAGAAGTAGTGCTCTGTAGAAGTAATAAAAGTTTACTACACAGAAACCAATAAAAATCTCGTTCCTTGGCTAAATTAAACAACGGGAAAATATATTACGGAAGAAAGAAAGAATATAATATGAAATGCGGTGATTTATCGCTAAACGACGACACGGAATAAAAAGCAATACATATTTTACCAGTCCGCGTGTGTCCATATGTTATCATGCCCTTTACTTGCTAAGATTTATTCCGGTTAATATATCATTTTGGCCCGGAACGTACTGCACTCAGTTTTTTTGCGTGCGCTAATCTAATTGGTTTCACCCGACGTGAGTGTGGTTTTCGCAGCATGCACGATAAAAACACCGTTAGCGTTCTAAATATTGCCTTTTCTCATCAAATTACAGACGCGTTTCAGAAAATCAAGCACATTTTTCCTATGCGCTTTCATGCAATATTTGTAGTTTCAAAATTTCATCGAGGGATAACTGCAAGCGATGGGTTGACCAATTCAAAAACTCTGTATAGCAGAAGCGTTAAAGAGTAGAACCATTTGCATCAAGTTTATTGAATACGTGTGTTCCAAACCTAAAATTTTATAATTTTTTATCGGCCCTAATTATAGGTGCATATTCATTAGGTATCAACCATTAAAATAAAAAGATTTTTATTGTTATAAGCACTTACCTATAAGCGCTACAGGCCATTTAGGCCTAGGGCACTTACCTACTTGTCGCAAATAATAATTAAATAAAAAAATAAATAAAACAATTAGTTACAAGAAAGGGTTTCCAGACATATAGGAGTAATTTTGCTTACATGACAATATTGTAATTATTTTTTAAAAAGTTGTACCAGCAAATACAAATTTTTCGATAGCCCGGTGGTTAATTTGTTCTTCTAAGTAACGAATGTTTTTTTCAAAAATACTTATAGGACAGCTTTTGCTTCTTATTCATCGGATCCTCTTGTACCTTCCGGTATTGAGGTATTTTTCCTAGTTCTTGATTAAGTTGCTCCATCTCTCTGTGTTGCACATTTCTCCAGCGGACTCTCTTTTCTTATTGTTTGTCTCACTTCGTTTTGCTATCTTCTTTTTAGTCTTCCTCTGCTTCTTTTTCCCTCAAACTTCGTTTTCTATCTCATTTTTGCGTGCCTGCTTTCTGGCATACGTAGTAGATGCCCCATTCATCTTAATTGGTTCGTGATCTGTTGCTCCTAGGTTTTTTTTTTAAATTTTTTATTGCTTACGTTATTAATTAGTCTACATCCTTCTATTCTTCCCAAAATCTTACTCCTGCGTCCGAATTTTTGCTTTTTCGCTAGCGCCCAAGTTTTTGAACTGTAAGTAAAAATTGGTTTGGTCAGGGTCGGTGACAGGGTGTAGCATTGAGGTAGCCTGGCCCAGGGCGCCACTTCACAGGGCTTAATTGTTTGTAGCAATGTGTAACGCGTGTTATTTTGTTTAAAAAACCTATTAGAAATATTTTTATAGCCGTTTAAAGTAAAAAAAAAAAACGTTTTCCAAGCTTATAGGTACCCTTCACATCTTTTATGTAACAAAATCAAATATTTTGCTATGGACCTAATTGTTTGTATAACTGTTAAACAACGTTTATGCCAATGCGTAACTCTGATGTCTACTCTACTCATCCTGAGCATTTCTTCTGCCTTTTCTTTGGAGGTGTATAGGTGTAATTATTAAATTAAACCATAAAAAACGGTATAAAAAATTCTTGAGAAATTAACTTATTTTTGTTTGAGCCATGTAACTCAATGAAATATGTTCTCAACTTAATAATTAGCAAGAGAAGAAGCCGTAAAAAATGGATCTCGTATTTTATGACTTTCCGTCAAGCCTACCGCTCGCAAACCACAGCAACGGCGAATCATTTGCAAACTGTTGTTAAATAATTCAGAGACATGCTGCTCTATAAATGGTGTACATACGTTGTTCTATTCTTAACCTTGTTAGAAACGGACCTTTTTAACAAGATTGTAGTTCTTATTGCCCTGTATATGAAAGTTTTATTAGAAACAAGATCGAAAAGTAATCAGATACGTGGTCAGCATTTGTTGGGAACATGCATTATACAGTATAGGCTTTTTGCGAAAAATTGATGGAAAATATGATATAGCTTAGAAAAAGCGGTTGCGTTCTTATGAAACAATAGATATAGCATGTTAAAATTGTATGGTTTGCGGTACTTTTACTGTATTAAAATGTTGGAAAAGAAAGGGAACGAGTGTTATACGAAGGACAAGTTAAGAAACTATTGCATTTTCTAACGATCTGTAGTTGTTTAATAAAGCATACATTTTTTCTATTTTATTGTGTTTGATTCTAATGAACAAAAAGTTTAATTTTTTATTACCAAGTCTTCACTGATACGTTCAGATCTTGAAACTTTTAGTGCAACTGCAGACTTCTTCAATCGTTGAGACGATAAAGATGTGCTGTCATTTTAATAAATGTGATGAGGAATTATAAATAAGGTCCAGAATGTACTCCTAAACTTATTCTGTTTTATTTTGCTAGCGGAAAAGTTTATTGGACAGCTTACTGAAAGTCTTACAATTGACAGAATGTCTATAAATCTAAAAACTTAAGTTTTGTTGATACTACGCCATTCGTTCCGTTTATTTTGATTTGTTGAAGTCTACATCATAAATATCAAAACTGTAACGTAAAAATAGAAAATGACTGCAGGATATTCCATTTATCTCTGGATACTTTTAACGAAACAAAAAGTTGGAATATCTTGCAATATTAATTGAAAGACAGATATCAAGTTTCTATAGCACAGACTGTTACTTAACGTTTTGAAGGAAATTCTAGTAACTTAAAATGATATTGCATAGCTCTATTTTGTGCAGAAGATTTTCGAATTTCCAAGTTTTGATCGGTTCCTTTGGTTACTATTATAGTTAGTAGCGAAAAATAAATTTGGAGATCCATGCAGGTTTTTTTTAAACATAGCTAAATACCTTTCTTCTGAAATGTAGTTATTGTTTGTATTTTATATCATAGAATTGAAAGCGTTTAAACCTACATAACCTAATTATTTATAATTCATGAGCCAAAAAAATTTGTCATTACAAAAAAATTGACGCTCATTATTTAATTTCAATCCAATAACCAATTTATTGGCGTATTCTGTCGCAAGCGTTTAAATATTTCGATGTTACATGGGTGAATCCAATTACTGTCCCATTTTTGCATTTATACGGTTAGTAATACATTGTGCCCGTAATGTGCTTTTGCTGAACTGTTCGATTGGTGGCACCTTCGGGAATTGTTAGACTTTTATTGCAACTCAATTTCCAAACATTTTAACATACGAGTGTTCAGATCAATGCACAGTAAACGGGGCTAACTCAACATTGTGCCTAATGAAGTAGTAGATATTTGAATTTGAATACATACTGTTATGAAAAACTGGTTTTCGAACTCCCTGAGCATCGTTAAAGAAAAATAAAATTTTGGTAGATAATAAAATGCTCATTTCATCCGTACTGAAGGGTGGTTTAAAAAGGGGTTCTACGAGTGTTAAAACATATATAGAAAAATTAAGCGGTGCATTATGCAATGTCGTGGTTATATTGTAGATATGCACTTAGATTTTTGATAATTTTAATGTTTTTCTCATAATTTCTTCAAAAGAATAAATATAAATTAATATCTATGATTTAAATGAAGATACCAAAAAAGTTATGAGAGAAAAAAGAAATTCGACATTTTCATATTTTTTGCTAAAACATCTGAAGCACGAAGACTTTTGTACTTTTAAAAATTGATTGTGGTTCCTCTCATACTAAGGAATAATTCATCTAATTTAAACGAACCTGTATCACTTATAACAAGCGAGATCCCCAAGCTGGAAATGTAATCTGTATCTACAGACACAATTTTTTAGTTAAAAAATAATTTTTGGCTCGAGCCGAAATAGTACGCCTTCGTTTGCCTTTCGCTTAAAAATAGCATTAATTATAAATTTCATGTATATTTTAATGAGCGAATTTGTAAGCCCTTTAAAATTACTGAAAAAAGAAATTTTAAATTATGCAGGCATATTTTTGGATTATGGAGATTAAAAGCGTATATGTAGAAATATTTTAGACAAAAATTTAATCCCGTTTTAATCCGCGAGGCCTGAAATTACAAAATTCTAATATGAATTATATCAAAACACAGTACAGTTTATATTAGGGAATAAAAGAGCACATGCTTTAATTTTGGTGAATATTCGGTAAAATAAAAACAACAGCGGACTAAGAATTATATACAGTGCGTCCATTTTTAGTGGCATCAAACAAAATTATCAACCATATTTTCGTTTTTGTAAAAAAATAAACATAACTAAGCTAATGTTCGCAGACGACATGATTTAATCACGGAATTTAACTGTTTTGTGTGTAAAAAAAGGTTTTATCTGTTCCTATTACACACAGAGATGTAAGCTGTCACTCTTAATTTTTTTTTTATCGTTGACTATCATTTACAGTACACAATCTATGAAAAATGTCATGCCTGCATGTAACATTTCCGTCTTAAATATTAAAGCACGTCAGTTAAGCAAGCAGTATCAAATGGTAACTTGAAAGAGTAATAAAATAGATTTCGTAGCTACGTGATGTTATAAAACTGACATAAACACCTACATTATCCAGCCAAGATCTCATAAAACCTACGTGTATACATATAACATTATAAATAAAATTCCCCAGCAGAAATATATACCTAATAATGTAATAATTTACCAGAAGGAAAGTTTATACTCTGTCAGTGAGCGAATAAATATCGCAAACTTACAGAAATTTAAACACCGGCACATTGTTTTTAATTTTCTTATGGTTAATTACGCGTACATTACAAGTAGAAGCAATTACAGTAATTAAGTGTATGCAGCGATGAAGATTTTATTTGCGCACGAAGTAATATTGCAATTTAACTCCAGTTTCTCGGTGGACCCATTATCCTTGATATCCTTCGGTAGTCTCCGTGATAGTAAAGTGGTAATGAGAAGACGAGAAGAATTTTTACGTGAAGTAAAATTGTTAAATAGACACATTGTACTTTTAGTAACACAAACGGGGTGTGTTCATTTTAATTAGATCTGTTTCTGCTAATAGAATACGGACGGTAACGCATTTACTACACCTGGACGATATTTGTTAATTAATATTTTAAACTTAATAAAGAGAATTTTAACCAGCATACTGAAATGATCCCAAATTTTATTTCTTGAGAGCTGTTTGTATACCAGTCTCTTCCAAAACTATTTTAACAATTTCTTTGGACTATACTCATTCCTTACACAAACAACTAGCTAAAAGCCGGTCTAAACTATCAACTTTTTACAGAAATCAATCAATCAATATGAAGTAGTACTGATCTCAATTGAATAACTTTATAGTAGCGACCAGCATTAGCAGAAAAAACAATATTCGAAAAGAAATAGTTAAAATATCACCTAAAATTTGTGTAAATGTAATGAAGAATGCTCTTGAAAGAACTCGTACTAGTGCAAGAGACGGCATTTGTCCATATATTACATTCCACAAATAATTGCAAGGCCCAAATAAAGCATTTATAAAAAAATATGTGTTTTGTATTTATCGTAGGATTAATTTTAAATAAAAGTTAATTTTTGGCCACCCTAAAATATAATAACCTGCTGAAGACAAATCATTAAAAAACTACATCAAACTTACGTTTAAAAGGTCTTTGATGATTTTTAATTGGACTATTGCTCATTTTAAAATGGACTCTGCTTATTAGTACCTAGATGAAACGTCGAATGGTGCAATAAATTTTAAAAAATATGTGAAAAGGGACATTTTATGTTATGGTTAGGGACCGGTGTAATCAAGGTAATCCTAAAACGCTCAAATTAACCGAAAATTGAATGGTGATAAACAGTTTCACACGGACTGAAATCGGTTCAATAGACTAGAAGATTTAACTTCAAAGATACTGCGCCCAAATTGATCACATCCGGTGAAATTAATTAGTGGTTCAGATTGTTTATTAAACCCTAAAGTGAAATCCGAAATTATGTTTTTACGCCTGCGTAACTTCAAATCGAGCAAACTATTTTTTTAACACGATTACCTTACACATGGGATTAGAATCATTGTGCTTTGCAAACAAGAATATTTATATTTCACAGCATGTTACAGAATTTCAAGTTGATGAAAACCGTTTATAAGCCAAATGTAGTGTCATTAAGTGATGGAATTTATTTTAGACATTAATTTAAATCACTTATCGCATATCTAGAAGGAATCGTTTTTTAAATCAGATTTATACTATAATCGAGACTCTCGTCTCTTTGTTAACGATTAAAATACGTATAAAAATTACACTCCGGGTTTTACAATTTAGACAATATGTATTTACGTGAAAATTTTGTTTTGCCAGATTTTCACCCCATCAGTTACATTCTCTCCCCGGTCAGTTACATTCTCCACCCGTTTTACGGTACGAATCAAATTTGATTTAAAAAATGATACATGAAATACCTTGGTAGGAAAATAAATTGTTTCATGGCAATCTTGGTTGTTTATTATATGGTCCTTTGTATACATATAATCAGATAAAGTTATAGCTTCATAAAGAAGAAGCATAGATGAGATAATAACTAATTTGCTCGGCAAAACTCGTTTCATAGCGTGTGCTTAACAAGTATAAAAGGGAACGTATCATTTCGATAATAAAGCTATAATCCAATTGGACACAAGTATATAAACGTCCATTCGCAGTTTTACTAGTCTGGATGTCTTTCCAAATTACTTTTAAAGTGATAACCCCTTTACTGTATCGTAAAAACGGAACAGTGCAAGTCGTGTTGCAAGGTGAAGTAGTTGCACAAACCACGAAACAGGTAGAGATGTCGTGTTAAAAGAAAACATGGAAACTAGAAAGTTTACGGCCGAATCGTTGCTATTCATTATCAAATCGTTTGGTCGAAGTAATTAAAATAACCCAGCAGTAAAGTTTAATGCCACTTAGTGAAACGTAAAAAGGTAAAACTCATAAAACACAAAGGTGTAAAATGAAAATGAACCCCAACTTTTACTGTCTGGGAAAGAAATACAGAGTCGCATTAAGCCTAATATTTATTTTTTATAGACAAAGATAACAAGAAACGTGAATCATATCTCATTTCACATAAATAACTTTAATTGGAGAGTATTTTTATTTTTTTAAAGGATCTGTTGTAGAAAAGCTAGACCAGTTGTAAGATTCGTATATTTATTAGTAACAGTTTTCCTGTCAAATAAGTTGCTTGCTACTGACCCTGAGACGAGAGTCTTAAAACCGGTCCAGTTGTCTAATATTACCAAATTATGGCGTCTTTATTTTATTTTACTAAAATTGCTTTCCAAGTTCTTTCCATGTTTTTCTAATTAGTAGACACACTTTTTCTTTCAGTTCATTACCTTACCTTAAACTTGGACACTTAACAAGGTAAAAAAACAAGAATTTTTTTAACTACCTACGGTGTTTGAGTTATTAAAACTGGTCTGATAAACCAACCATCAATTAATCTTAAAACTGAATACTTAACAACTAGAGTCCATCCATTGATGTCTTCTAGACTGTTCTGGCTATATTGTATGCACTCTCTTTCGCGCTCTGCTTTTTACACAAAACACACTACACAAGTTCAAAGGGCTTGGTCCTCTTCAATCTTCGGACAAGATGTTGGTTGTCCAGCAGTTGAAGAGCTTCTGCATTCTCATGATGGTGGAGTCTGGCTTCGTGTTTACAAGCAAACCTTTTAATTTCTTACTTAACCATTGGTACACCAAGATCTCGATGGAGATCACTGTAGCGGACGTACCATGGAGCGTTTGCCATATTACGTAGCACTTTGTTTTGGAAAGTCTGGATAGATGTAATATTGCTGTCTTTGGTGCAACTTTAAAGTAGAATACCGTAAAGCCACAACGGTTTCAGGACCTGTTTGTATATTAGGATCTTATTATATAATGATAATTTGGAATATCTTCCAAGAAGCCAGAAGTACCGTCTGTATTTTAGATTTAAGTTCGTTTTTTTTAAAACATGTCAAGAATGATTTTTTTTAATTCCTCTGCTCCCACAATTACTTATCTAAAGGCAAAAGTAGTAACAATTATTGATCACTCTGTACACTTTCCTAACTGGTCAAGTACGTAAATGTAAAAATAAACCGGTCAAAATTAGTTGACTAAACCAGTGGCTTGGAAACATAGATGCTGATCGTCGTGTTCTCTACTCAACACAACCGCCCAAGTAAAAAATCGCAACATACACTTGTTGGCAACCAGAATAAGTTGGCATTCGGCTAAAACAATCATACATATTCAACAAAAAGTATCGTGTAGCCACAAAAAAAGTGGAATTAATTTCACAACAGTGGAAACCATTTAGACTATTTAATAAATTTTAATTTAAACATGTATTCGTCCACAACGTGCTGTTAAATTTTTTTAAAAAATGCCTCACGATATTTTATAATTCGCGAATGTCCGCAGAATCCCATAGGACCGGGGCAAGCCGTGAGAGATATTCGACGTTGGGGCTACGCGAAGCCGAACCCGGAGTGCGATTTAAGCTATGAAAACATACGAGAGGTCTTTCAGACACAAGATTATTGAATAGTCGAATACTCGAGAGGATATATCCACCCGCAATCAGCATAATTTGCTTAAAAGACTTTCCGCGAAATATTTATTCTACACTTTCCTTCGAGGCGTTACGTGTTGCGCGTAAACTAATGGCGCAAATAATAGAATTGCCGACAGTTTCAATCAAGATATCTTTGGGTATTTGGGCATAAAACGGCTTATCCTTTTAAATCCTATTATAGTGAAGAAGGATAATAAAATTATAATAATGAAATCAGGGTAGTCGACATCATATTTAAAGACCTATAGGGCAAGACATTTTTTTCATTTAAACTTTTACTTAAACTAGTCGTGGTCCACAATCTTTTTTCTTATCAGTTAATCAGTTTTGGATTCTGAGAAAAATACTTGAAAATCGTCCTCAATTTCTATCATTAATTGTGCAAATAAACTAGAAATTATAGTGACTTTTACGTGCAGCATCCTCTTAGATAAATCAGCACAACAGCATTGCTAGTCGGCACCATACTTATCGCAAAATCAGCCAAAAACTACTCGTTGGAACTATTTGTTCGTTTTTGATAACGAATCGCTTAAAGAATTCAAAATTTCGTGTTGGCCACTTTATTTTTCTCTTAATAATTTACATGCACGCGCGATTGCATCTAAAAAGATTGCACAAAGAAGTGGGAAGCAAGAAAAAAAAGTAAATAATTCAGTAACGTCCCAAACCACGGTTGTTTCTGATTCAGCGATTGTAAAATGAATAGGTTCCGGTTTTGCGAAAATACACAGTTCGTTCCGCATCTCGCTTCGCATATTCTGATTTAGTTGGCAGATAAAATTTGTAAATCTCAATTGATATCTACACTGGGAAACGTATTTTGGGACAAGCGGGAAAACTGGGATAATTCGTGCTCATCCAAGGGAATACGTTAAAGTAACGAAATTCATTTAGAAAGTTTGATGGGCTCCGAACATTTCATAATTTGATGAGGGCAAGTTGTGCAATAATCAATAAATTGGTGTGGAAAATCCAATATGTTGTAAAAATGTGCCCATCACCAAAGCCGAAGTAAAAATACATATCTGATCGTTACAAAAAATAAACTTGTGTGGCGGTCAAATGACTTTCGCCAATTATTTTTTAAATACATAAATTGGTATCATACTGTACATACGCTTAAATTAGCCTAAATACCCTTTATACAGGGTGTCCCAGATTACATTTCCAGCATGGGGATCTCGCTTATTATAAGAGGTACGGGTTTGTTTAAATTAGATGAATTATTCCTTAGTATGAGAGGAACCACAATCAATTTTTAAAAGTACCAAATTCCTCGTGCTTCAGATGTTTTAGCAAAAAATATGAAAATGTCGAGTTTCTTTTTTCTCTCATAACTTTTTTATCTTAATCCTAAAAACAATTTTATTTGTACCTTCTATAGATACTTTTTTATGTAAAATGTAACGATCATTTTAGATTTTTTTTAACACCTACCATTTTCGATATATTACCCCTAATTTCGTTTTGTCTTAAGGGCCGCGAAGTTGGCTATGAAATAGTTAAATGTTTTAATTGGTTTGTGTTTTTTAAATATAAATCTTTGTTTTATATCCAGCTTCAACATTGTTAAAATAATTTAAGAGGTTGAAGTGAAAATTTAAAACTACCAGTCATTTTATTAATACCTTGCTTCTGCTAGCAACCACAAAATTCTACAATTTAATTTAACGATAAATTTTAGCAACTATTGCTCACCTGACATTTAGCATCGTTACAAATAAAGCTCCTGAATGCAAAAGATGAGAGATCTTGCTTAGTAACTTTGCCATTAGCAAGCAATAATTTGGACAAAATAGTTATGAAATGTGAAAATAGAAATATTTTGTTGCCTAGCAAGAAATTAATCTTTCCACTAACAAGTAAATAATTTGCTTATCTCTTAGCAATGGGCTGATAAACCATGAAAATTGTCTGGGAACAGTTTAAAGTCCGTATTCCTTTTATTTCCTAGTAATTACTTAAATTTAATCGCAGCGCCGACTAGATAACACTAGACTTAAGTAATTTTAATCGTAATAACTGTTATATAATTCAAACTTTTCTCTTTTTATCAGCTACAATGTAACCCCTCACATTCAGTATTTTATTCAGATATAAAATTTAATTTAACTCCCTTTTACAGATGTGATGATACAAATACCTGGAGCATGGAATGTTTCTGTTTTGTACTTGCATGTATCTCCCAACAGTACGCAATAAACACAAATGTATTTTTTTTTTAAATACAATATGTAATATTATTTTAAATATAACTCGACAAAACAACGTTTGTATGTTCTCATGTGTAAACAAACAAAAATTTCTTTTATAAAGTTCTGTATAGGTATATATTTTGCTAAAATAAAATTCAATAAGGTCTCTTTTTGCGTATAACGATCAATCATTTTGTGATAGTAGAATATTAAACTTGATGCGGGGTAGTAAATTTTGTGGCTGTTTTTCTGTTAATGGAATTGTACATTGTATTATATTTCGATGCAAAAATACACAAAAAGAACTTTTTAAATAATAATAATTTTACTGAGGACAAAAGAATAAAAACTGAATGTACTAGTCATTTTTAGTCATAATTTTGTTTAAATAATAAACATACATACATTTATCGAATTAAAAAAGAACACTTGTTATTCAATTAAAAATTACTTTTTTTCCAAACTTTTCTTATATTCTTACTTTGTTAATCTACTGCTCTTATAATGTTAAAGATCTCTCTTAAATTAATACATAAATCTTCTAGATGTCGCGTCTCATGAGGGTTTAAAATGTTGAAAAATTATTAAGCAAGGAAATTTAAAAGACACAGCATAGTTATTAATTTAAAAAATCCAAATAGATCGGTAAAAAACGTTTTTGAACAAAATGTGAACTTTTTTTCTACGACCAATAATGTAAATGACTCTTACCGTACAGCCTGCATGCATGGTAAGTGAGTTATAACGCACTGTAAGCAAAACGCATACTTGTCCAGCAATGTCAAAGTAGGCTTACGTCAAAATTGACAAGACAACTTAATAACACTGTATATTTGCCAAAAGGAGACGTTTTCGGAGCAGCTACCGCTACGTAGCTGAAAGCGACCAATAACTCGAGAAATATTAACTTTAGGTATAGAATATACTTAATAATTTTTAAAGGCAATTGAATTATCTACAAGATAACGTAACAATATACAGGGTGTTGTATTTAAAACAACAAACTTGCATGTTGGTTCTCAAAAAAGGAACACTCTGTATATTTAAAAATTATGCAATGTTATGCAGTTCGTGATTGCAAACAACTTTTGTATTTAAAGTTTTTTCGTATCTAGGCAAATTTTGTAGGCAATTTAATTTTCTACAAGAAGACATAAAAATATACAGGGTTTTGTATTTAAAATAACAAACTTGCATGTTGGTTCTCAAAAACCAAACACTCTGTATATTTGAAAATTATGCAGGGTTATGCAGCTCGTGATGCCAAACAACTTTTGTATTTAAAGTTTTTGGTATCTACTCAAATAACGATGCAAAAAAATAATTTGTGTTAAACCTTTATTTTTTCGAAAAAGTTTAAAAATCGAAATTAGTCGAGAAATATCAATTTTAGGTATAGAACATACTTAATGTTTTTTGTTGGCAATTAAATTTTCTACAAGAAAACGTAAAAATATACAGGGTGTTGTTTTTAAAATAACAAACTTGCATGTTTGTTCTCGAAAACGGAACACTCTGTATATTTAAAAATTATGCAGGGTTATGCAGTTTGTGATGGCAAACAACTTTTGTATTTAAAGTTTTTTCGTATCTACTCAAATAACGATGCAAAAAAATAATTTGTATTAAACCTTTATTTTTTCGAAAAAGTTTAAAAATCGAAATTATTCGAGAAATATCAATTTTAGGTATAGGACATGCTAAATAATTTTTGTAGGAAATTACATTTTCTACAAGAAAACGTAAAAATATACAGGGTGTTGTATTTAAAATAACAAACTTGCATGTTTGTTCTCGAAAACGGAACACTATGTATATTTAAAAACTATGCAGGGTTATGCAGTTTGTGATGGCAAACAACTTTTGTATTTAAAGTTTTTTCGTATCTACTCAAATAACGATGCAAAAAAATAATTTGTATTAAACCTTTATTTTTTCGAAAAAGTTTAAAAATCGAAATTAGTCGAGAAATATCAATTTTAGGTATAGAACATGCTCAATGTTTTTTGTTGGCAATTAAATTTTCTACAAGAAAACGTAAAAATATACAGGGTGTTGTATTTAAAATAACAAACTTGTATGGTTGTTCTCGAAAACGGAACACTCTGTATATTTAAAAACTATGCAAGGTTATGCAGTTTGTGATGGCAAACAACTTTTGTATTTAAAGTTTTTTCGTTTCTACTCAAATAACGATGCAAAAAAATAATTTGTATTAAACCTTTATTTTTTCGAAAAAGTTTAAAAATCGAAATTAGTCGAGAAATATCAATTTTAGGTATAGAACATACTCAATGTTTTTTGTTGGCAATTAAATTTTCTACAAGAAAACGTAAAAATATACAGAGTGTTGTATTTAAAATAACAAACTTGCATGGTTGTTCTCGAAAACGGAACACTCTGTATATTTAAAAATTATGCAGAGTTATGCAGTTCGTGATGGCAAACAACTTTTCTATTTAAAGTTTTTTTGTATCTACTCAAATAACAATGCAAAAAAATAATTTGTGTGAAACCTTTATTTTTTCGAAAAAAATTAAAAATCGAAATTATTCGAGAAATATCAATTTTAGGTATAGGACATGCTGAATAATTTTTGTAGGAAATTACATTTTCTACAAGAAAACGTAAAAATATACAGGGTGTTGTATTTAAAATAACAAACTTGCATGTTTGTTCTCGAAAACGGAACACTCTGTATATTTAAAAACTATGCAAGGTTATGTAGATCGTGATGCCAAATAACTTTTGTATTTAAAGTTTTTTCGTATCTACTTAAATAACGATGCAAAAAAATAATTTGTGTGAAACCTTTATTTTTTCGAAAAAGTTTAAAAATCGAAATTAGTCGAGAAATATCAATTTTAGGTATAGGACATGCTAAATAATTTTTGTAAGCAATTACATTTTCTACAAGAAATCGTAAAGATATACAGGGTGTTGTATTTAAAATAACAAACTTGCATGTTGGTTCTCGAAAACGAAACACTCTGTATATTTAAAAATTACTCAGGCTTATGCAGTTCGTGATGCCAAATAACATTTATATTTGAAGTTTTTTCGTAGCTTGTCTTAGAACAGAGATATTAATTGATTTGTATTACTATATTAAAATACCCGGCACCTCCACCATTTAAAAAAATAAATTATTAAAATTGAAATAACTCGAGAAATATTTATTTTAGGTATAGGACATGCTTAATGTTTTTTGTAGGCAATTTAATTTTCTACAAGAAGACATAAAAATATACAGGGTTTTGTATTTAAAATAACAAACTTGCATGTTGGTTCTCAAAAACCAAACACTCTGTATATTTAAAAATTATGCAGGGTTATGCAGCTCGTGATGCCAAACAACTTTTGTATTTAAAGTTTTTTCGTATCTACTTAAATAACGATGCAAAAAAATAATTTGTGTTAAACCTTTATTTTTTCGAAAAAGTTTAAAAATCGAAATTAGTCGAGAAATATCAATTTTAGGTATAGAACAAGCTAAATGTTTTTTGTTGGCAATTAAATTTTCTACAAGAAAACGTAAAAATATACAGGGTGTTGTTTTTAAAATAACAAACTTGCATGTTTGTTCTCGAAAACGGAACACTCTGTATATTTAAAAACTATGCAGGGTTATGCAGATCGTGATGCCAAATAACTTTTGTATTTAAAGTTTTTTCGTATCTACTTAAATAACGATGCAAAAAAATAATTTGTGTTAAACCTTTATTTTTTCGAAAAAGTTTAAAAATCGAAATTAGTCGAGAAATATCCATTTTAGGTTTAGGACATGCTGAATAATTTTTGTAGAAACTTAAATTTTCTACAAGAAAACGTAAAGATATAAAGGGTGTTGTATTTAAAATAACAAACTTGCATGTTGGTTCTCAAAAACCAAACACTCTGTATATTTAAAAATTATGCAGGGTTATGCAGCTCGTGATGCCAAACAACTTTTGTATTTAAAGTTTTTTCGTATCTACTCAAATAACGATGCAAAAAAATAATTTGTGTTAAACCTTTATTTTTTCGAAAAAGTTTAAAAATCGAAATTAGTCGAGAAATATCAATTTTAGGTATAGGACAAGCTGAATTGTGTCAGACTTTACATAGAAAGCAAAACTAAAATGAAAGATAAGTACCTACATTTAATAAACTTATACATATTTGCAAATGAATGCTTTTAGAGACTCAGGATGGTTTAAGTCATAAACTTGCAACTCTTAATTCAATGTGTCATGAATAAATAGGGAAGATTGTCGTGGTTACCCAAAATTTGCATGACCACTAGATTTGTCCTATATGGCAACCCATAACAGAACACGTACTCCTATTTCAGAACTACATATGAAAGAATTGCACACTCTTACAAAGATGTTATTGTTTATGAATTATTTGAGGGCATTGCCGTAAATATGTCAAGGTGATGACTTGAGAGGAATAAACTTGCTATTGTCAGAACTTCCACAAAACCATACATCAGATTTAGGCCAGTAGATGGTGGGAGCTATATTATTGGACATTCTCGTCCTACCCAATTTTTAGCATATTCAAAAGATGTCTGAAAACTTGAAAATGAGGTGAGGCCCCATCCTACATAAACCACGTTTGTGCTCTTCGAACAGGGACACATATGATATTATAAATGTGCTAGAAATATTTTTGCAAAAATTTTGGAAATTCCCACTGTTTATTAAGTCTATTTTGCAGAAAGATTATGCCTATAGTCGATTTCCCAAATTGCTCATCCAGACATTTATAAAAGTCATTAACCAAAACACGATGTATCTCAAAAAATATTAATTTGCAAATAAAGTTTCATGTAAACTTTGCCTTTATTTGAGTGAGTACCCTATGCCCTTAATATTGTCGACCCTTTTGTTAACAAGCTGTGTAACCTGCTCCTAATAAATGCTAGCATAATAGTCTTCAGTCTATCGCTATTCAAAGCGTATTGGTGCCATAGCTCTGAATAACAGCGACATTAAGTGCGTCTAAGTAGGGATTTCCAGATTCGATCTCAATGCTGGGGTGATTGAAATAATCTCGTCCGCTCAGCTTACCCGTCTCAATCTGGACAGCGCAGTCTGGCAATCACTTTGTAATAGGGGGTCGTCAGATTAGAACGACGATTATAGGGGCTAAAGTGTAGCCGCTATACGAATACTTGTATTTGTGCAACCACCGAAACTGTCACAGAATCCACCGCCGAAACGGAACTGTAATTCACTATTGACTTTAATTCCAACTCAACGATTTCTTTAATGTACAAATATTTGAGTAATTTGTTAACGAATGATGCATTATTTTATGTAAACTTTGGATAGAGGCAGGTTTACTTGGGTTGTAAATCCGGCCATGATCATAATCTACAACTTGGAACGCTACCTGTGTAAAATCATTTTTCGTGAAACTCAGATCCGCTGTGCACAGTAAGCGCCGCTTGTTGTGACCACTGGTTAATAGAATCAGCCGCTCTATATGATTGAAAAAGCAAAACGATTCGTAAAATTACACTGTTTGTTTTATT
Organism: Elmis aenea; assembly: GCA_947652605.1. Lineage (NCBI taxonomy): Eukaryota > Metazoa > Arthropoda > Insecta > Coleoptera > Elmidae > Elmis > Elmis aenea. The sequence goes on along the minus strand of OX393578.1, from coordinate 5,292,209 downwards.
AGCACAATTTTTGTATAATGAAATTAAATTCCAAATCTCCTTTTGCCTTAAAGATTATTCAACTATTCTAGTTGAATACCAGGATGAATGCTCAGAGTTGCATCCTATACTGGCTGGAGTCCCACAGTGAAGTGTGTTAATGGGTTAGTAAATACTTACTGCTGTTTTTTTCATTGATTAGCACTTATTTATAGTTAGATTATATACATATACAGGGTGTCCCAATTATACACCGCCAAAAAGTAGGTGCATATTCCTGAGTGAAAATGATGACCATTTGTCAAATATTTTGTTATCCGAAAATGCTTCCTTTCAAAGTTAGAGACCTCCAAAGTTGCAAGAAAAAAAAAAACAAAAAATCGATTACGTCCTAGCCGTTGAAGCTCGAGGTATCAAACTTGACCGAAATGTTTAGGTGTTTCCCATTGACTTTGTGGGATAATTAGAAGGAAAACACGTAATTGGAAGTATGATTTATATATAAAATATTTGTCTTTGCCATTTTTAACAACAATTAATTCAAAAATGTGCCAACTGTTATACATTGTCGAATTCAGAATAAAATTCTCTACAAATTGGCGTTAAAATCAGATATAGCGTCCATAAGAAAAAATTGACCTGATGATGGTTTTAAAAAAACGAAACGTCGCACGGAAAATATAATTGGGGAATTTGATTCCTTGCAAAAAGTGGCCATGAAAATGTTTTTACAAAAATGAAATTTGACATCAAATGAAAAAGTTACAGGCAAAAACAAAAATCCACTTTTTTACTTTTTCCCCTATATCTCAAAAACTAGAAAAGCTAGATAAGTTCTGTTAGCGTCAAATTTTCAAGCACCTGAATATACAACTTTGCCCCAATTTAACCGAAGTCGTAACTCTTACCGTTTACGAGATCCCCATAGTGACCCGCGAAAAACGAGAACCCTGTATATAATCTAAAGATATATTTTTTTTTTTAAATTAAAACACTAGGTGTTTGAACACTAAAACTGGTCTAGAAGTAACACCAACCATTAGTTTGTATCTGTTAAATCTTAAATCTAAGTAAACTAACTAATCTAAAGATAAAAATATATTTGTTGTAGGTTGTTTTAAAGTTTTAGAGCTTGGGGAATCTATTGCAAAACTTTAGATTTTTTGCCAAATTTCTTAAACTACTTTAAAGAGTTAAAATAATTTTGATAAGATTTTTAAATGAAGTAATGGTAGATATAATTAACTAACGAAGAATGTAACGTTCTTAGAAACTATCAAGCCAATTGCAAAAACTTTATTAAGACTTGAAAACATTTACGAGATTCAGCAGGGAAGCATACAAAAATTAAAAAATCAAGTCTGGTTCTTTAAAAATTGACTATTAAACGTTGCCATAATGTTTACTTGGTACTAAATCCCGTAATACAGCTGTAAAAAAAATTATTTACAGGCTTTCTCATTTAAGTAATGGCCCATAAACCTAATACGTAATGTGTTACTATAGTTTGTGTATATTCTCGCTACAGACACATTTTGTGTAACAGCTATTCAAAATAATTGGTAGTAAATCGCAATGACCGTTTATAATGCAAGTCAGTTCCACGATTCATTATCATCAACAGCGTATTAATAACTTATATCCCGGAACATGTATCATCATCGTTTCGCTGATCACGATTCACATAATCCATTAACTGCTCCAATAAATACAAAACTCTGGGTTTATTAGCATAAAATTAGCGACGAAATATGTAGTAAACACGAAATTAAAGAGAGACAACTAATAAACATTAAAACTCTATTGTGTGAACGTTAATAAGAATTGTAAATAATGAGACGCAAATGCAGATAACGTTAAATTACAGCATGGCGACGCTGAAACTAATCAGGAAATGGTTTTGTTTGTATTTTTTAGTTTGTGCTCTTTCGTGCAGCTTATTACAGATTTTTATCAGCTTAAATATGTAAAATTAATAACACAGCAAAACACTAAAGCAGTGATTCGTATACTAGGTGCCACCATCTTGTAAACATTTTAGGAATATCATGTTTAACATTATGTAAAAAAAACACTGTTTGGGATATGCAGGGTTTTTCCTATGTATTGCGAAAAAATTCGGGAGCTGATTCCTTATCGAAAATTAAGGGGAGACTTTTTTAGAAATTTTTTTCCTTAGACGTCTCCTTTCGGAGTTACACCCCCCTGAAGGGGAGCGGTAAAATTAGGTTCTTATTTTATTCCTCAATTGGATAAATGAAGAATGATATTTGGTAGATGTTTGGTGCTTATTAAAAGGTTTCCCGTAGTAATATTTTCAATCGTCTTCCACCCTCACAGTGGGAAAAGTGCGACCCCTGTTGGTTTTTTAATCAGGACTTTTTGGTGGGTTGAAATTCGGCAATTAAAGCTTGGTTTATTTCGAAACTTTTTTTAAGGTCCACACACACCGGCGCGATCTCGACGCGGTCGCGGTCACGATAATTCGTAACTAAGGTTACTTATTATCGGGACCGCGCCCGCGACCGCGTCGAGCTCGCGCCGGTGTGAGTTGACCCTTATATATTCTTTAGATTTTCCTAAGAAAACCTACAGTTTTGAGTAAAAAATTAAATGAGTGAACATGAACTAATTAATATTCTAAAATAAAACGATTAATTTTGGTGGTTATTATGGTTCATATTGAGTAGAATTGACAGATGTTATTCATTTTGAAGTTTCAGAGGCGACAACGCGAAACCGCCCGTCAATTCTACCAATTAATTGCCAAATTGAAACCCACCAAAACTTCCTCTATTTCTTTTTCTCTCATCTTCATTTTTCATCCTATTTTCGCGTATCTACTTTCTGGCATGCGTAGTAGATGTCTAAGCCATCTTAATTGATTCGTCGCCATTTAATTAATAACTGTTACTCTTAGGTTTTTTCGAATTTTTTCGTTACCGATTTTTTAGATCAGTCTACATCCCTCTCTATTCTTCTCAGAAATCTCATTTCCTGTGCCTGTATTCTTTGTTTTTGTTATTCTTAACTGTTAATTTAAACCAGTGCTCTGGAGCACTCTCCTTCCATTATAAGTAAACCATATTTAACATAACTTTGTATAATTTTGCGTCGAACTATATCGTGCGTTTCTCGTATTTCATCCAACGCAAAGCAAAAACATCCCCCTCTGCAGCAGTACGGCCATTTAGAAGCCTTTATTAACTGCAAACCCTGACTAATAGCTGTAGAATAAGCATCTAAAAACAAACTAGCATATTTAATATGCAGTGTCATGCAAAATCGCTGCGCCGAGCATTGTATTGTGACTCTAGCATTAAACTTGCAATTCTAGAGAGTACTCGCCGCTTTGTTTTGTGGGAAAATAAATGTTTACATGGGTAGAAAAATGCGCTGCTTAATCCTTACATGCAGTTTTAGTTTCACAATTTACCTGACTCTTTTACGAGACACATTTCAGCGAGATTAATTTGAAACAGCTTTTTTTTATCACGAATAACCACAATTGAAACAAGTTTTGAACATTCTTATGAAACTATACGCAATGGTGAAGTATAAGTATTTACTGTAGTGAAAAACTAATTAGCGAGAAAAATATTTTTAATTTTCAGGGGTTGTCCGTAACTAAAATAAAACTCGCCCCGCTTAAGTACCAACATAATTGCTACTGTTTGAAAAACGTTTTAATTAACAGGAGTCGTATTGTTTTAATGTCACTCATCAATATCCCCCGATTCAATTTAAATATCTTTGTAATTACTGTTTTTAATGTCCGATCGTTTTAACTTCTTGTTCGTATAACTCATTTTGATGAGAAGCCGTAGCAGTCAGACAATACCAATTTACTGTAAATGTATTTAGTGATTTGTTTAGCTGACATTAATAATTTGGATATCTTTTAAAATATTGTATCTATAATATAACATGGTGCAGCCATAAACAAATGCATACCTGCACGGTTTTTTGACAATTCTTTTTTAAATTAAAAGATATTACCGCTAATTTCATTCAAGCTGGCTATGAATTAGTTAAATGTGCTTTTTTTCTTTTTTAAATGAGATATTACTTGCTTGTTTATTTGATAGCATTTTATTCTTAGCTTGTAAGTTATCGAAATTTGGTCGTTCCTGATATTAATAATGTTTTTTTTTTCAGATACCAGGTTAAAACAGCCAAAACTTCGTTGAAAATAGAGATTGCAGATAGAATTACAACTAACTGTCAAGGTGAGTTTGTACAATAATATTATAATACAATAATTGTGGCTAACTTAAAAGGCATTCTGTGGAAAAAAAAATATTTCACTGCTTCAAATAGCGCGCAACACCGTCTCTCCTAAAATTATACCTTTCACGTATCGGATATGATGCGTTGAACGAAACTCGAGGCACATTCTTCAAAGAGTCTTTTGAACCACGTGGGAATTTGCATATCAAACGCGTGCACATATTATGTTATAACGTGATAGATCGTAAACACACAGGGCGGTGGGTGGATCCTTATCGTATTCGCCTGAAGATGGAGTTTATCGGGATAACATGTGTTTAATATAGCTTAAAATAAAATTTTCCTTGCGCAGATACGTAAAATATAACTTTATTTAATATCGAAGCTGAAAGAATATTAAATTTGTATACGACTCGAGCAAAAGGAACCCTTGTTTTTTATAGTAGCTCAACAATTGTATTTTTTTCATAGCAAAACAACAGCATACACTTTTAAATGTAAATTGAGGTTTGGATAAGAAAAAAAACTACCCTTTTAGTGTTTGGTATCTATCTCTTGCTACTATTCGTTTATATTTTAAATACATTCATTCTAAGTTATTTTGCTTTCATTGATTCTTTATCGTTTTCTTGTTTTGCAGACCTTATGCCACCGTTTATTTTACACATAAACTTATAAGAATCACTACAATATTCAGTTCAGTGCCTGGTTGACGTAAGTCTATTTGATTTAAATGCTTAGGATTCCTTGTAACTAAATTTGCATCCCAACTATGTCGTGTCTTAGACATAGAAGACATTAATAGCTGCTTTAGTCTCTTTGAATCTTCAATTAGCGTTTTGGTTGCCTCATGGTTATACAACATTAAATTGTACCCCATATCTTTATGATTGATTAATGAATGGAATGAAGCTGTATTGACTTTTAACGAATATATTTAGTACTGGATTCTTAAGGTGTTTACCCTTGCTATGCGCTCATTTCTATGAGCCCAATAAACACAAATGTCATTTACAATTAGGCCACTCGTAAAAGCGTTCCAACAACGGCTAGTACTGGGTAATACATTTATTAGTACATAATTTACGCATGCGAATAAACCAGTTCATGTATAATGTAATACATGGATTGGTTTTAAATCGCTTGTTGGAACAAACCTATTGTCTCTCTTAACACATTGACAGATAAGGAAAAGACACAGCACTTTTAACGTACATTACTAATTAAAATGTTGTCCCGTTGTCTCGAAACTATCTTGTTAATGCAGCTACAAGTAAGGCAGCTAAATTTAACACAAGTGTAAAAATAAAGGAACCCCATTTCACTTTATACGTTAAAAATAAGTGGTCTACCACGAGACTTTAAGTGGCAAACCAGTGCTTTTAAAACTGTTTATTTAAAAGCCAACTTTTTAAACCAAAGCAGTTGCTGTTTTTCGAAATATTTTTGGTAATATGTTTAAGATCGTAACTAAAGTCAAGGTCAGTGTCGCTAATTCGAGAAATTTTCTTGTGACGCGTGCCAGGTTTTATTTTAGAAAAGCCCCCGGTGCAAATTTTACGAAGCACTGGTCCAGACAGTTCATGTCTGATTTGTTATTCCGCCGATGTATTTTTTTCATTCGCTCATAAAACATTCACGGTGTTGTCAACAGAAATTTACGACTTATCATTCAGTCAGTCGTACTCGACTTCCGAATTCCCACAAACGCGTTGATTTCTATGATCAAAGCAAGCTGTAAAATCGTCCTTGCGGATAATTGCGAATATATTACATTCCATTAAGCTCACTTCATAACGAAATGACGACAAGCTTTCCCGTTATTAGTCTAGTTGCGGGGTGAATCCTGCAGAAGTAGGGTGTTAAAGTTCCCTCAAGACCTCAACTTATAAATTATGATGAATCGACTCTGGAAAAAATGTTTTCATACCTCTAGAGCCTTTGACGTACCGGATGTTTGAAGATTCTTTTTAGCTTGCCAAGCTTTTGCGTGTCATAATACGAATAAATAGCAGCTCACCAGGGCGAGAGGAATGGGTAATTTCAATATAAAGTTTAACCAACTGTAACCGATTTTATGCGTTTTTAAACGCCAAAAAAGTACCATTTTTCTAAAGATAAGGCATTTGTTTCACACAGTTTAGAATAGCAATACGTTTAATAAACAGTTGAAGTCATAGACAACGTGCAGAAAGTGACAAGTGCATATTAGTCCGTGCAAGTATCGGCGCCTCCACCAGATTTTATAGTACCATACAAGAAAAATCAAATATACAGGGTGTTTTTTAAATATTGCGGTAAAATTAACAAAAATTAAGGGGGGTCTTTCATACAAAATTTTTTCCTTAGACGTCTCCTTTCGGAGTTACACCCCTTTAAAGGGGAGCGGTAAAATTAGGTTTTTATTTTGTTTCTCAAATTTTGATGAATGTAGGAGAACTGATGTTTGTTTGGAAGATGCTTTACACTTATTGAAAGGTTTCCCATAGTAATATTTCCAATCATCACCCACTTTCACAGGAGTCTGAAAAGTGCGACCCCTGTTGGTTTTTTTTTCAGAACTTTTTGGTGGGTTACAATTTTGCAATTAAAAATCTATTATTTGAAAAAATAAAATCGATGTACCTAGTAATTATTATTTGGACACTTTTTACGCAAATCTTTAAAGGGTAAAAATTGTACGACATTTAAATTATATTCACTTCACATCAATTTAGCAACATTATATCTTGCATCCAACTTCTATAATTTCTTAATATATTTTCACTTTCAAACCAAATCTCATTAAACAAACCTAACGGATTAGTTCTCAATTTTGCCCGGATTATTCTACATTCGGCCTAGGCTTTGACTGCTTTTGTTACTCAAAAACCGTATACCTATCGTCGGCAAGCAAATATAATCCGTAAAGAAAATTGAGCAGCAGACCGACGAAACATAGAATTAATATATATGAACAAACCTACCACGCATTCCTATCAAGCAGCGGTTAGAAATCTGTTTGTGTTAGTTCCAATCCCAAATTGCTTCGAATTACGTCCAAAAATGTGAAATCAATAATATTAAGTACGTATAGGGCTAACAATAGCTCTCTTTCGATAATATATTTATTAATGCATCGCTGATATGATTTTTTTATTGACTATACTAAGTTGTCATTACAATACGGAATGGTTTTGCTCATAAACTAATACAATTAACTAACTAATCTTACCAATCTCAGCAGAATCAAAATAGTGCTTACCTGAAACAAAAATTTACAATTAGATATTGTTTGTATAATTCACAACACAAACAATACGTACAATATTTTTTTTAACAATAAAAAAGCCCTTTAAACTAGAGGTTCTTAAAACAAGTTATTTTACATTGTGTCCAAGCCAAGAAAGTTTATGCGATAGCTCGGTTATTGGTGGATATATTTTTATACCTTGAATCAATCGTTCTTAATTATTTGTTGTTGTTTTTTTTTCAAATATTGATAAAACAGACTTTAAAAGATATTAAACACTAACTAAAATCTTCTAGAAAAAAGGCCATTAGAATTTCCATTAGGACTAGTATCGTAATGCTCACTGACTAATAATACGTTTAAAATAATACACAGGGTGTTTTTTATGCTCGACCCAGTCTCCTAAACTTTTACCGCCTTTTTTTTCTTAATAGTATACTCTCAAAATTTCGCGTTCCTTGCAAGAAAAACTGCAAAGTTTTTGAAATTCTGTCCATAGGTTCCGGAGAAAAATGCGAAAAGCTCGACCCCTGCAAAAGCCGAAGTTCTTTCAGGAGAGAAAACAATTCGCGACACAAAAAAGTTCATAATTTGGTTGTTTTTTGCCCCAGATCTATCATTTTGGTTTTTAATGTAGCCAAAAGAAAGGCGTATCTGATGACGAAGCGCGTTTTTTTAAATTTTATAGTATCTCCCACGGAAGGGGTCTGCAAGCTACGGTTTGCGGGCTAAATCCGGTCTGCCAATGCCCGCGAATAAATGTTTAAAAGTATGAAAAATTAGTTCGCAGATTACACTATACAAGCTGTCCCAGCCAAGACGAATTATTCGATAGCTCTGTTATTAGTGATAATATTAAAAAAAGTTAAATATAAAAGTTGTTTGTAATCATTAACTACATAACCTTTAAAAATATTTTCAACTATACAGTGTTTTCTTTTTGCGCTCTGATACCAAACATAGTTTTTTTATATGGAACACCCTGTATATTTTGTAATTTTTGGATGTAAAATTAAATTTTTTTTCAAATATTAATAGGTTGTTTATGTCTGTATAATATACAAAGTGTTCGTTTTACTCGGTCCATTTCGCTAAACTTTAAACGCATGTAGGTAAGTCTTTTTTTTTTAAATAGAACACCCTATATATTTTTACATTTTCTTGTAGAAAATTTAATTATCTTCCAAAGTAATTAAGCATGTTTTATGTCTAAATATAATATTTTTGAAGTTATTTCGTTTCTTATGTTTATTTGCGAGTATTTTACCTAAAATATCGGTGGTAGCCTTTGAAAATTGAAAACAATTTGTATGAACTGTCAACCAAAACACTTAATCGGCACAATTTTCACTATTATGCCATTAAAAATCCATATTTTTTAAGAGTTGTAGATACACAGCATAAATGGCAGCAAATAACACCAGCATGCTGTGTATCTACAGTTCTTAAAAAATACGGATTTTTCATTATTAAAATCATATTCGATGATTTTAATATCCCCTTTCATGTATCAAACGTAAAATGGTTTAATTAATTACTATCACGAATTTAATACCCCGTTTCGCTTCCTCTCAAAGAGAATGATGAAGTTAGGTTATTATTTTAGCGGAAGTTGTAGTGGACAGGACAGTGGATTAGGCGACCGATCCTGCTGTGCTGTTCCCCCTCATTATGTTCTGCCTTTATAGCAGGATTATGTGGCAATGCTAGGGGACGCGCTTTATTTCACGACGATCTTAGGTTACATCTGTTGACGCCAATCCCAATTGACGCGGCGTCACCGCACCCTCGCACTATACCCGAAGTGTTATCAATACCAATGGATCTGTTACATACACTCCATCGACAATCAATTTACTGCTTTAGGGCTACACCATGAATTTAACATCTCCAAGTCAAGGACTTGATCAAACGGATCTGCGTCCGACAAGACTTATTATGTTAAATCGAACGATTTGCGACAATTTGTGTTACAAGTTTAAAACAAATACATTCCGGCACTGCTGTTAAGGAAGGCGTATTCCTTGTAAATAATTGTAAAAATATATAGTTTAAAATCAACTTTCTTTATATTTATTTATAACAGTGCCGTAGCTACCACATACCAATAGTATCCATACAAAATAGTATTAGTTTAGGCATATGTGAGTCCAAAAGAAGAAGCTAGTTTATTGCAAATGTACGAAGATGTTAATATATGTTTTGATTATTATAGGATAAAGTTTTTTTGTGTAAAATTATTGTCTGTTTACTTTTTTTATCTGTCTAACCAGGTAATCTACGCATTTTTTCTATTAATTTGACGAATTTATCATTGTTTAAATAATGTAATGATACGGAAATAAAGCATGGCAGGAAAAAGATATTTCAAAGGACTTGGAGGTATCTGCTATATTACTGATATTCGAGACTAGCGATATTAAAAAATGCGAAAACTATAGAGGCATATCTCTACTTAGAGTAGTAGAAAAATTATATAAAAGAATTTTAGAGGAGAGATTAAGGAAACATTTCGAAAAAAAATTGGAAGGGGCGCAATGTGGCTTAAGACCGAGTAGAAGCACGCAGGATCTAATTTTTACCTTAAGACAGTTAGGTGAAAAAACCATGGAACGTTCAAAGATGGTGTATTTGTGCTTTATCGATGCGTCTAAAGCCTTCGATGGAGTGCCAAGTAAAAAGAATTGGAAGATATTGAAACAAAGTAGAGTGCGAGAAGGATTATTAAACGCCACAAGAGTTTATATAAGAATAGTAGAAATTATGTGCGAACCCCATAACAGCAGTTCCCAGGAATTTACAACAACAGTGGGAGTAAGACAAGGAGGCACACTAAGTGCACTGTTTTTTATAAATCATGGATAAAATAATTAAAGATTGGAAGCCAAACACAAAGAAAGCCTACCGGGGTTGGAATAAACTAAAACCAATGTCCTTAACAGAATTAGCCTTTGCAGATGATGCGATGCTATTAGGTAAAAGCGAAAAGGACTTGCAATTCAGTCTAGAAGTATGGGCAGATACATTAAGTATATATGAATATTAATATAACAAAGACAAAGGTTATGGTTATATTATGGTTATAGCGAAAAATCATGAACCAGTTACAATTATGCTAGAACAAAAAAAAATATAAAGCAGGTTAAATATTTGGGAACAATAATTGCAGAGAATGGTAGTTAACAATATTTTGTAAAACAATTGTTAATCATTTAAAAATGTAAAACAGGCGAATAGTGTTCAAAAAATTAGCTTTAAAACATTATTAGGATCGAAATTTAATCTAACAATTTGAAAACGCTTAAAATATTTGTGGATAAGTATAAATTGCTTTCATTATTTGGAAGTTTTAAAAAAGTTTGGCACAAAAAATTATATTTACATTTACATAAAACTTTTTTGCCTTCCACAAACACGGAACTTGCGTCAGAACATTTTCATGTACATGTAGATTCTATTCTTTTAACGTAAACACGCTCTATAACTCTTTAGCAAACTAAAATTAATTTATGTTGAGCCTATCTGTTTATTTTTGTTATTAGTATTATAACGTTTCGCATGGCGGCACAACCGAAAGTATCTTTGAATATCTCTATTCCAAATTCTACAGTTTACATATTTGATTATCAAACAAGCCGGAGGGCAAACAACTGCTTTATCATATTGATATTCAAGCAGATCGGTCGATAGTCTTTGTATTTCGGCCGAAATGAATATTTCTGCTGTCACATTCTCAGCCCTCACGCGAATTTTGCATCACAAACAGTCTTTTGAGTCGAGTATAGCTTCCTCGCTTGCTAAGAGAATGGAAATGATTGAAAAATGTATTCTTAGTTGTTGTTAGGTTACTTCGCAATGCTGCTCCTTTGATAGACCAAGGTTTGGTAGGGAAACATTCTCTTTGTGTTTTGTCAAGTGGAGAAGTGATAATTTGCGAGTTGAGTGTGTTTGCGGAGGGGAAAACTTTCACGGCTAGGGTGCAAGTAGATAAAGGGTGCTACCAACTTATCGTACGGGTCCAATGGTCATTAATTATACACTGGCATTACAGTAATTAAGTATTAATTGCATTTTAGTGGCAGCATAATAATCTATCAAAAATTAGACACGCTGTGGTTTTGCGCATATTTTACTTTCCTGCAACGAATTTAATTTGCAATTAATTTAAACAAACACTCCCAACAAAATCGTACCGAAATTACATCTAATTAAATTTCCATTTGCAATTAAAAATTGTTTTACGCCTTACAAATTTTAATTGAATTATTACTGATAATTTAGCTTGTGCATTACTAATAATTTTACGGTAATTGAGTAAATAACGCAGTCGACTTATTAATTGAAATAATGTTGCGAATTACGTTGGGTATGTTTATGGTTCAATTTGCGAGCGTTACTTAATTATATTCGAGTTTCGCTTCAAATTTCAGAATGGATATTATTATATAATATTAATATATCACTAAATTAAACCCACTTATCACGCTAAATTTGAAAAGTTTACTGCTTCGGTTTTCAGGAATTCCAGCAAATTTTTAAAGATTCATACAAATTATTAAATAAAAACACTTATTTTCTCTTATAAACCAGTGCCTACCCATTAATCTAATTAATAAAATGTTAGAAATAATTCATGGTAATCATACCATCAAATGACTATCCTCCCCCAGCCTCCCTACTTACCTAACCTGGCCCTGTGTGACTTCTTTTTATTACCCAAATTAAAATCGGTGCTCAAAGGACGTCGTTTTGACACTATTGACCATTAAACATAATTCGGCACGGGGATTGAAGGCGATATCCAAAGAAGTAAAGGTAAATTTCAACATAAAAAAGTATGAAATACCGCTTTTATCTTCTAAAATATTGATTTAGCAACAAAATGTTGTTTATAAAAGATGCATGGCTATCTTTTCTGCACCTTATGGTGTACTCGATTTTGTTCTGTTTTTTACGGTTTATTTGCTATGGCAACCAAGCTACTTATTTTAAATAGAACAACCTGTATATTATTACATTTTTGGATTTCTCTTTAAATGTACTTAATAAAATGTGAGAAGTCATATAGGCCTAAAATTAACCGTTTTCGAGTAATTAATTTTTTTACAACGATGTTATTTACCTTACATCGAAGGTATGAGAGATGAGATTCAAACATTATTTGATAAAAACTATACTGTTAAAAATCTAACGGTGTTAATGGGCTTGGTGCACTTGGACACAAATTTCGTGTAAATTTTATCTTGAAAGCAAACGCTACTGTTTGGCCGCATTCCTTGATATAAGCGAGGCATTTGATAAAGTATGGCAAGAATGGATTGTGCTACAAATTACAACAGAGCCTACTAAACCATTATAACCAGATCCTTAACTCCTATCTGAGCAACAGATACTTCCCTGTAAAACATCAATCTGAATTATTAACTGACTTTACCCAATACACTCTGGCGTACCTCAGGGTGCTGACCAACTTGGTCTTAAGTTTCGTCAAATGTACTGAATGGTGGGACGAACATCTCAACTATCACTTAATAATAGGATGCTACTTTATGAAACCTTACAACAACAGCCTGTCTGGAAGTATGGTTTTTGACTCTGGGAATCGGTTGCAGATCTAATTCATCCAACGATTTCAAAGCAAATAGATTTTTGCTATCGTTAATGATCTGTGGTTTTGAGAGAATCACTAAACACACACAATTGTATAGAAATTATTGAAATTGACTGTATATTTATCAACAGTTCCAACCTTATATGGTTCCAACAAAGTGCTAGATTTAAAAGCTTGCAAAACAAACAACAAAGCTTTAATGTAATAAGGCTCGTCTATATTTAGAAGTATATCAACATGTGTGTTGATTTTGGTATTGTAGGCATTTTATTAATTAATAAAGTAAAATTTGTGGCGTTGTTTTTAATCTTTTTCTAAACGCAGAAGCTGTTGCGGCCTTAAAATGTATTATATATTTGGTAGTGGTGTGTTAGTATAATGTATGGTAATTTACCACTGCGATTAAAGGGTCTGATAGTATAAAAACACGCACAGTGACTCTCTAAAAGTCAGAGGGGGCGGATGAAATAAATAATTTGGCTGAAAGGTGAAAACGCCAATTTATTCACGGTTAACGCTAACTGCGCCTTTGTTAAAGGCAATTGACGCCTTAGCTAATTTTTGATATGCAATGAAAGCGTCAATGCTCTGAAAGCATTAATATATCTTAATAAAATTAACGACTTCTAAAGTTTTTGCGTAAATAGGTAACGTCTGCGCTATAAACGAATTTGTTTACATGTTTATACAAAACTTGTGATATTCCTAAAACAGACTGTTATTTAAGGATATTTTACGCTACAAAAGCACATAAATGATATAAATATAACGAAAACTACATCCCATTTATATTATGATACATTTTGTTATTACAGTGTCTATTTTTAGCCTTAAAAAACTTAGTAGACGAAACATCTAGAGCATTTTTATGACAAAAAATTAACAATAAGCGCCCACGAGTTTGAAAAGCTAGTTTTTATTGGCCTTAAATAAACAAATACGCAAAAATCAAACAAGTTTTGTTAAAAAATTACAATCTTACAAAAAGAATTAAGAAAAAGAAGTATAAACCACTTCTTACTTAATGAAAAAACTGACCTGTTTCTGGACTCCCGTATCTTTATCATCTGCTTATTACATTTAAAACGATCAAATTAAGAAACTAACTTACATTCTTAAAGTGATATAAAAATGACAACCTTTTACTCAGTTTTTTAAATGAATTTACATTTTTAAACAATTAAACATTTAAAGAGAGCCAGTTCAATAATGTAATAATATAAAAGTCAGACCAGATCTTAGACTGGTGTCATTTTTTAAGTAGTGATTCGTTTTGAAAACAAGTTAGGCAATTTTTTACATATTTAGGTATACTTACATAATGCATAATACGTAACATGAACCACTTAACAAAAAGTTTTAAGTATCTAGAATTCCAAATAAATGTTGGGCCAAAAGTCGCTTTACCAGTTAAAAGTTTAATACTTTTTGTACTTTCAACTATTTTGTAATATTTTTTTACATTATAATGTACACGTCTCGGAGATTTTTTTGGCCTAGACATAAAAGATAACATTTTTTAAATGGATCCCCGTTTTCCTCTTCCCAAAGGCGAGCTATTTCTAAAGCACTCTCCATAACTGCTTGCAAAGTGACTCTGTTTATCATTCGAATTTTCTGGCGAATATTGTCCTTTAGCTCAGCAAGAGTTCGGGGCTTATAAACAAACACCAGTTGTTTTAAATATCCCCATAAAAAGAAATCTGGAGCCGTCAGATCAGGGGAACGTGGCGGTTAACGAACCTGCATTTGTGGAAATTATTTTTACTCCGAAAATTTGCTTTATCAGCTGCATGGGCTCTCGGGCTGAGAGGAATTTAAAAATATAATATATCTGGCATTTAATATTTTAAAGTTTGAGTCGGTTTCCAGTTAAAACGGAAGTCGTATTGCTCCCTCAATATTTTCATCGAATCCGAAAAATAACACAAAAGTTAGATTCCAAATCTTATTGCAATATCTTTAATCCGTACTTTTGTGCAGCACTGTATATTTGAAGCTGCAATTGAAATCGTAACCTACCAAGTTTAAAAATATACTTGAGGTTTCAAATAAGCGAATCATTAAAACGTCCTTACAAGCGAGACGCCATTGTGATTTCGACAGTCGTTGTGAGCACTCGAGATCTTTGCACGAGTTCATTTGCGACACTCTTTTTAAGTTTATTTATGCACTTGAGCGAGATTTATAATCGTGTTCGACCAAGTTTGCGGCTCTTTTCACCAGAAAGTTGTAGTCCTTCGATAATCTCACGTCCGTTTCGCTCTTGCCAAATGCCAACAAAGTGCTCGACCCTGTGATTTCTCGGACACGCGTATCAGATTGCCAACGAATTCTTAAACTAGAATAGAAAACTTTTGTGTTCTTCTGCTCGTATATTGAATATAAAGAAAGCGCTGCTCATCCCTTCTCTTAAAAACTGTGCCATAAGAAACCTTTTGTCGTGAGAATTTTAGGAATTTATTGTGAGGAAAACTCAATAAATATACAAAAACGAGTTCCTTTAAAAAGCAACGCCTTAAAAAATTGTATCAAAGGCAACGAATAAGGAGTGTCGTAGCCTGTAAAGGAGAGATTTAAAAGCTGAGATATTAACTGAAAAATGTTTTAAAAAAAGCCTTAACTCAATGTTTTTTAATGCAAAAAAAAAGAAGTATTTAGTTAACTATTAATACGATAACAGAATACCTATTTTTTTGTCACAATGAATTACACCAATTTTTTAATATTTTTCTTTGAGCTGTTTGCTATAGAATTATATTTAATAGTTCAGGTTTTGGCCAAGCAAAGAAACATTCAACCCTCCTATTGTGTTTCATTCACCTCCCTATTTTTTTGCAATACTTAAGAAACACCCTGTATAATAGTAATGTTTCTAGTCACTTCAAAAAAAATGTTTAATAACATATTTAAATTGCAATTACTCTGTAAATATTGATCTTAGGTGGGTATAGGACATGCCATAAACGTTTTTTAAAAGCAATTAATTTTCTCACAAGAAAACGTAAAATTATACAGAGTGTATTTAAAACAACAAAACTGCATGATGGTTTTCAAAAACTAAACACTCGGTATATTTCAAAATTATGCAAAATTATGAAACTCGTGATGTCAAACATCTTTTGTGTTCAAAATTTTTGTGGCTTCTCTTATAACATAGAAAATAAGTAATTTGTCTTTATTGATAATTTTACTCGGCGCATCCACCATTTGTCTTTAATTATATGAATTGCAATTACTCGAGAAATATTAATTTGGACATGCTTAACTTTTTTTAAGGCAATTGAAGCATCTACAAGAAAACCTAAGAAAATATAGTGTGTTGTATTTAAATCAACAAAGTTGCATGTCGGTTTTCCAAAACCACCCTTTCGGTATATTAAAAAATATTTCGTAATTATGCAGCTTGTGATGCCAAACAACTTTTCTATTTAAAGCTTTTTTTCATCTTCTCTAAGAACAGAGAAATTTTACCCAGCGCATTCGCCGATTTTTGTTTAAATATTTAAATCGCAATAACTCAAATGATATTGGTTTTATTGATAAAACGAGCTAAACATTTTTTGTGTACTTAGGTTTGGTAGAAAAAATTGGAGGAGTTTATATGGAATTGACTAATTTGTCTTCTTCTTCTTAATCGGTTCCTCTTGTACCTTTCGGTGTATGCTTTTTTATTTCTTTATTATGTTTCTACTCCTGCCTATCGTTAGCTAATTGTGGCACATCTCTCCAGCTGACTCATTTTTCTTCTAGTCTCTGCCTCAATTATTTTTCCCATTTTATTCTTGATCTTCCTTCTTTCTTTTTCCCTCTATCACACACAAATTTGTAATAAGTTATAATAAATGCACAAAAAGAAGGTTTAGACACCGTATTTTGTTTGCCAAAAATATTATTGCTCTTTACGAATGTATTTTGCTTTAAAAATAAGTTTATTATAGTATTTAATTAATAAATTAAAAATCTCTGAGAGCTTAGGTCATGTCTTGCAAGCTTTATTTAACGAGGAGTAAGTATGTCTCTTTCAAAGGTAACGTAGTTGAAATAAGCTTTCAAACAACCACAAGGAACATCTATCGGAGATCGTTAGGAGACTTTATAGTTAAAAGCAAATAAAGTTTTGTTTTTATAGGTTTGCAACAAATTGAACATCATTTAAGGAACTCCAGCAATGGTTAATATGACATCAAATGTATTCTGGAAACTTTAAATAACCAATGGAAGTCCTTTTGAAGTCCCTTGTGCGAGAGCAATTAAAGTTTCGCGTCGCTCTTGTAACATCGCGTTCAATAGAATATCTTCGCTGCGGATAAACGATTTGCTGAGAAACTGTCGAAACTGGTTCAAAGGAATCATAAAACCGATAATAAAACTACGCAAACAGTTCATTTAACTAATCAAACTAATTTGAAGTGATATAATGGCAGCATAAAGTGGCGGTTGAAAAAAAAACAAGTAGATGCTTTGAACAGCGTTATAAAGACTGTTTGAATAAAAATCCTATTTATATAACGTCGGAGGTTAGAAGTTACAATGTTTCTGTAGAACGTTGCTGTAAAATGCTTCTTTAAAAGAACGGCAACTTATTTACAACTAAAACCTATCCGCTTCGTCTATAAAATATTGCAAATGTGCTCCGCCTGTCTCAGAAACGTATATTTTGTTCAGAATACAGAATTGGCTGCACCACTTCGGAATACAATAGTGAGTACGTGTGTCTATGTGCTTGTCATACTTCACAAATTGGTTTGACTTGCAAAAAATGCAGTTCTAAGAAGTTATCGTTTGAAGGAAATTGTCGTTTTACATAATTTTGTACCGAATAATCGCTGTGAGATATGTCTTCGACTTCTAGTGGCGTCAACATCCAAATGACTGAATAAAGTTCAAAAATTTGGCACACGATAATTTTTTAAAGAGTTACTTTGGACTGTTTGGTACACACCAAAATCACCATTTCTAGTAAGTATATGTTCAATCAAACTGGGCGTTTTTTCTTTTAATATGAATTATTAGTATTTACCAAAAATTTACCTATATTTAAGAAAATGTAAAAAACTATTAACAATTCACAACTTACTAATGCCAGCGAAAATTGTTTGACATTTTTGTTTTAACATTTCAGTAGTCGTTTATGTTGGGTTCAAATTTTAAAGCACCACACAGGGAGTTTGTTTTGCTCGGTCCATTTAGCTAAACTTACAATATAAATAGGTAAATTTTCTGAAAAGCAATACTGCAGTTTTTTTACATTTTGTAGACAACTTAATAGCCTTTTAAAAAGTGTTGGTCGTGTCAAGTCTAAAACTAACGTTTCTCGAGTGCCAATGAAAATTTATAGGTAATTACTGACGATTTTGGACCACCCTGTATAAAAATAATCCGTCTATATAATAAAACGTACTAATGGAGCTACTGAACTGAAAATATTGAGCAAAATTAAAATAATATTCTTTGAATAAGGTAATAAATGAAGCTATAAGGACTTTTCAAGCGGAAAATTCTAACGAGGGGATGATCGAAATGAAAATGAATGTAACGCGTACATTGAGAGAATGACAGAAAACAGTAGGAATAGCAAGAGACAAGTCGCCCAAGGGCAGAAGAAGTATTAGGCTCCCATTAAAAAGATGGAGCGACAACCTTGGCCCAGATTAAAAGAGATAAGCTTAACTCGAAGCAAAAGAGGTGAGTAAAGACGAAAGACGGTATTTGTAATTGTTGTAAGACTTATATTTTTACATAAGAAACAATAGAATCCAAATTCGGAATCTGAATCTTGCAGACAATTCAACGATTTTATTTTTTATGGATTAAACTCAATTAAAACGAGTGTCCTATGGGAGCATCGTCTTTAACATTTACTTAATTTGTAGGTTAGTCGTAACATCTACGAACTTAAGAACTACTTAAAATCTTAGCGTTAAGTCTAGGGGCTTAACTTGCCTCAGTTCCTGTCTATTGTCTAATAAGTTAATCACACTTGCGTTTGCATGTAAATCCAGATTATTTTGATATCTTCCACTACAATAAAAGTTGGTTGATTTAAAATTGAGAACGATGGTAAGTTTCACTTGGGGTTAAACCGCTTTCATTCTAGATTAATAAAAAAAGTTACATGGCCAGCTTAATTAGCAAAGTTGGGTAGAATTTCAAAACATATTTAATGCCGTTTTGACATTTTACCTACACCTTCAACTTTTTTAAATATTTTGAAAAAACTAAATCGGCCTTTTAACACAATTACAGTACCTCAATTAAAACATATGACGCTATACTGGTTTTAAAAAGTTAAAGTTTAGTCTTAATAACAACATTTATTGTAAAATAAAACATAAATCTCTATAAAACTGGTATAACCTTTTAATTAATGCCAAACGCAAAAAAAAGAACAATTAGGTATTTTTATTTTATCAGCTCTTCGGGCCAAGTTGGTCCATGGTTTTGCTACATGTTTTCCTTCATTGGTTTTTATTCTTGGTCAGTTTATTTCATTCCTTAATTCCCAGTTCCTTCAGGTTCTTTTAGACCGCTTTTCGAGGTTATCCTCTCATCCTTCTACCCTTTACTCCTTCAATAATTACTTTTTTCGTTATTCTTTCCTCCGGCAAACTTAATATTTGTACCAAACCACCTCCTTCATTGTGTCTTTAATACATTAATCACATTTGGTTGACCCTATAATTCCTCCAGTTTGTTCTTCTCCTCCACTGTTCTCTTTTCCTTTTCCCTCTCTAACTTTTTCTGCAGTACCTTCCTTTTTCAGACCCGTAATGTTTTTCCTTCTTTTTGATTCATTTTTCACATCTCACCCCTGTACGAAACTATTGGTCTTGTAACTGTTTTGTAGATATAAATTTTCTCCCGCATAAGATATTTTTTGACCTGTTTGCATGACCTATTTCCGCTAGACATCTTGAGCCTTTGATGATTCTTTTATGTGTCTAAGCTACTTCTTCTTCATTGTCTGATAGTTGAATTTATCCACTCTATCAAATTTTTATTAAGTCCCATCCTCCATAACCAGTTCAAATTTTGTGTTTCATGTTCTGCTTTGCTGCCCATCCATTCATCTTTCCATTCATCTTCAGTCCTTGCCCCTTGGCTTTTTGACTTGTTTGATTGATTTTATTATATTCGTTTTATTTCTAGCTAAGAAAGCCAAGTCATCTGCTTAAGCCATAATTTGTATCCGTTGGGTATAAATTGTCATAGTCGTCGTTATACATCTACGTTGTACGTGCATATAATTTTTTTTTCTGTTATTCCTTAAATATTTTTAGTGGTTGTGGTTGCAACAATAAGTAATTAAAGGGATAATGTAGCTACTAAAAAAACTCACCGTTTTAATATTGCTTAGAATACAAATGCTAGGCAATGTACTCCTTAACCTGCATCTGCTTCGTGATGCAAATGACACGACCGATCTCCCCCTGGTCATAAAATCATAAAAAAAAAACTGATAAACGTAGAAATTAAGGAAAATTTAATTTTTCCGCTCGAGATAACTAAACTATTAGAGTAACGAGGGAGATGCGACACCGCAAATATTAAATTTCATTGAAAACAAAAATTTCAAAGGAAAAAGTTCGCCGGCAATAAGAGTTGAAGTTACTGTGGCGCAAACCTGCGACTTTTTAACGAAATCAATTATCAGGATTCGATACTTCCGTAGTCTCCATTGTTTTTTTCTCTGTGGCTTTACTTTTTCGATTAATATTACACAAGTGAGCTTTTGTTTGTACGTAAATTGTTTATTTTTAAATGAAAAAACTCCCTTTTTTCCGTTATTATCAGATCCGTGCGTTGAACTTTAAAGAAAACAGTTATTTAATGGCGTTTGTTCTCGCATATCTCCCTAAAGTAATCGAGAAGTAACGAAATTTCATTTTGCGTTTTAAATTACGGCGGAAAGGCATAGAAATGCAAACACTGCTAACGGGATAATCGAGTTTATTCGTTGACATTTACGTATTTGTTGTTGAAAGTTGTTATCTTTCAATCGGTTTCCGAAAAACTTCCTGTGTTCTACGGTGCGACAGTCAACAAAATTTCGCTTTTAAATTTTTAGCGCTAAAAGGTATCTTTGGTACATCCTGGCGAAATACAGAGTGGGCCAAAAGTTACTTTACCAATTGAAAAATAAATCACTTTTTGCTATCACATTTAATTTTTTTTCACATTCTTAAAATATAGAATTTGGAAATAAATCAGGGATAAAATTTATTGAGGTTTACTTTAACCATCAGCTCTCCATTGTTCTTCATCAGAGAGCACACATGGGACACTAATGAAAGAATTCCTCCGTCAAAATGTTGCGATTTTATAGCTGATTATTAAATATACGTAGAGTAAAGTGCCCTAATATGGAACAATTACTTATTATGGAATACATCAGTTTTATGACAATGAATAAGCGATATCTGTTGAAAAGTATATGTACCTATTCGTACATTGATCACACATTCCCAAATGTAAAATAGTTAAAAAATATTCACTAGATTACATAACAGTTTCAAATATATTTTTGACGTGCTACTGAGTTTTTAGGCTAAATCTTTCAGTGCAAAATATTATATGCTAGGGTAAATGTTATAAAATATTTTATTGCATGTTTATTTAGCATGAGCCTTTACATTTCAATTAAATAGACCAAAATTTTGATTGGGGCCATTTCATGTTTTACATATACCGATTTTTGAAATGTCACATTGATGCCTAATATGGAATACATAGAGGTGCCTTTTAATGTATATGATTATGGTCACTATGTACAGCAATATGGGTTCAGTGTCAAAAGTGTCAGAAATGGGCACATGAAAAATGTGCAAAATATCCACAAAAAAAAATTATTTTGTCCTACCTGTAACAAATAAATAAATTATTAACATAAGTTCGAATGACACTTGAATTATAATTTAATTTACATAAATAACGGAGTTTTGGTTTGATTTAAGTAATAATGTAAATCAAAAAGGAATAAAAGATTAATCTATGAGCAGTTGATTATTTTAATGTATATTTCCTATATAATTCTATATTTCATATTAAGAACCCCTAGTATTCCATATTAGGTTCCTCGGCAGCTTAATATGGAATAGTAGTAACATGTAAAAAGATAGCTATATAAGAAATGTGTGAATAAATGTGAATATTATTGTTGAAAACAAAAAAGTATTCCATATTAGGGCACTTTACTCTAATATTTTCAAAAAGGCTGTGAAGGTAGACAGCGGTAATTTTGGAACAATTAAAATAAAATTGAATAAAACTAACTTATTGAAAGTTAGAAGCCTAAAACTTTATATTCCTAGCTTGTCTATAAATTAAATTATCCAAAAATTCAATAGGAAAATTGCGCAGATATCAGACAGATACCATCTTATTTTTTCCCCGCTTTCCAGAAACTGCGTCAGCAGGAAATTGCATATCGTTTCCTGCTATGCTTCTACTAAACTTCGATAAGCAAAGTCGGATATATCAATTCAAATTTAAATACAATTCTATTGCTAAGAATTAGTCATCGAATTCTTTTTATGATCCTCGGCACGCACGCAGACATTTATTATTGTTTGTCTTTTGAAGAGCTTAATACATTTATTTCCGACAAAACACGCCAAATGAAAATCGTCTGGGAGAAAATAAATATAACGCAAAGTTAATTGCTTTTCACTGCAAAATAAAACTCGGACCCGAAGTCTGAAAGGCAGTGAAAACATAAAATCGTGCAAATTGGAAAGGGGTTTATTAATTTCATCAATGTTATAGGTTATAATCGATTAGAGGTTTTTATTTAGTTGGAGCAGTGCAAAATTTGATTTTTAAAATACGTAATTGTTAGGAATATCGCTAAAACTATTAATACAAAGTTTCAAACCACACAATAATAGCAATTGTAGCATTTTTTCAGCTCTCCAAAGCATTTAAAAAAAACTTTTCAAAGTGCTAATACGTCTTCTGGTACATTTTGCGAAATGTAATCAATAAGGTTTGATTTAAAACGTTTAATCACTTTTTAATTTAGTAATATGTTTTCAAACCTTGCATCCATTCAACAAAAATAAATGAATGCTTTTAATAATCTGTGGAACGTTTTATGGTCACACAATCTTCATTTGACATCCATACAAATACCAAAAACTATTGAAACAAATAATTGATTAGGGATCTTGACAAAGTCACAAAGCTGCATGGGATAGTGGCCAAAACTTTTTGAATCAAGCATTAGTTGCAAATTTTTGTCGTGTGGCGAGTAATTTAAACTTTTCCATTATATTTGTTTCTTGTTCCATATTTAGATTCTCAAGTTTAAATCTTAAGAACCACACAAGAAAAATTAAGAAACAGACACCTTTGCGATCCTGTGCTAAACCCTCTATCTTAATAAATAAACATGCAAAAGTTTCGTTACACACTGGCTTGTTTTTCATCCAATTGCTACAAAACTGGTACATAAATTTTCACTACTGACGCAGGCAGGAATAAATTTTCACGAAACGTATAGTTTGAACATAAATCCATTTTATTGCAATACTAAGTGTCTGTGTAGTGCTGGTACCTAACCATAAATAATTTCGTCAACATTTTTAAATTAAAATTAATTACGAATCAGTATACTTCTTTGATTCATGCAAACAAATAAATGGAGCAAAATTTTAAGGAATTTTTTTTTTGATTTATTATTATCAATAAAACAAAAAGTAGGAAATTAATAAAAGTGCTGGGAAACTGAAGAATAAAGGTCTGAAAATAATTTAACAGAAAACAAAACGTATGAAGAGGAGCAATAATGTTATAATCTTCGTTCCCCGGTTTAGAGCCGTGTCTTTTTTTGGTTACTACAGTCATTTTGAAAAAGAGCAAGACAGTATGGCCGAAATTTCAACACGTAACCAAAGTAGGCGCGATTCTTAAGTAGAAACGAAGATTTTAACATGGACAATGGCCGTGAAAGCTTGTAGAATGAAATAAAAGAAGTCATGAAGATCATATAAGGAATAGTTTCAAGATTAGATCCAGGAGTGTCAAGATATATTGTTACAAACCCCGCGTTTAACAACTGCTGGATTACTGTGCTAAGCGGTAATCCAGTGGGGATGGCCACGATTATGTTAATTGTTAAGTGGTGGCCAAGAGCAAGTGACGCGTGTTTAGCAGAAGTCACGGTAATTATGTCAGTAGTAATTAAGTATTAATGCATGTTTATGTTATGTTTAGATTTTAAGGGTAATGTAAGGTATTTCATTTATTAATTGCTTAAATCGATCATAATTAAAGTTTTATTCTTAATTCGGTACTTTCTTTGCATTTAAATCCGGCACCCGATAACGGTACCCTACGCACTTGCGTAACATATTTGGTGGAGACGCCGTTCTAAGGTCTAAATTATCTTTTAAAAAAAATTCGTATTAAATAAAACAGATTGAAGAAAAATAATAGATAAAAGTAATTTTACAAGCAATTAACGCAACGGATACATTACATTACACGTTGATAAGACACGTAGGTACATAGTGCTGAATCAGGTGTCATTGCCTCAAGCGCGGCGCGTGTCAATATACGGAATACGCGTTCATTTGATAATTAATAAATTTAAAGCATTTAATTATTTAATTTTTAATATTTAAGCGGTGATTTTATTTTTATGGAAGATAAACCGCTCACCAGACTTGCGCTGCGTAAACAAATCGAAGAGGGCGCCTACTCTTTAGAAATTTTTCCACAAAAGCGAAACCAAAAAACAGAGAGGAGCCCTCCGCTCGACTCCGACAGCTCAGTTTTTAATTTTTCGACACTTAACTTACCAGAAAGCACACGTTTAGAAAACACTAATAGAAGTCGATCAAAAAGCGACACGGTTTTTTCAAAATCACATTTAGATACAACAGTTCATGCAACAAAAAATAATCACAACACTGCAAATTTAATAAACGATATGGCAAATCAACACAAGACAGACACAGGGTCGGATCCAGTTACGCATAATTATACGTTGGGTACTTTATACAATCCAAACAAAGATCCAGCGTTGCCAAAATTTATACCGCCCCCAACCTACGATCCGGATTATAATAATGTTGGCGAATTCATTCGCGTATACGAAAAAACGGCCATCTTAAATAACTGGGACGATGGTCTCAAACTAAATTATTTCGCAAGTTATTTAAGAGGACAAGCGCAAACGTGGTTTAGAATTTTTGCATTAAGAAATAGTGGCGCTGATTGGGAAACAACGCTGCTGGAATTTAAAAACGAATTTTTATACGGAGCACAACAGAATCAATTAAAAATTAAACTGCGATATCGGCGACAAGGCCAAGAGGAGCCAATTCTAAATTATTTACGAGACATTTTATACTTATGCGACGAGGTTAATCCGCGCATGGGCGAGGATGAACAACGGGAACACTTCGAACAGGGGCTACTGCCACAATATTTGTACCAAATAAGAATTAGAGAAACCACGGAGCTTTGCAGAAGTAAAAAGAATTGTCAAAAACTTACACGAGGCAGAGCAAGAGGCTAAACAATCAGCTGCCATGGTCGCAGCAACCAGATTTAGTACGCCTCCAACCACTCCATCGATGGACAAAGAATATATAGCATCCCTTATCCGAAGCGAAATTAGGAACGCGTTCCAAAACATGCCACCTCAAAATTCATTTTCTAATAATTCATTTACTAATAAGCGGTTTAATAGGGGTTCAAATTATAAGAACCAAAGTAATTTTAACAACAACCAGTTAGCGCAGCCGCAGCAGCGAAACACTAGTTTTACTTCATCTCGTACCCCAAACGGTCGACCAGTATGCTTTAATTGTGGGCGCCCAGGCCACACATCGCGAGTCTGCATGGAACCTCGAAATACGGGTTATTATGAAAATAACCAAAGAACACATCCAAGCAGTAGCTACAACACAAGCAAACCTGCAAATAACAACCCCTTTTTAAACCATAATATCGAACAGGGAAACGAAGGCGGACAACGTTAAATAGGGGCCGAAACGTTGTCCACAACGTCACATATGTAAATACAACAAAGTTATTTACCATTGGAGAATTCGTTAGCGATAAGATTTACAATATAATAATAGATACCGGGTCAGTAGAAAATCTTATAAGCAGTGACCTCGCAAAACAATTAAGGTGTAAGCTACAAAATCAAATACGGCCCACGTTGCTAGCAGCAAATGGCTCGCCAGTTAAAGTCAGGGGTAGTACATGGGTTACTGTTACTTTAAATAATTGGGTTACGCGGATATTAGTTTTAATTGTCGACAAACTTCAGTGTCCAATTTTGCTGGGTACAAAATTTTTGGAGGATCATAAGGCGGTCCTAGATTTTACAAAAAATAATATACGGTTAATAAATGATCTTGGTATTGAAACATGTGTGACGACAAATAGGTCCGTAAATAATAAAGAAATTAAGGTAGAAAATAGGGTAAAAAACGATATTGTAAATAAGGAAGGCATTAATGTCGAAAATAAAGATAATAAAAGCGTAGAAACTTTACGTAACGTAAATAATCCTTTAGAGGAAGTAATAAATAGTATAGTTAATAAAAATATTAAAGAAGATAGTTTAGAGATTTCAGACAAAATCGGGAATAATGGTGATAATAACGAAGACTCTTATAAAGTAAAAGTTACCTTGGATAATGATTATTCAATTAATGATGAAATAAAATGTAGATTGCGCAGTAATGTTCTGGGGAACGCGTCTTTAGAATACTTCGAACCCAAGTCTGACTTTCTCATGAAAAATTGTCTAGAATTAAAAGGTCCGCCCACTTTCGATGATGATAAGCTAGTAGTACATATAAAAAATATAAGTAAGGTTCCAAAAAAGCTTTTTAAAGGTACCACGGTAGGATTCTTAAAAATTCCGCAGCAAAATGTAATGCTATGTTCAAATGTAAATAAGTCCTTAGAAGATGAAATAATTTGCGGTGATCTCACTAACAGTGAAAAGAATCAGTTAGTTAATCTAATAAATTCGTACAGTGACATTTTTGCCAGTAATATTGAGGAAATAGGATTGACTGACCTAGTTGAACATAAAATCGAAACTGGCGATGCAGCACCTGTACGGCAAAAACCTTATCGTGTTTCACACACAGAGCGAAACATAATCCAGAACCAAGTAGATGAGATGTTAAAAAACAATATTGTGCGTCCCTCAAACAGTAACTGGTCTAGTCCAGTGGTACTAGTGAAGAAGAGAGATAACAGTATTCGTTTTTGTGTGGACTACAGAAAGCTAAATGCGGTTACAAAAAAATGTGTCTATCCTTTACCATTAATCGAAGATATTTTAACGTACTTAGCAGATTCCAAGTACTTTACAACACTTGATTTATTTAGTGGATATTGGCAATGTAACATTGCTGAAGAAGATAAAAGTAAGTCGGCGTTTATAACCCCTGACGGCTTGTACGAGTTCAATCGGTTAAGTTTCGGGTTATGTAATGCACCAGCAACGTTCCAACAATTAGCTGAACAAATTTTTAGGGACCTTAAGTGGAAAGAAATCTTGGTTTATATGGACGATATTATAGTATTCAGTTCTACGTTCGAAGAACATTTAATTAGGCTAGAACATGTGTTTTCAAGATTACGCGCAGCATCCTTGACATTAAAACCACCGAAATGTAATTACGCTTTTAAAAAAATTAATATTTTGGGTCACACAGTAAGCACCAATGGAATAGAACCTGACTCGTGCAAGTTAAAAGCAATTAAAGAATTTCCTACACCTAAGAAAACTAAAGATCTCCAAAGCTTTATTGGCTTAACCAACTTTTATAGACGTTTCGTAAATAATTTTAGCACCATTTCAAAACCGTTGCATAAACTGGCTAGTAAAGCTAAAGTATTTCGCTGGGGGGATGTAGAACAAAAAACATTTGAAACATTAAAAAACAAATTAATTTCGTCACCAGTATTGGCACACTATAGACAAAATGCAGACACAGAACTAAGAATTGACGCGTCGGATGATGGCTTAGGGGCCATATTGTTACAAAAACAAAACGACAACCACTTCCATCCAGTTGTATATGCGTCACGAGGTTTAACCCAGGCAGAGAAAAATTATACAATAACGGAAAAAGAATGCTTAGCGGCAGTTTGGAGCCTACAATACCTAAGACCGTATGTTTTTGGTCAGTCAATAAAAATAGTCACCGACCACCATGCTCTGTGCTGGTTAAAGTCAATGCGAGATCCAACTGGAAGACTGGCTCGCTGGAGTATTAAACTTCAAGACTTTGATTATACGGTAGTTCATAAAAGTGGAGTAATGCACAAGGATGTGGACTGCCTATCACGGTATCCCTGTCAAAAAGGAACAACCCAGGACCAGGAGCAGGCTGTAGAAGTCCCAACATTCTTAATGCTACCGAACGATATCAGCACGTTACAGTTAAGCGACCCTAATATAAACGAAATTATCAAAGCAATTGGGGACACAAGCTATGGAAATTCACTTCTGCAAAGGCGCGCAAAAAATTTCGTCTTAAAAAATAATGTGTTACACAAAAAAAGCGCCGAACCCAATGAAAACGAAAAATTAGTCATACCCGCATCATTAAAGACCGACATTTTATACTCCCTACATAACGAACCTTTAAGCGGCCATTTGGGATTCGCAAAAGCTTACGACAAAATAAAAACGCGATATTTTTGGGACGGTATGCAACGGGACGTAGAAAAGTATGTTAAAGGATGTCCCGACTGTCAGGCCAGAAAAGGTTCTAATAATCAAAAACCGGCAGGATTACTACAACCAATCGCAGCTGGTAAACCCTTCGATATGGTTGGCATTGACATTTTAGGTCCAATTAGGAAAACCAAGAATGGAAACAACAACATTATAGTGGTGACCGATTATGCTACGCGTTGGGCCGAAACCAAAGCGGTCCCAAACGCAAAAGCTGAAGAAGTAGCAAAATTTTTATTAGAACAAGTCATTTGCCGTCATGGAGCCCCTTCGAAAATTCTCAGTGACAGAGGAAAAGTTTTCCAGTCGGAAATGGTCACAGAATTAATTAGATGCATGGGATGCACAAGTACCTTTACAACAGCCTACCACCCACAGTGTAATGGGTTAACGGAACGCCTTAACCGAACATTAGCGGATATGCTCAGCTTATATACGAGCACAAGTCAATACGACTGGGACGAGTTTCTACACCACGTTACGTTTGCTTATAACACTAGCAAACAAGACACTACTCTTTTTACACCCTTCGAGCTGGTATACGGGCGAATGGCAACATTACCGACGGATACCAATTTATTAGGGAACTACAACTCGGACTTCGTTAACCGACATGCTAATCAAATGAACGAAATTAGAAAAACGGCGACCGACAATATAGGTAGGAAACAAAATATGGACAAAATTAGATACAATAAAAAACACAAAGACGTTCATTATAGTGTAGGCGACAAAATTAAATTAAGGGTGTATATAAGACAAGTCGGGAAAAGCGACAAACTGCAATGTAAATACTTTGGCCCGTACGTTGTTGTTAGGCAAACTTCGCCAGTAAATTATGTAATCCAAAAAGGGGAAGGGGCACGCGCAAAATTAGACACAGTACACGTTAGTCGCATGGCACCTTACTTCAGCCCTTGGACACAGTAGAATAAATTGGAGAGTCCTTTATTACAGATAATAGTAATTTGTTGATTAGTTTAGAATGTATTCATTAACTCTCATGTTTTAGGTTGATAGAGTACTTAATCCTCTTTACGAGCGTGCCAATGGCGCTATTGGCACCCGTAAAAATAATAGCAGGCGCATACTGGAAGGAGATGCGTGAAACGATCGCCTATGAGGCGACAATACCCATCACCTATGTAGGGACTTGGTGGTCACCCTCGAATAACGCCCGTAGTTCGAGATTCGACAATACCTCGTGCGTAGCTGATGAAGTAGAATGCCAAATACTGCGGCAACTTGAAGAACTAGGTCAAGCATTTGACAAAAGCTACGTAACCCTACAAACAGCCCTTAGTCCGTCTTTATTTGTTGAGGAAGAACCAGTTGAGGGAAGAAAAAGAAGAGCTCTAAATTTCATTTGGGATGCGTTCAGCTGGTGTTGTGGGGTAGCAACAGAAGAAAAATTAGACAACCTAGTTCTGCACGAAAGGTATGTAGACGAACAAGTAGAAAAATTAACAGAAAACTTGCATATCCAATTTCAAAACATGGTGGATGCGAAATCAAAGTTTTCGGAGTACGACAGCAAAATTCAAAACTCTTTTTTAGCAGTTCAAAATCATATAAAAAACATAGAACAATTTAATAATAAATATTTTGGACCTAGTGGTAAATTGACGGAGGAAATCAAATTTTATAGGGAGATGGTAAAACATATCAATTTGAACTTGCAAAGGATAATCAAAACAACCGACTCATTCCGACAATCAGAAATTTTAAACTCATGCAGGGTTCATCTAATACCAACAGTACTGCTACCGCCCCCCCTTTTCCGAAAAGATTTGATTTCTCTCAACAATAAACTTTCTTCTTACGGCTATGAATTAGCTATTCCCGTGAACGAGTTGTCAAGGTATTATAAAATTCCGATCACAGATTGCACCATAGGGGGAAACAAAATTATAATCCATGTAAAAATCCCAGTCAACAAAATGAATTCCCAGTGGAGTTTGCTAGAACTCTTAACAATCCCTTTTGCGTGGCACAACGAAACTTGTACTATATTACACGATACAATGTATTTGGCGGTCAATAAGGCGCATATGCGCCCAATATTCGGTACAGGGTTACAACAATGTGAACCACACCAAAGCAGGCTTTGCTTTATTCCACGCTTTGCCGCTGGCGCATTGTACGGACCACTGTGCGCGTACAATATGTTTGCAGGGACTACGATTGATGAATTGAATCAGCACTGCACTTTTACATGCTCACCATCCAAGTCAATGATAGTATCAGCAATAAATAGCGAAACATTTGTGATAACACACCCCAAAAATCCGAGCGCTATTATATGCAAGAACCATAGTACACCTCTCGCGGAAACATTATATTCAACCCCTGGAGCAGTACAAGTAAGTGTCCCGTGTGAATGCTCCCTGGTAGTTAACAACCAAACAATAATTCCAAACGCTTTTCCTTGTGATCAAAATTTCCCCAGTGAGGCAAAAGTACTGCACGTGCTACCCGCCGCTTGGAGTAATTTAAAATCTGTACATTTTTCCCCAACAAAAGACAGCAATTTACTATACCACAATCTCACGGAGTGCATGAACCACAATTGGACACTTACCGTACCCCATTTAAACTTAAGTGCACCGCGTGCTCCCATAAGCATTGACTCAACGAAATTTTCCACCTATTCAGCGTTGTATGGTCATCATGCTGATTTTTACCCTTGGACTTGGAACATAATCTTATCCCTCCTAGTAGTTTACTTACTTTGGAAAATTAGAGTCATGGGTGCAGCATTAAAATTAATAACACCTTTTCCAATGGCGCGAGGGAAAGATCATGCCAAATGGAGTGTTGAAGATATGGATGTTTGGCTAAGTCCTTTGCCATACATACTAGGAGGTCTCGTATTGGTAATAGTTATAATATTAATATGGTTGAGTTATAAATTGAAAAAATGGATCGTAAAGAAAAAAAAAGGTGTGAAGGGGGTTCTCTGGAGGAGGGGGAGACCGGTCTCCAACTCTGTACCGGGATATTGACCTTACAAGGGAACAAGAGGATCCCTGTGACAATCCACAAAACTGATCTAAAAGGTTTTGATTTGTCTGGCAACCAAAAAAAGTAATAGGCGGAATTACCGCGATGGCATATCCACGTGGTGAATCTACTGTCCTGCGAATACAGTATCCGTGAGATGGTCGATTAACCCAGGTAGTTAAGTAAGGTTAAAAAAATTTTATACAGTAGAAATAAGTTTAGTTGTAAGAATTTGGGATTTGTTACTATTTGTTCCCTTTTTAATCGTGGCTTTATTTATGTTTTATGTAACCGCACACCCCGGAGGGTATGGCTATACCGGAGGCTGCTGACGATTCCACTCCCAGTGCAAAATGGCCAAACAACTCAAAAATAGTTAAGGAAGGAGAAAAGTAACTTGGACACCATTTTCAGTTCTAATTTTGGAAGTACCAGCGACCTATAAATTGGAAATAACAGCGGCTTTACGTACTATAAGCTAAGGATAATAATCGAAATCAAAATCAACGTTCAACGTTTACTGGAGTTCCAACAATCTTAATCGAGTCTTGGTTTTGGTCGACTGGGAACAGGACGAGGTGTGTCTAGGGTTGCCAGATCTTTGCAATGCCAATGCCGGAGATTTTAAAATAAGCAACAACAAAAAAAAAATTATATTAAAGAAAACGGACGTTTTGCCCAAAATAACAATAAATAAAAATATATCACGTTACATTACTATTACACAAATAATATTAATTATATTTTTCATTACTTTTTACATTTTTCAATAATTGTTCGTTACATTTTACATTTTCAAAAAACTCTAAGCAAGTCATTTCATAGTTTATTTTACGTGCTCAAAACCATAGCCGAATGAGTTCGGTCACCATCGATTCGGTAGTTAGGGACAGCCCACTTATACGTCATATACTCGATGCGACCCTGCATAAATGTGTTGTTCGGCTACAGATCAGTACAATTTGCAAACGTAACCATTTCATATATTTTTTTTTTAAATCTATCTTTCGCCGGAGATTTTACATTGCCTGCCGGAGACCTGTGATTGATTGTCAATGCCGGAGACTCCGGCACAATGCCGGATATCTGGCAACCCTAGGTGTGTCTGTCCAAAAGACCCTTCACGTCAGGTGCTTCCTGAATAATAACGGAACGATAAAGTTTAATGGCAGTGAGTGGAAAACGCGAAGTTAAAGTGAGTGGAAAGTCAAGCGGTAGCAATAGACAAATCTAAATTGCCCCATAAGTGTGTCGGTTTAGGGACACTAAGCGGGTTAGGTTAAGTTCGTTTAAGGTAGCATCTAGGTATAGTAAAATGACATTTGGTAAGCCGCTTTTCCTTTTTCTTTCATAGTTGTCCACTATTATTCTTATTAATACGTTATTGATCATAGTAAATTTTCAGTTATAATATATTAAGGGAACATTATTTTGCCGGTAAAATTATTGACAAAAGTTTGTTACTTTGGTAACATCCTGAGACAAAAGACATGACAAAATCCTGAGCCGAAGGCGAGGGATTTTGTCATTCATTTTGTCGAGGGATGTTACCTATAAGTAACAAACTTGAGTTAAAATTTTTCCTGCAAAATAATGTTCCGAAATATATTTGATTAGACTATTTCCCAAATAAGATACCAAAAATAATTAGGTACAATTTTCGTTTATTATTTGTTAACATTTTCGATAGCGTACTAACCTCTGTAGCGCATTTAAATCGTAACTCCTTTCCTTGCAAAATTTTTCAAATTGTTTCCATATTGACGTTTTGGATGCACCAGTATTTTTGGGAGTTATATTTGCAACAGTTTTTTGTATTTCTTCTATGGAAGTTATTCCGAAACGGCTCATGTTAAATAGAAGTAATATATTTTACAACTGTCAAACATCTGTAAACAAACAACCAGGTTGCTAAGGATATAATTGACATGACAACGGGATGTTTTCGCTATTTTGGAGGTGAAAAATGCCCTAGGGCTTTTATCGCTTAAAAATGAACGTGATTGGTCAAAACATTAAGGCGTGACTATAATTTGACAAAGTGATTGGTTTATATCAGTTTATATGACCATGAGGGGAATAGTCATAGAAATTTATTTTTTTTGTCGTTAAAATTGTTAAAAAGAAGCATGCCAGGTGTCATGCTCATTAAACGGGGGGTAATTGTTACAAACCCCGCGTTTAACAACTGCTGGATTACTGTGCTAAGCGGTAATCCAGTGGGGATGGCCACGATTATGTTAATTGTTAAGTGGTGGCCAAGAGCAAGTGACGCGTGTTTAGCAGAAGTCACGGTAATTATGTCAGTAGTAATTAAGTATTAATGCATGTTTATGTTATGTTTAGATTTTAAGGGTAATGTAAGGTATTTCATTTATTAATTGCTTAAATCGATCATAATTAAAGTTTTATTCTTAATTCGGTACTTTCTTTGCATTTAAATCCGGCACCCGATAACGGTACCCTACGCACTTGCGTAACATATTTGGTGGAGACGCCGTTCTAAGGTCTAAATTATCTTTTAAAAAAAATTCGTATTAAATAAAACAGATTGAAGAAAAATAATAGATAAAAGTAATTTTACAAGCAATTAACGCAACGGATACATTACATTACACGTTGATAAGACACGTAGGTACATAGTGCTGAATCAGGTGTCATTGCCTCAAGCGCGGCGCGTGTCAATATACGGAATACGCGTTCATTTGATAATTAATAAATTTAAAGCATTTAATTATTTAATTTTTAATATTTAAGCGGTGATTTTATTTTTATGGAAGATAAACCGCTCACCAGACTTGCGCTGCGTAAACAAATCG
This sequence comes from Elmis aenea, assembly GCA_947652605.1. Taxonomy (NCBI): domain Eukaryota; kingdom Metazoa; phylum Arthropoda; class Insecta; order Coleoptera; family Elmidae; genus Elmis; species Elmis aenea. The sequence continues at coordinate 5,257,611 of OX393578.1, read as the reverse complement.
AAGAGGGCGCCTACTCTTTAGAAATTTTTCCACAAAAGCGAAACCAAAAAACAGAGAGGAGCCCTCCGCTCGACTCCGACAGCTCAGTTTTTAATTTTTCGACACTTAACTTACCAGAAAGCACACGTTTAGAAAACACTAATAGAAGTCGATCAAAAAGCGACACGGTTTTTTCAAAATCACATTTAGATACAACAGTTCATGCAACAAAAAATAATCACAACACTGCAAATTTAATAAACGATATGGCAAATCAACACAAGACAGACACAGGGTCGGATCCAGTTACGCATAATTATACGTTGGGTACTTTATACAATCCAAACAAAGATCCAGCGTTGCCAAAATTTATACCGCCCCCAACCTACGATCCGGATTATAATAATGTTGGCGAATTCATTCGCGTATACGAAAAAACGGCCATCTTAAATAACTGGGACGATGGTCTCAAACTAAATTATTTCGCAAGTTATTTAAGAGGACAAGCGCAAACGTGGTTTAGAATTTTTGCATTAAGAAATAGTGGCGCTGATTGGGAAACAACGCTGCTGGAATTTAAAAACGAATTTTTATACGGAGCACAACAGAATCAATTAAAAATTAAACTGCGATATCGGCGACAAGGCCAAGAGGAGCCAATTCTAAATTATTTACGAGACATTTTATACTTATGCGACGAGGTTAATCCGCGCATGGGCGAGGATGAACAACGGGAACACTTCGAACAGGGGCTACTGCCACAATATTTGTACCAAATAAGAATTAGAGAAACCACGGAGCTTTGCAGAAGTAAAAAGAATTGTCAAAAACTTACACGAGGCAGAGCAAGAGGCTAAACAATCAGCTGCCATGGTCGCAGCAACCAGATTTAGTACGCCTCCAACCACTCCATCGATGGACAAAGAATATATAGCATCCCTTATCCGAAGCGAAATTAGGAACGCGTTCCAAAACATGCCACCTCAAAATTCATTTTCTAATAATTCATTTACTAATAAGCGGTTTAATAGGGGTTCAAATTATAAGAACCAAAGTAATTTTAACAACAACCAGTTAGCGCAGCCGCAGCAGCGAAACACTAGTTTTACTTCATCTCGTACCCCAAACGGTCGACCAGTATGCTTTAATTGTGGGCGCCCAGGCCACACATCGCGAGTCTGCATGGAACCTCGAAATACGGGTTATTATGAAAATAACCAAAGAACACATCCAAGCAGTAGCTACAACACAAGCAAACCTGCAAATAACAACCCCTTTTTAAACCATAATATCGAACAGGGAAACGAAGGCGGACAACGTTAAATAGGGGCCGAAACGTTGTCCACAACGTCACATATGTAAATACAACAAAGTTATTTACCATTGGAGAATTCGTTAGCGATAAGATTTACAATATAATAATAGATACCGGGTCAGTAGAAAATCTTATAAGCAGTGACCTCGCAAAACAATTAAGGTGTAAGCTACAAAATCAAATACGGCCCACGTTGCTAGCAGCAAATGGCTCGCCAGTTAAAGTCAGGGGTAGTACATGGGTTACTGTTACTTTAAATAATTGGGTTACGCGGATATTAGTTTTAATTGTCGACAAACTTCAGTGTCCAATTTTGCTGGGTACAAAATTTTTGGAGGATCATAAGGCGGTCCTAGATTTTACAAAAAATAATATACGGTTAATAAATGATCTTGGTATTGAAACATGTGTGACGACAAATAGGTCCGTAAATAATAAAGAAATTAAGGTAGAAAATAGGGTAAAAAACGATATTGTAAATAAGGAAGGCATTAATGTCGAAAATAAAGATAATAAAAGCGTAGAAACTTTACGTAACGTAAATAATCCTTTAGAGGAAGTAATAAATAGTATAGTTAATAAAAATATTAAAGAAGATAGTTTAGAGATTTCAGACAAAATCGGGAATAATGGTGATAATAACGAAGACTCTTATAAAGTAAAAGTTACCTTGGATAATGATTATTCAATTAATGATGAAATAAAATGTAGATTGCGCAGTAATGTTCTGGGGAACGCGTCTTTAGAATACTTCGAACCCAAGTCTGACTTTCTCATGAAAAATTGTCTAGAATTAAAAGGTCCGCCCACTTTCGATGATGATAAGCTAGTAGTACATATAAAAAATATAAGTAAGGTTCCAAAAAAGCTTTTTAAAGGTACCACGGTAGGATTCTTAAAAATTCCGCAGCAAAATGTAATGCTATGTTCAAATGTAAATAAGTCCTTAGAAGATGAAATAATTTGCGGTGATCTCACTAACAGTGAAAAGAATCAGTTAGTTAATCTAATAAATTCGTACAGTGACATTTTTGCCAGTAATATTGAGGAAATAGGATTGACTGACCTAGTTGAACATAAAATCGAAACTGGCGATGCAGCACCTGTACGGCAAAAACCTTATCGTGTTTCACACACAGAGCGAAACATAATCCAGAACCAAGTAGATGAGATGTTAAAAAACAATATTGTGCGTCCCTCAAACAGTAACTGGTCTAGTCCAGTGGTACTAGTGAAGAAGAGAGATAACAGTATTCGTTTTTGTGTGGACTACAGAAAGCTAAATGCGGTTACAAAAAAATGTGTCTATCCTTTACCATTAATCGAAGATATTTTAACGTACTTAGCAGATTCCAAGTACTTTACAACACTTGATTTATTTAGTGGATATTGGCAATGTAACATTGCTGAAGAAGATAAAAGTAAGTCGGCGTTTATAACCCCTGACGGCTTGTACGAGTTCAATCGGTTAAGTTTCGGGTTATGTAATGCACCAGCAACGTTCCAACAATTAGCTGAACAAATTTTTAGGGACCTTAAGTGGAAAGAAATCTTGGTTTATATGGACGATATTATAGTATTCAGTTCTACGTTCGAAGAACATTTAATTAGGCTAGAACATGTGTTTTCAAGATTACGCGCAGCATCCTTGACATTAAAACCACCGAAATGTAATTACGCTTTTAAAAAAATTAATATTTTGGGTCACACAGTAAGCACCAATGGAATAGAACCTGACTCGTGCAAGTTAAAAGCAATTAAAGAATTTCCTACACCTAAGAAAACTAAAGATCTCCAAAGCTTTATTGGCTTAACCAACTTTTATAGACGTTTCGTAAATAATTTTAGCACCATTTCAAAACCGTTGCATAAACTGGCTAGTAAAGCTAAAGTATTTCGCTGGGGGGATGTAGAACAAAAAACATTTGAAACATTAAAAAACAAATTAATTTCGTCACCAGTATTGGCACACTATAGACAAAATGCAGACACAGAACTAAGAATTGACGCGTCGGATGATGGCTTAGGGGCCATATTGTTACAAAAACAAAACGACAACCACTTCCATCCAGTTGTATATGCGTCACGAGGTTTAACCCAGGCAGAGAAAAATTATACAATAACGGAAAAAGAATGCTTAGCGGCAGTTTGGAGCCTACAATACCTAAGACCGTATGTTTTTGGTCAGTCAATAAAAATAGTCACCGACCACCATGCTCTGTGCTGGTTAAAGTCAATGCGAGATCCAACTGGAAGACTGGCTCGCTGGAGTATTAAACTTCAAGACTTTGATTATACGGTAGTTCATAAAAGTGGAGTAATGCACAAGGATGTGGACTGCCTATCACGGTATCCCTGTCAAAAAGGAACAACCCAGGACCAGGAGCAGGCTGTAGAAGTCCCAACATTCTTAATGCTACCGAACGATATCAGCACGTTACAGTTAAGCGACCCTAATATAAACGAAATTATCAAAGCAATTGGGGACACAAGCTATGGAAATTCACTTCTGCAAAGGCGCGCAAAAAATTTCGTCTTAAAAAATAATGTGTTACACAAAAAAAGCGCCGAACCCAATGAAAACGAAAAATTAGTCATACCCGCATCATTAAAGACCGACATTTTATACTCCCTACATAACGAACCTTTAAGCGGCCATTTGGGATTCGCAAAAGCTTACGACAAAATAAAAACGCGATATTTTTGGGACGGTATGCAACGGGACGTAGAAAAGTATGTTAAAGGATGTCCCGACTGTCAGGCCAGAAAAGGTTCTAATAATCAAAAACCGGCAGGATTACTACAACCAATCGCAGCTGGTAAACCCTTCGATATGGTTGGCATTGACATTTTAGGTCCAATTAGGAAAACCAAGAATGGAAACAACAACATTATAGTGGTGACCGATTATGCTACGCGTTGGGCCGAAACCAAAGCGGTCCCAAACGCAAAAGCTGAAGAAGTAGCAAAATTTTTATTAGAACAAGTCATTTGCCGTCATGGAGCCCCTTCGAAAATTCTCAGTGACAGAGGAAAAGTTTTCCAGTCGGAAATGGTCACAGAATTAATTAGATGCATGGGATGCACAAGTACCTTTACAACAGCCTACCACCCACAGTGTAATGGGTTAACGGAACGCCTTAACCGAACATTAGCGGATATGCTCAGCTTATATACGAGCACAAGTCAATACGACTGGGACGAGTTTCTACACCACGTTACGTTTGCTTATAACACTAGCAAACAAGACACTACTCTTTTTACACCCTTCGAGCTGGTATACGGGCGAATGGCAACATTACCGACGGATACCAATTTATTAGGGAACTACAACTCGGACTTCGTTAACCGACATGCTAATCAAATGAACGAAATTAGAAAAACGGCGACCGACAATATAGGTAGGAAACAAAATATGGACAAAATTAGATACAATAAAAAACACAAAGACGTTCATTATAGTGTAGGCGACAAAATTAAATTAAGGGTGTATATAAGACAAGTCGGGAAAAGCGACAAACTGCAATGTAAATACTTTGGCCCGTACGTTGTTGTTAGGCAAACTTCGCCAGTAAATTATGTAATCCAAAAAGGGGAAGGGGCACGCGCAAAATTAGACACAGTACACGTTAGTCGCATGGCACCTTACTTCAGCCCTTGGACACAGTAGAATAAATTGGAGAGTCCTTTATTACAGATAATAGTAATTTGTTGATTAGTTTAGAATGTATTCATTAACTCTCATGTTTTAGGTTGATAGAGTACTTAATCCTCTTTACGAGCGTGCCAATGGCGCTATTGGCACCCGTAAAAATAATAGCAGGCGCATACTGGAAGGAGATGCGTGAAACGATCGCCTATGAGGCGACAATACCCATCACCTATGTAGGGACTTGGTGGTCACCCTCGAATAACGCCCGTAGTTCGAGATTCGACAATACCTCGTGCGTAGCTGATGAAGTAGAATGCCAAATACTGCGGCAACTTGAAGAACTAGGTCAAGCATTTGACAAAAGCTACGTAACCCTACAAACAGCCCTTAGTCCGTCTTTATTTGTTGAGGAAGAACCAGTTGAGGGAAGAAAAAGAAGAGCTCTAAATTTCATTTGGGATGCGTTCAGCTGGTGTTGTGGGGTAGCAACAGAAGAAAAATTAGACAACCTAGTTCTGCACGAAAGGTATGTAGACGAACAAGTAGAAAAATTAACAGAAAACTTGCATATCCAATTTCAAAACATGGTGGATGCGAAATCAAAGTTTTCGGAGTACGACAGCAAAATTCAAAACTCTTTTTTAGCAGTTCAAAATCATATAAAAAACATAGAACAATTTAATAATAAATATTTTGGACCTAGTGGTAAATTGACGGAGGAAATCAAATTTTATAGGGAGATGGTAAAACATATCAATTTGAACTTGCAAAGGATAATCAAAACAACCGACTCATTCCGACAATCAGAAATTTTAAACTCATGCAGGGTTCATCTAATACCAACAGTACTGCTACCGCCCCCCCTTTTCCGAAAAGATTTGATTTCTCTCAACAATAAACTTTCTTCTTACGGCTATGAATTAGCTATTCCCGTGAACGAGTTGTCAAGGTATTATAAAATTCCGATCACAGATTGCACCATAGGGGGAAACAAAATTATAATCCATGTAAAAATCCCAGTCAACAAAATGAATTCCCAGTGGAGTTTGCTAGAACTCTTAACAATCCCTTTTGCGTGGCACAACGAAACTTGTACTATATTACACGATACAATGTATTTGGCGGTCAATAAGGCGCATATGCGCCCAATATTCGGTACAGGGTTACAACAATGTGAACCACACCAAAGCAGGCTTTGCTTTATTCCACGCTTTGCCGCTGGCGCATTGTACGGACCACTGTGCGCGTACAATATGTTTGCAGGGACTACGATTGATGAATTGAATCAGCACTGCACTTTTACATGCTCACCATCCAAGTCAATGATAGTATCAGCAATAAATAGCGAAACATTTGTGATAACACACCCCAAAAATCCGAGCGCTATTATATGCAAGAACCATAGTACACCTCTCGCGGAAACATTATATTCAACCCCTGGAGCAGTACAAGTAAGTGTCCCGTGTGAATGCTCCCTGGTAGTTAACAACCAAACAATAATTCCAAACGCTTTTCCTTGTGATCAAAATTTCCCCAGTGAGGCAAAAGTACTGCACGTGCTACCCGCCGCTTGGAGTAATTTAAAATCTGTACATTTTTCCCCAACAAAAGACAGCAATTTACTATACCACAATCTCACGGAGTGCATGAACCACAATTGGACACTTACCGTACCCCATTTAAACTTAAGTGCACCGCGTGCTCCCATAAGCATTGACTCAACGAAATTTTCCACCTATTCAGCGTTGTATGGTCATCATGCTGATTTTTACCCTTGGACTTGGAACATAATCTTATCCCTCCTAGTAGTTTACTTACTTTGGAAAATTAGAGTCATGGGTGCAGCATTAAAATTAATAACACCTTTTCCAATGGCGCGAGGGAAAGATCATGCCAAATGGAGTGTTGAAGATATGGATGTTTGGCTAAGTCCTTTGCCATACATACTAGGAGGTCTCGTATTGGTAATAGTTATAATATTAATATGGTTGAGTTATAAATTGAAAAAATGGATCGTAAAGAAAAAAAAAGGTGTGAAGGGGGTTCTCTGGAGGAGGGGGAGACCGGTCTCCAACTCTGTACCGGGATATTGACCTTACAAGGGAACAAGAGGATCCCTGTGACAATCCACAAAACTGATCTAAAAGGTTTTGATTTGTCTGGCAACCAAAAAAAGTAATAGGCGGAATTACCGCGATGGCATATCCACGTGGTGAATCTACTGTCCTGCGAATACAGTATCCGTGAGATGGTCGATTAACCCAGGTAGTTAAGTAAGGTTAAAAAAATTTTATACAGTAGAAATAAGTTTAGTTGTAAGAATTTGGGATTTGTTACTATTTGTTCCCTTTTTAATCGTGGCTTTATTTATGTTTTATGTAACCGCACACCCCGGAGGGTATGGCTATACCGGAGGCTGCTGACGATTCCACTCCCAGTGCAAAATGGCCAAACAACTCAAAAATAGTTAAGGAAGGAGAAAAGTAACTTGGACACCATTTTCAGTTCTAATTTTGGAAGTACCAGCGACCTATAAATTGGAAATAACAGCGGCTTTACGTACTATAAGCTAAGGATAATAATCGAAATCAAAATCAACGTTCAACGTTTACTGGAGTTCCAACAATCTTAATCGAGTCTTGGTTTTGGTCGACTGGGAACAGGACGAGGTGTGTCTAGGGTTGCCAGATCTTTGCAATGCCAATGCCGGAGATTTTAAAATAAGCAACAACAAAAAAAAAATTATATTAAAGAAAACGGACGTTTTGCCCAAAATAACAATAAATAAAAATATATCACGTTACATTACTATTACACAAATAATATTAATTATATTTTTCATTACTTTTTACATTTTTCAATAATTGTTCGTTACATTTTACATTTTCAAAAAACTCTAAGCAAGTCATTTCATAGTTTATTTTACGTGCTCAAAACCATAGCCGAATGAGTTCGGTCACCATCGATTCGGTAGTTAGGGACAGCCCACTTATACGTCATATACTCGATGCGACCCTGCATAAATGTGTTGTTCGGCTACAGATCAGTACAATTTGCAAACGTAACCATTTCATATATTTTTTTTTTAAATCTATCTTTCGCCGGAGATTTTACATTGCCTGCCGGAGACCTGTGATTGATTGTCAATGCCGGAGACTCCGGCACAATGCCGGATATCTGGCAACCCTAGGTGTGTCTGTCCAAAAGACCCTTCACGTCAGGTGCTTCCTGAATAATAACGGAACGATAAAGTTTAATGGCAGTGAGTGGAAAACGCGAAGTTAAAGTGAGTGGAAAGTCAAGCGGTAGCAATAGACAAATCTAAATTGCCCCATAAGTGTGTCGGTTTAGGGACACTAAGCGGGTTAGGTTAAGTTCGTTTAAGGTAGCATCTAGGTATAGTAAAATGACATTTGGTAAGCCGCTTTTCCTTTTTCTTTCATAGTTGTCCACTATTATTCTTATTAATACGTTATTGATCATAGTAAATTTTCAGTTATAATATATTAAGGGAACATTATTTTGCCGGTAAAATTATTGACAAAAGTTTGTTACTTTGGTAACATCCTGAGACAAAAGACATGACAAAATCCTGAGCCGAAGGCGAGGGATTTTGTCATTCATTTTGTCGAGGGATGTTACCTATAAGTAACAAACTTGAGTTAAAATTTTTCCTGCAAAATAATGTTCCGAAATATATTTGATTAGACTATTTCCCAAATAAGATACCAAAAATAATTAGGTACAATTTTCGTTTATTATTTGTTAACATTTTCGATAGCGTACTAACCTCTGTAGCGCATTTAAATCGTAACTCCTTTCCTTGCAAAATTTTTCAAATTGTTTCCATATTGACGTTTTGGATGCACCAGTATTTTTGGGAGTTATATTTGCAACAGTTTTTTGTATTTCTTCTATGGAAGTTATTCCGAAACGGCTCATGTTAAATAGAAGTAATATATTTTACAACTGTCAAACATCTGTAAACAAACAACCAGGTTGCTAAGGATATAATTGACATGACAACGGGATGTTTTCGCTATTTTGGAGGTGAAAAATGCCCTAGGGCTTTTATCGCTTAAAAATGAACGTGATTGGTCAAAACATTAAGGCGTGACTATAATTTGACAAAGTGATTGGTTTATATCAGTTTATATGACCATGAGGGGAATAGTCATAGAAATTTATTTTTTTTGTCGTTAAAATTGTTAAAAAAAAGCATGCCAGGTGTCATGCTCATTAAACGGGGGGTAATTGTTACAAACCCCGCGTTTAACAACTGCTGGATTACTGTGCTAAGCGGTAATCCAGTGGGGATGGCCACGATTATGTTAATTGTTAAGTGGTGGCCAAGAGCAAGTGACGCGTGTTTAGCAGAAGTCACGGTAATTATGTAAGTAGTAATTAAGTATTAATGCATGTTTATGTTATGTTTAGATTTTAAGGGTAATGTAAGGTATTTCATTTATTAATTGCTTAAATCGATCATAATTAAAGTTTTATTCTTAATTCGGTACTTTCTTTGCATTTAAATCCGGCACCCGATAACGGTACCATACGCACTTGCGTAACAATATACAATCACAAACTGTTATCAGAGGTAATTACTTTTTAAAATATACAAAAGCAAACTGTTATCAGCGCAAGAAGGTTATTTTAAATATTTTTTTATTAATAATGGACAAACGAAAGATTAATTTTGACTATAAAAGAACAAAATAGAATTTAACCAGTTCAAATACATATAACAACTGTACAGGTACACGAAGCTAAACCAACTTGAAAGAGTAAGTTAACTTAATGTATTTAATTTGTAATAAAACTATTAACTGTTGCAATATGTGAGTCAAAAATTAAGTCTGTTTGGGTAATAATAACTTATGTCAATGCCTTTTAACAATCGGTCCGCGGGCCAGATGCGGCCAGTAAAATTTTGTAAAGCGGCCCAGGGCTCGTTTCTTGAAGTCGATTTTATTAAAATTGGAATTTAAAAATCTTGAACTTCTGATTCATTTCATTTTCGTAGTGATAACAATTATCAAGAATTATATTGCGCTCGATTTTAGCAGCATGTGCCTTAAAGATTTGAGAATTACCTATATGCAACACTTTATCATTTTGACAAATAAATTCGTCAAAAAATTTGTAGGGGAAGGTAATTTGAACCTTTTCAAAGCAAAATTAGACTAAACTGCTATAAAATTACTTTTAAATCACAATCAAGTATAAGTATGTGTATATTTAAACTAAACTTTATTAATTGGTATTATTAAGTTATTAGAACAAAAGTTTATGTTTTCCTGCAGATCATCAACAATACTTGAAAACTATTTATATCGTTCTCTAACGCATACAAATGAAAAATAGCCGTTATGCAAAGTACTACTCCGGTATTAGCAGTTCCGCCATGCAATCTGCAGACACTTTTTTCGTCAATGTTTAGAACTTTTTCTGTGCCTTAGCTACAATAAATTTACAACTTTTTCGTCTCGCATTAATAGGTCTTCCAGGCAATTTTTAAAATATCTAGACCAATATCCAACTTCAAAATATTTTGGCTAGTGTTGCCCATACACCTCTTCTATCTTTGGTACATTACAATTTTACATATACAGGATCCCGTGTTGAAATGCTAGATAAATTTTGGGACTTTGATCTCTTTGTCTTGTTTTTTATGTTATGTATTGTTTATTATTTCATTGTTTTCAGAAGATGAAGTTCTTAGCAATCGCTCTTGTCGCAGTGTTCTTTGTTGCTTTAGCGTTGGTCGATCCTGCGGAAGGTAATCTTCTGTTACAATAATATTGTTAACATCAAGTATTTAATTTTTTTCCGTTTTCGTTTGAAGCTAAGATACCTGAGCCCCCTGTACCATGTACCAAAGCGACTGTAGGCACTGACTGTTCTACGCCATGTACCACCTTGGGATGCAAAGAATGGAAATGTCCCACCGATGGAAAATGCTGCTGCTATACATGTGGTAAAAATCCAAAAATAGAAAATACTCATTTAAGTTTGATTTATTTCTGATAATAGAGCATGTACAAAGACTTAAAGGTTACTTTAAAAAAATATATCTTAGCTTGCTTTATGTGTACAGGGTGATCCAAATTCGATGGGATTTGGGTATCTGGCTTAATATTTAAGATGGAGGAGCGGCTACATTACCCAAAAGGAGCAGTTTTTTTTTAGTTAAACTGAGAACCGTTTTTAAAAATATTCTATCATTTCCGGTTTTTGAGTTATTAGCACATATCTTTTCGATATTTCGCCCGTTGCCCCTATAAAACAATATATATATATAATTATATGGATAATTCTATAAACGATAGTTCCCGGAAATCCGCGAGCGGCGTTCGGTAGGTACTCGAAAGTTATTCGAGAATCCATAATATAAACCCCCTAACCACGCCAGGGACGGAGCAGGAGGGGGTAATGTGAAAAAATTTGTAAGCGTCCTATACCTAGATCTCGCAAACTGGAGACATCTTAAAAAAACGGGCCATGGCACGTGACAGTTTAGCCGACTGCGACAAACAAGTTTCATTGGGCCACCCCTCCAAAACGTACAGGGACGGATTCAGAGGGGGGGGTCCCAAAACCACATTTTTTGAGGGTTTTACCCACCTGACGAAGAGCACGTGTTACTTTCGGAAACTTTTGTGACGGGTAAACTTGACCAACCATGGGACCCTCCCGACTGCACAACCGGTTTTCGGTCTTGGCTGCCAGTATCCAGCGTCTGCAAGCAACTTGCCTGTACCCAGCGCATGTTTTCGGCCGAAGGCCGGAAACATGCCAGTGTCCAGCTTATATTCTTTAATAGGACTGTCACGGTTGCCTGGTTTCGGCCTTCGGCCGAAACCTTGCTATTATCCAACTCTTACACCCTGTTTCGGCCAAATGTCGACAACGATTCGGCTTTACCGTAATTCCAAAACGGTTCGAGCTACAGACATGCGGTTTTGACTACTATGTAGGTGTTGTCGAAAGGAATTTTTTAATACAAAGTTTCGAACTTTTTGGACCATCTTCAGGTTAAAATTAACTTCATTTATAACTGGAAAACCGTTGCAGATAGGAATGTGCGGTTTTCGCCATTGCGATGCTATTTTTAAGCCAAGTTACATTTTATAACGTTTCTAATTAGGTTGACCCATCTTCAGGGCTACAATTTCGTATATCGAGAGCTGGTAGAGATAGAAACGTGCGGTTTTCGTAGTTTATTAACTGTTATCGAGTAGACGAATAAGATTTGGAGTTTCGAATGTTTCGTCACTCTTAAGACCATCATCATTTTCTACGCGCCGCGTTCTTTCTACGCGCACCGTTCTTTTTACTTTGAGCGTTCTTTCTACCTTTCAATTATTTACTTTGAGCGTTCTTTCTACGCACACAATAATTTTCAAACAAACTTATACAACTTGTTACAATAATTACGGAGATATGACACATTTTACACACCTTTTTACACCGAAAGCGATATAATAATTTTAAAAACGATTATAAAAAACTGCACATTTTTGGTAACTTAACCGCTTCTTTATCTTGAATATTAAGCGAGATACGTACTCACGTATTAGCATCGAATTTGGACCACCCTGTATAAGGTTTAGTACTTGTTTTTGTATACTGAGTGTACCACTTAGTTCGGTGCACTATGGCGATATCGTCTAATGCAAAAGAAAGGGATTCATTTAAATTAGCAATGAGTGCAAAGAGGTACATATTGTTCTCAAAATTTGACAGGACACCCTGTCAAATTCGTAGTTCAGCACAGAGATTTCACATATCTTAAGAAAACGACGATGTAAGTAAAATAGGAAAAAAGTTGCATAATTTAGTGTGTAATCTTCTTTTACGATAAAATTATGTAACAATGCAATATATTTTTTTAATTTATTGTTTGAAATTGGGAGCATTAAAACCGAATTGAGATGTACTACAGCAACTATATTTGATAAATGTACCACAGCATGTCAAACCCTAAGTTGTACGGGAACAGCTCCTTGCGTAGACTCAAAATACGTCTGCAAAGGATGTAAATAAATGTCCCCCTGACAACGAAATACTTACAAATAATATAGCTAAAAAAAACTATTTCCGGATTATTCAATTAGTTTTAAAAACTGAATATAAAACACTTCTTAATACTATTCCTACTATTTAATATTTTAAGTTTTTTCTTTTTATTTAAAGGTGACGCTAACTGCGAACCTACAACTCCTACAACAACAACTACCATTGCTACAACTCCAAGTAAGTGTGGTCCTTAATTATGTTGACGGGGTACAGTCAAGTGATGTCTTAGGTTGTTCGAAAATAAAAAGCGATTCCATGAATATAAAATCTTTACTAATACATCTGGCTAAATGTTTTGTGTATCAATTAATTAGTTTTAAGCACTGGCACCATGCACAGCAACATAAAAAATTTAAGTTTGGTTCATTTGTAATAATACATCTTGTACAAGCTGAAAATAATTTTAAGACGTAGATCTTTTCAAACCAATAATTTTATGTATTTAAGTTTTTTTCTATCTCCTACGGGCGGGGCGCTATGAAAGCCCGATGTTATAATGACCCTGTATATGGCGATTTCGTCTAATTTAAAAGAAAGGGACGAATTTAAATTAGCAAAAATTTACATATTATTAACAAAAATTGACAGGGTGTTCCCAATTATTGGTTCAGCTCAGAAATCTCGCTCATCTTAAAAGAGCGACTATGTAAGTGAAACAGGAAAATAGTTGCATAATTTAGTAGGTAATCTTGTTTTACGATAATATTTTGTTTCCATTCAATAAATTAATATTTTATTTCCTTTAAAGGTTCCGAACTTTTACTCGGATACCCATGTACATTACCATTGGATTATACCGCTTGTGTCACCGTATGTAAGGACGAATACAACTGTTCCCTCGCAATTATATGCCGAAACAATGAATGCATCTGCAATGGATGTCCTCCTTCTCTATAAATGACTCATGCATGTAATTGTAAAATACTTATTAATATGGCAAAGCGTTTTGTCGATTATTCACTTAGTTTTAAGAACTGCAGCATGCACAGCAATATGAAAAATTTAAGTTTTGGTTATTTGTGATAGTACATTTTGTACAAAGCAATAAACGTTACTTTAAAAAAATGGTTGCCTTACTTTATGTGAATAATGTTTATTTGTCTACACACCACTAAATTCGGTGCACTGTGCGGATATTCATTAGTAAAGGAGAAACATATTCGGTTAAATTAGCAAAGAGTTACACACTTACTTGTTTTCTACAACCAGTTGTTAAACAACGATATTTTAATGCAATCCGTTTCCATCCAAGGACACTCTACTTCGTATCCGTGTTTATCGATATTAGGAATTTTTTGAATGGAGGCTCATCCAAATAGAGATCCAATTGGGCCTCTTTATTTAGACAGGGACTGAGAACGGAACGAAAACGAAAACGTTAAACGAAATTAACCGACATTTTTTTAAGAACGAAAACGAAACCGAAAACGAAATTATTATTTTTCGTTCAAGAACGAAAACGAAATAAATATTTTCCAAAACCGGTTTTTACCGATTTTAACCGGTTTTATCACTATTTAAATTTTATTTGTTAAACACAAACGCGAATTTACCTTCTATGCTGGGGAGACTCCATAAGACAGTAAAAAATCTCACTTGAAATAGGTGAGCTTACTTTTCTCCATATATTTACATAAATATGTATTAACAACTTTATTGTTTATACTTGGAATTTAGTGTAACACAATTAACGGTACAGATATTCTCTATTTCTAATTTGTCCTTTAGATTATCAATATAGAATACGTATATACTTGATTGGATATATATTATTAATGTGTATGTTTTATTTGCGTTTAGACATAATAATAGTAAAATTTATTCTTACTTCGTAAAAGACTAATGTAAAAGAAGATTTATTGGAAGATGTGTTGCTAGTAAGATTGAATGGATTGTAAAAATGTATATTGTATCAATGTACAAACTTTCAAGTTAGAGTATATTTCATGTTTATTTTTTATACAGGGTGTGTATAAATTGGCGGACGCGTTACACGTGGCGATGTTCTTCGTAAAATTCTAAGTCGAAAATCCAAAAATGTTGTACCATGCTTGCTGTGTCTGCAAGAGGTCCTCAAAGTTTTGAATTTCAGTCTTTTAATAAGCGTTATTATTTAATATTTTTTAATGAAAAGGCTGCGATTTGGAATAAAAATAAAATTCGAATAATATTTTTTCCCTAGATATTGTGTTTTTCATTTCAAAAATTGGTGTTGAAAATATGTTAATCACAGATTTGAATGCAAATTATACAAATGGCAACATTGTCATTAGCTGACATCTCTGTTTTTCTTGTAATTATTTCTAGTTTGTGTTAGACGATACCTAAAACCTTGCAGCTATGTTTAGGAACTGAAGGCTTTCAGTTCGAACAAAAATTATAAATACCTAAGTAATAATTGCTGATAAAAAAATGTTCAATCGCAAATCAATGTATGCAATGTTGCCAAAGTTTTGTTTCTTTAAATGGTTCCTGAGGCTATAGGAAGCATGGTACAACATTTTTGTATTAAGGTTCTCGACTTAGAATTCTACGAAGAACATCGTCACGTGTAGCGCTTCCGCCAATTTATACATACCCTGTATATTATTAATGTGTATGTTTTATTTGCGTTTAGAGTTAATATAAGTTTTTTTCTAATATCTTTTTTATTTATAACACTTAGTGAATTATCCACTTGAATTAATATTTTGTCTTTTTAAGTAATTACAGCATAATCTAATTTAATTCAAATGCATAGATTTTTAGTACTAAAACAAATTTAAAGCAGCACTTGCTATATTTTTATATTTTTAGATAAAGATCGTGTGTCTAATTTAAACTAATCAAGTTGTGTTTTTGCACCTTGCGGGTGTTATACTAAATAAAATAGTTAAATGTTAATATGTTTAACAATTTGGTAAATTGAATATGGCGGCGATTCGCCAGTCTAAAATATGACGTCCGTGACGATCAAAACCCATCGTCATCGTTTATAATTTAGTGGAGACGCAATAATAATTGTTATTGTATCTATTAATACATTAATAGAGGGTTCTAGTGACTTGAAAAAATATTAAAGTCCTCGATTTTTTGACGACAAAAAAAAAATAATCCCGTTTTAACCGTTATTATTTCGGTTCACGAAAACGAAAAAGGAATTTTTTCGGTTAGAACGAAAACAACGAAAACGATATATTTCGTTTTCGTTCCGAACAGAAACGAACGAATTTTTTTTCGTTTTTAGTCCCTGATTTAGAAACAAAATTGTAAAATTTGGTTGACGTTTGTGATGTGATTTTTTTATGTAGGTAGAAGCGCAATTGGGCTTTTATTTAGCACCTTAATAATTGTAAACTGTAGGTGAAAATTATTTATTATTTTTCACAAAATCATTATTTTTGATTAAATAAAATAAGATCGCTGTGGCGTGGTTAATTGATAGTTTCTATATTTGGGTTTTATTATTTTTGTACAAACTGCTTTATAACTCTCAAACCATTGCCTGTAGACAAAAAATAATTAAACTAATTTTGTAGAAAATTTCATGCTCTATTAAAAAGCTTTAAGGTATTTTACGTTAAAATTGATATTTTCGGCTAGAGTCTTAAAAATGCAGAAGTGTAAAAAAATCAAGTTAGTGTTGATATCAGCTTAGCATTTGATTTTAGGAAAAAATTTTACTTGAAATTTTTTCTTAGAAAAAGGTCCTCTATCACCACTTAAAATATTCGCGGTGATAACGGGGACACCCTGTATATGAATATTAATATAACAAAGAAAGGTTATGGTTAGAGCGAAAAATCATGAAGTTGCAATTATGCCAAAAAATAACCACTAATAAATGTTTGATTAGTAAGAAAAAGATATCAAAAAAAACAAAGACGCGAGTTTTTAATGCAGTGTACGTACCCATTCTCACGTACAGTTCTGGCTACTAACAAAAAAACAAAAACAAAGAATACAGGCACAGGAAATAAGACTGAGAAGAATTGAGGGATGTAGAGTGATCGATAAAATCAGTAAAAAAAAAATCGAAATAACCTAGGAGTAACGGATATTAAGAAAAGATGGAGACGAATCAATAAAGATGGCTTAGACATTTATTACGTATGCCAGAAAGTAGATACGCGAAAATAGGGAAAATGCAGATGGAGGGAAAAAGAAATAGAAGAAGACAAGAATAAAATGGGAAAAAGAAGTGAGGCAGAGATTAGAAGTAAAACGAGTCAGCTTGAGAGATGTGCCACAGTTAGCTAACGATAGGCAGGAGTGGAGAAACATAACACAGAAATAGAAAAGCATATCTCGACACCGAAAGGTACAAGAGGAACCGATTAAGGAGAATAAGAAGAAGAAGAAATAATTATTTTGATTTAATTTCTGGTTGGTTTTGGCGTTCTACATCTAGCAGCTAAAGAACTTAAGACTTAAGACTAAGTAAACAAGAAATAAGTTTCTAGGAAATTAAAGGTTTGAAATGAAAGAAAAATATAAATTTTGTTACTTTTTTAAACAAAAGTTTTGGAAGTTGTCATGCAATTCGGCTTTTTCTTAGAGAATTCTATGCTCTACTCTCTCGTGGTTATGCAATTAATGTAAAAAACTTTCAATGTTCTTTTCTGTGTCACCTTACTTAAGAAATCTGGATCCACGTACACCAAGGCCAAAAATGTTCCACAATACACCATCGTGACTCGCAAATCTGGCTCTGCCAAGCGTTGTCCAACCTGAACGGAAATCCACCTATCTTTTTAAACAATCGGCAAACTGCGAGTTTCAGTACTGTATATACTTTTAATTGTATCATTATTTCATTTTGAGACTTTTTCCTTCTAGTATTTTCAGTTCATCGTCCAGTTAATACCTTGGTTTACAATTTTCGGTATTACTTACATATTTTAGTTTAGCAAATATAGTTGAGACCGAGCGAAAGACATTAATACAATATGATAGAGGCAACGGTCTTTGGATCCATTAGAGATAATCCATCTTTCATCAGCATGCTTGTTTTAAATTCTCATTTTTCATTTTGCGGAACTTCAATTCGTACAGTTTCATCCTTTAAAAGCAAAGCATGCGGAGATTAAGTTTCGAAGTCAATTCTAAGGGCTCCGTGGAACGTTGCACGTTTCTTAAGACCAAACATCAATTATCTCTCAGCATTCAGGCCAGATTTAGACGAATCGCCGACGGCTCCAGCGCAGACGAGCAGATCTGATTGGCGAAGCACAAACTTCTTTTACGTTTGTACGAAAAAAAAACCGGTTGTAACAAAAAGATTGAATAATTCTCATCAAAAATTCTGTTACAACTTTTTTTATTGTAAGTTTACATCGCGTTCGGTTAAATAATACGCAGAAATATAAGAAAAGCTAGCAACGAGATTGAAAATCTTGCTCGTGTTTTCATTCTCGACATTAAATCTTATGCTTTCCAGCATTTATTGTTTTTTTGACGTTGCCTTAGTTTCGTTTCATTACGGAAGGAGATGAATCTTCGGGCCAACTTCTGGGGCATATTACCATAACAAATATGGAACGAACTAGCCTTTTATTATTATGTCGTTGCAATGAGCGTAAATTTCAACGGAATGATGTGAAATAATATTCGATAAAAGATGGTTACTGCCGTTTTATACCGGGTGGATTAAACGCAGCTATATTTTTGAAGTTATTACGACAGAACTAGATAAAAATAAATTTTATTTAGATTATTTTGTTGAGAACAGTATGTCTTGGAATTTACTGGCGGGCGTAGGGTATTAGTGTTCTTAGATACAAACAGGGTAAAAGACGTTTAGCCAGAAGCGATTAGTCGACGATTAGTTGGAGGGAATGGCGCCTGTAATTCAAGAAAAAGTGTCATTATATGGCGGATCTGCAGGGCCGGATCGAGCTGTAAAAATTAGCAAATTTCACTTGCTATTTGACACTCCGGTGTTTCAAAAATTATAAAATTGTGGGCTTTAAACTGAGTACAGTGCTTTTTGAACAATGTGTAACCGCTACAATTTGTCAAGATATGTGGAGGCTCGCCTTGATAAAATAATTATCTTAATATTTTGGTGGTAAAAAAGTTGGGAGCCATTGGCCTTTACAGTTTAATGTAAAGTTTAATTAAAATGTAAATTTTAGTTGAAAAAACTTTAGTAGTGAGTAGATCTTAGAAAGGGGAACAATTTGTCTGATTTAAACTACTTTGTAGCTCTTACCGTTTACGAGATCCCAAAAGTGGCCTTTTTTTGTGGACCACCCTGTATATCATGCTAGTAAAAACGATTGTTTTAACTAAAAATATGATTTTTAAGATTTGACTTAGAAAATAAGCATGTCTTGAATCAATTAAATAACAAAAATAATTTTGGCCAGCTAGATCAGGCATATACCTCACTGTGGATCGTTAGGAATCTTTGTATTTATAGTTGAAACGAAGTACCGTATGAAATATCCATTCATCCATATGTTGCTTGCCCTTTTAGAATCGAACGCGGCCTTCCATTTCATTTGCTGATGCACAGCGTTTAGTTAACCATAGTTATTGGCAGCTGCTAACCGAAACAGCCACAGTTAAGTCGACACATGATCCGCGTTGGCTTGAGATCAATTAAAGTTTGATTAATCGACATTGTTGTGCACGCACCTGGGGGTTTAAGTGGATTGTCGTGTCCCGTAATGAAGTCTGATGGACTTCCACTTGGGTCAAGACAGGACGTTTCTGTTAACCTGGTTAAACGCTGGCTTATATGTGATTCAGTATCGAAGTCTAACCGTTTCGTATTTTGTGCTTTGACGAAGACAAATACAAGAGGCCAATTCTTAAATTAGCAAAAAGGCGTAGAAGGGGACTGAAAAATTTAAGTTTCATATTTTTAATTTATGAACTTTTCCTCCTCGAACATAATAGTGTATTACATAACAAGAGTTGTAAGAATTAACTGCGCACGAGTGGAAAAATTGCGCACGGAGCCGCGTAGCGGCGAGTGCATATTTCCACGTAATCGCTTTACAACTCGTGTTACGCAGCATACTTTTTCTACGATCACATAATACGTACGATTTTAACAGTTTCTTGGCTAATATACACATGCAAATTACGTTGTCCTGTCAATTTTCACGTAAGTCTACTTTGGCATATCTAGACAAACGTGCACTGCATACCGAGCGTTATAACTCACTTACTGTGCACGCAGGAAGTGTCTGACGTGAGTCTACTTTGATCATTTCTTTTAAAAAACTGTGCTTTTTGCTTACCGTGCGTAAGGACCCACTTACCATTCATTCAGGCTGTACGGTAAGAGTTATTTTTTACATTAGTGCTCGTAGAAAATAAATTTATTAAGTCTTTCAATTAATTAACTGCTTTTGATAAACACCCAACAAGGACAGTGACTTTGGTCTCACAATATTTTCTTTCAACGAATGTCTTGGTATAGGACAAACATATTTTTTCAACACTTGATGTGTACGGTATGGGGCTGTTTCGAAATATAAAGGCTTTATTAGGTTTTAATGAGTAAAATGCAAAAATTTATGGTGTTGGATCAAATTTGTAACGTGAAGTGGACAAGCGGCAAATATTTGACGCTTGTTTCTAATTCCAATTTGAATATTTCGCATACCCGACATGAAAGTACGTGTCACGCAAAGATATGCAATTAAATTTGCGTGCGATCGGGTTTAACTGCCACCAAAATATTCAATTTGATTAAAACTGCATTTCCTAGTCGTGGTAGATCTGTGAACGTCGATTCGTGCTCTCCTGGCTGTTCGTTACACAAAACTATGGTGTTATAAAAGTTAGAAAAAGGTTTTGAGAATTATAGGACATTTTTCCTGCTCTAAAAAGTATATTTTGAGAGGCGCAAACAGTTTTAAAATCCTGTACTGTCGGTAATAGTCAACCACCTGGCTTTGCTGTACACCAATCAATCATCATCACAAATTTCCTGGGAATTTTTAACTCGTATAGGATAGATATAAAAGAATGAATGAATACCTGTTTACTGCTTTAACTTTAGTATCAACTGTACTGAAAGGCATTTTACACCCATACAAATACAATTGTTTCAGAGGTGGCCGGCACAATTAACACCATTTAATTTTTTTTACACTTTTTTTTAAAATAAAGGACAAAATTAAGTTTTTAAAAAAAATTATGTATCGCGTTGAAATAAAGAACTATCCTTTGTAATTAAGGACGCATAGTCCCAATAACTATAGCGCTTTTAACTATTTTGTAAAAGGTTTTTTTCTATATTACACAATGAAATAGTAACAAGAACTGGGGATTCCTTACTGGGATTATAGAAATTTTAATTCATCAGCACTGCTTTTTAAGAAACATATGATATAAATAATGAAAAATTTGGCTTTTATTTTTTGGAGTTTGAAACTAATTCGAGATTTTTAATTTAGTGTTTATGAGAGAAACAAAATTGTTTCATTTAATTAATTCCAACAGAAAACGTCCTTATTTTATGAAACCTGCAGTACTCCGCTTAACAAATACGGTTTAGGATCCTGCCCCCGCGGTTTCATCAATGTTTTTATGACCCTCTCTGTTATAAGTCAACTGTTTTATGGGGATTATTTCACAACTTTTCTAATAAAAAACTATCCATTAGGAAATGTGGGCCCGGGGTCGCTCGTTCATTGCTCGACATTTCCTTCGTTACATTTCTCCTCCGTCAATTCCGACTTTATTAACGAAATAACGTTTAATATCTTTATATATCCGCGACTTTTGTACATCAATTAAAGTTTATTAGCATCCAGATCGGTTTCGTTCTAACCTGTCGATAAAAAGTTTTGTCAGACGGAAAACCACTAACCGAAATGAAAGTTAAATGGCCTTTGCCCTATCTTGGTCCTGGTGCGATAGACACGGACCTACTTTAACTTCTCGGCCAAGCTTTAGAACTAATTAAGGGCGTGTTCTAAGCCTTAGTACTCAAGAAAGTGGAGATTCTTGTAAGAGAGCCAAAGTAATCGTATTAAAAACTAAAGAAGATTAAAAACTGATTTCATAATACGTCGGATATTAAAAGAGAAGCCACATCTTGCTAGATTACAGAATATAAAGTGAAATAATGTAACCAAAGTAGTAGCTAAAATTCTTTAATATTCATAACCTAACCTTTTTTTTTGCAGTTGTCCAAATTTCAAAGACAGAAATAAATTAGATACAAGTTTTAGATAGAACCCTGATGATGAAGTACTTGAAACGAGAAAAAAAAACGTCGCATTAGGAAACCTTAAATACACCAACTGCGAAAATTTACAATAGTCTTTCATAAAAATAAGCAATTTTCGTACACTTTCGTCAAAAACTATTAAAAGTTTTAAATACAGGAAAACAAGTACTGGTTGTCAATAGCCCATCAAATGATTAACTATCTCTAGCTAAGAAACATCAAAAAAGAAAACAAAAGACGCAGAAGTATACCTGGCATTTTTTGACTTGGAGAAGGCTTTCGACAGAGTGTCACAAAAAACAATTTGAAAGGGTTAAAACCAGGGATGGAAAACGTAACGTAACGATACCCGATAACGTTATAATAACGATTCAACTACAATTTTTTATACAATAACGTAACGATATTGTAATAACGTTATATAACGTTATAATAACCGATAACGTTTTACTAAACGTTATTTTGTATCGTTATTCCTATAAATTAAATTTTTATATGGCCATCTTTTTATTTTCAGAAGATATAATATTTTGTTCATATTTTAGAAATACTTAGAAAATAAATATAAAATATCTCAACGTACTTTTGTTATACAGGATGTTTCTTAAATAATGCGAAAAAATTCGGGAGGTGATTCCTTATACAAAATTAAGGGGGGTCTTTTTGATAAAAATTTTTCCTTACACGTCTCCATTCGAAATTACACCCCCCTAATTGGATCGGTAAAATTAGGTTTTTATTTCATTTCTTAAATTTGGATAAATGTAGGAAAATGATATTCGGTAGATGTTTTATACTTATTAAAACGTTTCCCATAGTAATATTTTCAATTATCTCCCACCTACACAGGGGGCTGAAAAGTGTGACCCCTGTTGGTTTTTTTATTAGAACTTTTTGGTGGGTTGAAATTTTGCAATTTGAATTTTTTTTTTTAAACATGATTTATTTAGACTTTTTTATTCTTTAACTTTTTTCGTAAAATCTACAGTTTTTGAGTAAAAAATTATATGAGTGAACATGAACCATCAAATATTCCAATACAAAACGATTCATTTTGACGTTTACGCGGCGATAAAGCTAAAACGCCTGTCAATTCTACCCAATATGAACCTAAACATCATGTTCGCCCATTTAATTTTTTACTCAAAAACTGTAGGTTTTACGAAAAAAGTTAAAAAATAAAAACAATCTAAATAAATCAAACTTTAACAAAAAAAATTCAAAATTTTAACTCACTAAAAAGTTCTGATAAAAAAATCAACAGAGGTCGCACTTTTCAGTGCCCTGTGAAAGTGGGAGATGATTGAAAATATTACTATGGGAAACCTTTAAATAAGTACTAAACACACCAAATATCATTCTCCTACATTTATTCGAATTTGAGAAATAGAATAAAAACCTATTATTACCGCTCCCCTTTAGGGTGGTGTAACTCCGAAAGGAGACGCCCAAGGAAAAAAAATTATATAATAGAACCCCCTAATTTTTGGATAAGGAATTACCTCCCGATTTTTTTCGCATTATTTAAGAAACATCCTATATGTCATAATTTTTGTAACGTTATATAACATAACGATTCATTTTTTTAATGTTATTTATAACGTTATGTAACGAAAATCAATAATAAATAACGTTATACAATAACGTAACGATTTAAAACGTTATTCCATCCCTGGTTAAAACGTAGAAATATTAGCCATAAACTATTAAAGAGTATACAAAGCCTATAGGTACATTAACAACAAAAATTATGTGAGAAAAGATAACCTGCAATCAAAGACTTTTGACATAAACGATGGATTAAGGCAAGGAGGTGTACTGAGTCCGACACTCTTCATATTAGTAGTCATGGATGACGTCATCAAATCTGTAGAAAACAAAACTAGAAAGGTACATATAGGTTTCAATAAGCTAATGCCAGTCTACTTGTCAGAATGTACCACTGCTGATGATATGATGATTTGTGCCCAAACGGAAAAGGCTCTACAAGAAAACTTATTGGTGTGGGAAAAAGAATTAACGAAAAGGGCTTTAAAGATTAACAAAGTTTATGATGATAGGTAAGGAACAAAATCAACTTAACATAGAACTGAACCAGGAAAAAATAGAGCAGGTGGAAGAGTATAAATATCTGGGAATTTGGATAGAGGGAGAAGGTAACATAGAAAATGAGATAAAAGAAAGAATAAATAGTGCAGGAAAATTATATCATTATCTTAGTATGAATAGATCGGTAATAAGAAAAAGAGGAATAAGCAAGAACACAAAAATGACTAATTACAAGACAGTATTTATACTAGGGTTTCTCATATTTGACCATTTTGCTTGTCCCGGGATTCCGGGAAGAAATCGGCCTTTGTCCCGGGATGTAATAAATTATGTCAATATTTTAAAATTAATAACCCAAAAAATTAAGGGAGCCGTTTATTACTTAAAAACAACTCCAAGTCATATATATATAATGCATTTTTTTCCATGATTATTACAAGTAATTCAATAATATTGGTGAGAGAAACCTACATTTGGGAATTATAACCTTTCTATTGCAATTTCATATTTATGAATACAATAATATAATTTTTACAATGAATTTTTGTAATGTGATTTAAGAAAACAAAGGTGATCTGTGCTTCAGTCAATTAGTCTTTTTCTTAATTTATTAACAAAAAATCCTGCTGCATAAAATGCTCTCTTAGTCTCTATTGATGTAGATGAAATTGTCTTGAGAGCATCTAGCAGCAAAGAAACCTCGTTATTATCAATAAAATTTCATTTATAAGCTATTTTGCTTTGAATTATCAGGGTACACAAAAATAAAACTGTAAAAGTATTTTGAAGATAATAACTTTGTAATGGGGACCGGGCTTCTTTGCGCCATACTAAAAGAGAAAAATTATTTTGAAGTTTTTTCATAATTTACTGTTAATAAATACATTTTAAGCATAAAATTCTGATAAGTTATGATAGTATTACAAAGATCTTAGCACAAAATAAACGAAAACAACACTTTTTTAAAATCCCGGGAATTCCCGGGACAAAAAGCATTTCCCGGGAAATATAAAATAGCTTAAAATGGACCGGGATCCCGGGAAAGAAACCCTAATTCATACCAAGCCTGGTGTATGGAAGTGAGAGTTGGGTATTAAATCAGTCACAGGGAATCAGATTACAATCTTTGCAGATGAAATACTTAAGAGCAGTAAAGGGCGTCACACGTAGAGACTCAATAAGAAATGAACAGATCAGAGAAGAACTAGATATAGAATCAGTACAAAGTGTAATCGAGAGAAACCAGCTTAAATGGTTTGGGCACATCAACCGAATGCAGCAAAAAAGACAAGTAAAACAGATATAGGAGGCAAAAGTACAGAATAAAAGAGGAAAGGGGAGACCGAAGAAAACATGCAATGATGAAGTGGCATTGATTTTAAAGAAACGAAACAAGAACTGGACAGGACAACAAGAATGACGAAGAACAAATAGGAATGGACGAAATTCGTACACCTAAGTTAAACTTGAGCTGTAATCAGTACTATTACAAATACCTTACACCTTAGGGTAGAAGTAAGGCAACAGATTATAGACGACTATATACAGGGTGGTGCTTTTTTCGATGCTCACCATTGCTATCTTGGAAACGGTAAGAGATGCAAGGTCGGTTAAATTAGAGAAAAGTTGGACATTTTCATGGCGATTAAGGATCTGAAAAGAAATCTTGGATATTTTGATTCGTTTTTGATTTATTACAAAAAAACTGAAAAATGTGAATTTAGAAAAATATTATTATCTTCCCTACCATTGACGCTATTTCATTTAAACTTGGTAACTTTATGTTTTTGACCGTCCTGGGTTTGATGACGTCAACAGAAATTTTCTAAGCCTTCTAGATTTCAAGTTGCGATAGTCAACTTTTTTATTTCTTATGGCCGCCATATTGGATTTTTACACCATCAGACAGAAAAAAAATTTGCTTTTCAGATTGGTAACCAACATACCTTTTTTCTTTCAAAAAACTTGTTGAAATTTTAAAATTTGTGTAAATAATTCATAAAATCGAGAATGCTCTGAAAAACAATTGAAACTATGATATAAATAAAAGCTACAGAACATTTTATTGGTCTAATGATAACGAAATTAAGATTTTTGGAAACATATTTAGAAGATTTGTTAGGCGAATTGCCATTATTAAAAATTCAAAATCATCAGTAGTTTCAGCAAGAAGGAGCTGGTCCTCACAACGCCCGCATTGTAAAATTATATTAATTTAGATGTACGCTTTCAAAATTCATGACTTGGTACGTTTGGTCCTATTCATTGGCCTCCGTGATCGCCATGTTTAACGCTTATGGATTACTTTTACATTGATGTTGTTTATGCAACCCTAATGGAAAATATTGAACTTCTTCGCCGTAAAATCAAAAATGCTTTCGACTCTATTTCGAGACAAACTATCCTAAAGGCAGTGGACGAAATGAATTTGAGGACTAACCACTAAGTACATCATACATAACGGCGTGCACTTTAAACAATTTAAATAATTATTTATCTGGTGTTTTAAATTTATTGTAATTTCGTTATTTTATTAGACCTATAAAATGTTGTGTCACTTTTATTTATATTATATTTCAATTGTTTTTCAGAACATTGGCGATTTTATAGATTATTTATACAAATTTTCAAATTTCAACAATTTTTTTGAAAGAAAAAAGGTATGTTGGTTACCAATCTGAAAAGCAATTTTTTTTGTCTGTCTGATGGTGTAAAAATCCAATATGGCGGCCATAAGAAATAAAAAAGTTGACTATCGCAACTTGAAATCTAGAAGGCTTAGAAAATTTCTGTTGACGTCATCAAACCCAGGACGGTCAAAAACATAAAGTTACCAAGTTTAAATGAAATAGCGTCAATGGTAGGGAAGATAATAATATTTTTCTAAATTCACATTTTTCAGTTTTTTTGTAATAAATCAAAAACGAATCAAAATAACCAGGATTTTTTTTTAGATTCTTAATCGCCATAAAAATGTGCAACTTTTCTCTTATTTAACCGACCTTGTATCTCTTACCGTTTCCAAGATAGCAATGGTGAGCATCGAAAAAAGCACCACCCTGTATATCCTGAAATAACGTAACATCAAATCATAATAATAAATAATCAAAATTATTTCTATTTAATACATAATCCTGATCTTCGAATCGTTAAACCCAAATCATTAACAATAAAATTAACCAAGAACATTCGCAAAGTAAAAAACCGATCAATTACTCATCACTACATTCAATATAATTTGTTGATCTGTTTCGTTTAGATTTGGACACATGAAATTTATAGTACTGTTGAGCATTCGTGTACTCGATTTACAGCATATTTTTACACTAAAACAACCACCTTTTCTTTATAATTACTTTATTTAACCGCCAATCTGTAGCTACGAATCTAAAGCAATGTACATATTTTGGTAGCTTTACGACAAAAAAACAATCAAAAATCAACGACTTGTATGCGAAACGACGAATAGCATATCGAGGTCCCGCATTTTTATTCTGAACTATCATAATTTCTGTCTTCCCTTAGCACGTCGTAAATCTATTGTATTTTTATAGTTCGCATCGATCAAAAACGCATATTTTGCATTTAGTGATCCGTTTATTAATTAATTATTATTCAAGTCACTTATCCAGATAATATGAAATATGTTCCGGCGACGTATATAATTACAATTTTGCATTAATTGCCTTCATTGAGTAGGTCAATCATTTATATTACTATGATATTAGGTATTGCAAGTGAAGCATTGCACAATAAATTTAATGAAATAATAAACTTAACTAATTAAATTGTTTATTAGGGAATTAATGATTCTGCGCTAGGGTGAGCTTCCGATAGGAACTAAGGGCTGTGTTTGATTGAAAATAGAAAATGGAAAACTGAACAACGGTCACACAGCTTGTCAGTTACAGACTCAAATATATCTTTAAGTTGTATTGGAAATATCGATCGTATATTTATTATTTTTCTTGTCATTCGCATTGTTTTACGTCCAAAATATTATACAAGAAAAACACTCGTGTAATTAATAAGTAAGTGTAGCTATTAGGGCCCTGGCAAATTTCTTAACTAATATTTTTTGTTGTGTCAGTGTGCGTCAGCAGTGTTAATTTTCCCGAATCCTTTGTCTCGGGAAAACAATTCGTATTTCTCGTTTTTCCTCGTCCCGTATTATGTTTAACATTATCCCTTGTTCTCTTCTTTTACTATACTTTGTTCGACCAAAATTACTTAAGCCCGCCACCCTGGTAAACAAAAGTGTGTCCAACTGGAATAATTATTCGCGTTTATTTTGAAGCTTTGAATTTCTTTACTTTAAGTACGCCAAAGGAGAGGCTCACTTTAAATTAACGAAAAATTTATTTTCAATTAAACAAACTCGTTCAACAAGCAATGTTTTTGTAAGTTGTTTTTGTGACATTAAACTAATGGTTTGAGAATCAAATTTTAAAGATTTTATTTTATTTTATTAAAAAATGTTATATTCACTTATATAGTTATAAATACAGAAAAGGCTAATTTATTTAATACAAAAAGTTATATTACAAGTCAAGTGCTTTTTATGTTCTGTAGAAATAAATAATGAGCCTGTTTAAACACTCCTCTATTTTTCTTCAATCGCTTTCTTATGTATAAATAATCATAATAAAGACTGCTACTGACAAAAAGACAGGAGTCTTAAACTGCTTAAGCACATCAAAAAAGAATCCTTCAAAAACAGATAAGTAATTATGATTAGATTTTAACAGTCAAGATTTATATAAAACATTTTAATTAATTCAAATAATCCAATTCTTAACCAATAAGTTTTTGTTTGTTTTATGTAAAATTAAATACAAACACGTGCTAGATTTAAAGTTTTGTTTAGAAATCCTAAAATA
This sequence comes from Elmis aenea, assembly GCA_947652605.1. Lineage (NCBI taxonomy): Eukaryota > Metazoa > Arthropoda > Insecta > Coleoptera > Elmidae > Elmis > Elmis aenea. The sequence continues at coordinate 5,228,479 of OX393578.1, read as the reverse complement.
TCCTGAAAAAAATATGTTAAACCTTGACTTTTATCGTAACTGCTATTTTATCAAAAGAGGAAATTTAAAATTAAATATTTTGGCTTAACCAAAATCCCTAATAGAGTGGCTATGGTAAAATTAATACAGACTGCTTAGTTTTAAGAGTTATTGTCAACTTTTTAGTTTTTTCGTGCTCAATTTTGTATATTTTTGCCATCGGTTGCCAAATTTTATTGCCTAAATTGTACAAGGAGATGAAATTGTTTCAGATATATCAAGGATATTTTAGAAACCGTTCACCACATGTACATTTTCAATTTTGATTTATTATTTTTTATTATTTAGTCATGAGTCCTTCTACTGTTGTAGGACTGTTGAGTTGTGTTGTGCTGATTTTTTTTCATGTTTTTCTTTCTTGTGCTAGCCTTTTTATGTCTTTCCATTTGATGTTCTATCCGCTGCTGCTTTTTTAACTTCGTCGTGCCAGGTTTTTCTTGGTCTACCTCGTTTGTTTTTTCCCTGTGTTCTTGCTTCATATGCTCTTCTGGTTAACCTTTCTTCTTTCATCCTATAAATGTGACCCAACCATCCCAGCTGCCTTTCCTGTATTTTTGTTTCAACTGATTTTATCTTTAATTGTTCTCTATATGTTTCGTTTCTGATTCTGTCTTTTTTTGTTTTTCCTTGGATTTTTCTTAGAAATCTCATTTCAGCTGCATTCACTCGGCTACTATTTTTATTTGTTAGTGCCCACGTTTCAATTCCGTATAAAAGTGCCGGAGTTCCTACCTTTTTGACCACTTCTACTTTATTTTTTTAAATTTATACTAAGCACAACTTCCTTGCTAATATAGTTTTTCTTTCATCGTCAGCGGTTATTCAGACATCCAAATTTTTATTTACAACTGCGCATGTCTTTCACAGTTAACCTAAAACAATATATCAGTTTTTACAAGCACAAAATTGCCTTCATTTAAGCTACCACAACTATAAAATTATTTAAAATATTAATCTGATAGTAGCAGATCATTTTATGACAAAAAATGTTTTTAAAACTGTTTACCAGTGTACAAATAAATTGTTTAATCTGTGTGTATGTACTTTGCATACTTATATCTGTATAATACACTCTCCAATAATTTTAAACTTAACACTATATAAATAAATAGTAACCATTAACCCTATTGCTTTGAAATTTTTTTTTTTAATGAAATTTGAAGGGTATTGAATGCTGAATTAAAAGTTTCTACAAAAATATCCCCACGAAATTGTAAATTTTTCGCAAATAAAAATTGCAGCAATGTTTAGGATCCATTTGATTTATTGAAACTCGTTGGGCATATCCTAAGTCTGTTAAAATGGTTTTGATCAACATAAAGTTTTGCATATTAGCACTTATATTTTATCTCCAATAATAAGGGATTCCATGAAGTTTATTCAGTCTGTATAAAGGTACCTATTGTTATAATTTTTGTGAGGATTTTAATTCGTTTAACCCTTATTCTCCTAGCGTCGTCAAATGACGACGTTTACCTGTCCTGTAATAACGGTGTATTGTCAGGTACCTGATGATTTTAAACCTGTCAGCTTAAGTTTAATTACTCAGGTAAACAATTGTTTTCATAAATGTAGCCATTGCATCGCAGTAAGTTGCAGACTTCGAACATATTTAATTGTTAAAAGTGACCAATTTACGAGAGAACACGAAAACCATGACGTCGTCAAAAAAGTAAGTACTAAATAATATAATTACGGTAAAAATATTTTATTTGTTTACATATTTTGAATATATAATAGTCAAGTGTTTTTTATATAAAATGTAATTATTTATAATACCATTTATAAGGGAGTTATTTCGATATAAATTTGATTGTCGTCATATGACGACGATAGGAGAATGCATGTACTAACATACCCTATTTGTCCTTAGATTTTTGAGTGTAGCCGAAATGATGGATTTGTTAGAAAATGATGATAGTGACCAAGATATTTTTATTGAACCACCTGCAGTTCATGAGCTAACAGACGAAGATTCAGATGAAGAAGAAGGGACGAAAATAAGCTGTTTATCCAGAAATCAACTAATGGCACCGGCAGAGAAAAAACAGACCAGAAAAAAAGTTTCAACTATTTCCAACCTAAACAAAATACCACAGATCACCAAAAAATCAAAAAAAGTTCAAATTATATGGAGCAGTGGCGGTAAAACTATACATATACAACCTAGTCAATTTCATCTTATGGCAGAAGAAAATATTGATGAAGTCACTGCTGTTCAATATTTTGAACGGTTTTTTGATGATACTTTAATCGAATTGATTATTACTGCCAGTTCCGAATATTGCTTATCAAAAAACTGGCCAGATATAAAATTAACCAAAGAGGAACTGCGAGTATTTTTTGCCATTTTAATTGTTTCTGGGTACAATCCATTGCCAGGAAAAGCAATGTATTGGAGTACATGTAGTGATTTGCGCAACATTGCGATATATGAATCTATGCGGAGGGATAGATTTGATAATATCATGAAATCACTTCATTTTAAATCAAATTTAAACTTAGACAAGCTCGATAAGTTTTCCAAATTACGACCATTAATTTCATATATTTAAAAAAAATGTATGGAAATTATACACCCACCTCAGCAATATCGCATGATGAGGCAATGGTGGAATACTTCGGTAGGCACGGATGTAAGCAAGCGATTAGAAATAAACCAATACGATTTGGATACAAGGTTTGGTGTCAAAATTCACCATCTGGTTATCTAATCGCCTTTGATCCTTACCAAGGAAAAACTTAACGAGGAAATGAAATAATGGAGAGTAAATTTGGTAAATGTTCATCTACAGTGCTTTACTTGCTAGACCAATATCCTATATATACCTTGCTTTCAACTTTATCATAGTTTATAAGTTTATAGTTTATATGTCTCAAATTTAATTTACATTGTAATATACTTTCACAAATAAATCTGAAATTATAAAACATACCAAGATTATTATTATTTGTACTCATATTCCCCTAGCGTCGTCATATAACGACAGCTCCTAAGTCAGGACCTGCGTCCTGTAATTTAATAAAAAGTGATTTTTCATGTATCTATGGCCATTTTTAAACAACTGATTGAATTTCAAAACATTTTGATAAATATTTCTTAATAAGTAATTCCGGAGAATAGGGGTTAATCTTATTTATCTTTACAAGTTATTTTTGTTGGTTTAATCTTGTCAGACAATAACTTATTTTAATGTTGTTTTCCTTCTTTAACAAAGAACGACACTTTTTCTTACAAGACCATTGTTGTCAATGCTTCAATGTGTCATGATGGTTTTTGTTCGATTTCGGTAGTGCAGCCATTAAAAACGCAGTATGGAGTTCACGTATGTGCATTTTGTTTGTCAACGTTTCTTTCAATTGGCGTAAATAAATCACTTGTCGGTATTTTACAGCGCATTTTCAACTGGTCCTACGTCGGTCTCGGAAGTGACATCAAATAAATTCCTGACGATGGCAAACTGACCGTGTAGTGAGTGAATGACAAGTCAATAAAGAGTATCCAGAGATTGTAAGATAACAAGTAGGTCCTGAATGGTCCTTTTGGCACATCCTTTATACGTGTTACTGGATTGATGGGTCCATTTAGAACATACCGGTCGCGATGGTTTCATATTTATAGAATATGGAGTGATGTCCTTTGTGGGCGAGTTTTTTTGTTCACTTAACCTACGAATCAGGAACGATTTCTTTTTATTTCAATGTTGTTTTTGTGGCCTTTGTGAGAGCATTTATACCCTCTTAAAAGTTTCTTTGAGAACTCGAGGAGCTTTCAGGAATTGGTGTATTTTTATCTGCCTAATACGAAAAATTAACGTACAAATCAGAAATAAAAACTTTTCTTGTGCATTTCGTAAAATTATTATACTTTTTTTTATAAATTATTAAAGTAGTGCCCCTTCTGCTCAAAGAAAGGTACAGCTTAACTGTATGTAAAAAAAAAGGTACATTTTTGTATGATTTTGTTTAAACAAGCAAACAAGAATCGAAAATTTGGTTAAGGCAAATATGCTTGTATTAAACCTTAATTTTTTAATTCATTTATACACAATGTTTTAAAAATTATTAACATAATTTCGTTTATTTAAAGAAATAACGAATTTATACACTGTTAAATAACGAAAAACGCTTATAAAAAGGCAAGTGTTAAACTTTTTACATTCAGCAATTTACTCGCAACTGATGGTACTTTTTTGCACTTTTTCAATTAAAAACAAAACTCTTTTGTTTTAATTAAAGCAAATGGCTTTAAACTTCTTGTACACGTCTCTTATGGTCAAATTAAGGACCATTATCCCTTTCAATTTTGCAAGAAAAATAGGAAAAGTGCAAAGGCGCATCCCTGAGATTCTTCGATAGCTCCTTTATTAGTGAAAATAGAAAGTTACTGTTTGGGGTTCCATATAAGGTCACTATGTCATAGCTCCATTTTTCTTAATGGTCATTTGAATGGAAATGTTAACTTAAATTTTCTTAGCAATCATTTACCGGCTTTATGCAGAACAGAATTCGTGTTGCTTTTAATGGTATAACCCCTGAAATGGTATCAAGGGTGCTAGTCTTTCATACGACGTCTACAGCTGTGCGTAGAACAAGAAGGACATAATTTTGAACAATTTATTAGCCTACAATTAAAGTTGCAGCTCTTTTTGTTTCAAAATTCTTTGAAAAATTACGGCTTACCTCCATGGCCGACTTTAACATATTTCAATTGCCTTAGTAATACTAATAAAAATCGTGATAGCTAGAAATATATCAACTTTAGGTATAGGACATACTTAATAATTTTCGAAATACAATTAAATCCTCTACAAGAAAATGTAAAAGTATACAGGGTGTTGTATTCAAGAAAAATGACTTATTGATGTTTAAAGATTACCGACTTGGACCTGGCGTAGTGAACACCTCGTATAATATTTCGAAAGTTTAACCAGCGCAAAGTATTTGTGAATCTAATGCGAATCTATTTTCCAAACGAATTTTTACTGAGTTTTCAAAGTTTCTGAATGCAGAAAATTTTTGAGTGCTGCATCGTTCAAAATTTCTATAAAAATATAAATAACACAAAAACGGTTAGCTTTAGGCCCATATAATGTTTAAAATTTTTTAAAAGTACACTCAAAGGGAACCAAAAATGTAAAAATATACAGGCTGTTCTATTTAAAAAAAATCACATTTTCATATGTGCCGCTCAAACAAAACGCCCTGTATATTTGAAAATAATTTTAGGTTATGTAGAAAATAGGTTCTCACAATATTTGTAGTGAATATTTTTTAATATTTTCATTAATAAAGGATCTATAGAAGAATCTCAGGATCGTGGTGCGCCCTGTATTCTTGTATAATCTGGACTTTTTTCAACCAAAAAATCAATTTTCTTAAAACTAAAGCAAAAGGCTTCAAAGTTCTTATACCCGTTATTAATGGCCAAATTAAGGATTATTAGCCCTCAAATTATTTTTTTAATTTTTCTTGAAAAATGGAAAAGGTGCAAATGCTATAGCTATATCCCCCAGAAACAATTATTTAATAGGCAAAATTGTTTGTTTCATTGGCTCACCGGTTAAAACTAGTTGAGTACCTACTGTATTATTTTCTGTCTCTAAGCACACTTTTTTATAAACTTTTGCTATTTCTTACGAAGTCCACAAAAGTAATTTTGTAGCCCCTACACTCCTTTTCAATATTGGTTTAAACGTGGTAATTACATAAAAACAGTAATAAAGTAAAACAACTTTTATTGTTCCGCATTTCCATAAATATTTATCGAGCATTCAAATACCGTGCATAATTTTATCCTATCATAAATATCTAATATCCTAGTGTGTGTACATTTCACATTCAGTCACTTTTGTTATATCCGATAAGAATATGTTTACTGCTCTATAATTGCATGCAAACTGAGCGCACATAAAAATTATGGTGCACGGGATATAAAACTACACATAAAGCACTAACTACCACGGTGAAGTGTCTATAATTACTAAAGCAGGCCAGCCCCCGAAGCGGTGGCGTGTTTAGTATTGCATTATGGCCAACTCGCTGTTAAGTTTTACAAGTCTGAATAACACTAACTGGTAACGTGTAATTTCAGTTCTAAAAACAGTTAGAGAGTTGGTTTTTGATGCGTAGGCGTTGCTTTTTCGTTTATGCAAGGGATTTCCTTCCTCTACGGGGGTGAAGCTGAAATGATTGAAAATAAAAAACACGGCAATTTTCTTTAACACCATTCTTACTTATTTTTCTTCTTCTCTCTTTATTCTAACGCCTCTCGGCCTCTTCACTTTCAGGCGTGAGGCTTTTTTTAAATATGCAAAGTCCAAATTCGCCAATAAAGTTCTCTTAGACTTTGAATACAATAGCGCGCACTTCCTTCTTAGCTCGGTCGCCCGAGCTAAGCGCTCTTGGGGGTTTATTATGGGTCCAGTTTCGCATATCTCCAGTAACTAAATACCGACATGCACTTAGCCTAACGGGTTTGAAAATAATTTTACATAGATACCGCTGTGTCAGTATGTATCAAATCAATAATGATTCCCATTTTCCTGTAATTTCAGTACTTTTACCCTATCATTCCTACCCTACAAATTTATTTTAAGTCTAAAAAATTTCTACAGTTGCATATAGCCAAGTCATAATGCGGTGGATGGTCTTTTATTATTTTTGTTCTTATGTCAAAGACTGTTGTAACTATAAGAAGATGCATTGTCACAAAGGGCCTACTAAATTTTGTGATCCTCTAATTTCGTAAAAATTTAAAAGACCAATTCTTTTTTATCGTGTTCGTAATTGTTTTCCAGTTATCTATCGACGAAAAAAACACGCCTTTGTGTGTAAAAGTCGCTCAGGGCCAATTTAAGTTGTTGATGCTGGAAATCAAGAACTAAACCGCGTCTATACAAAATTGTTAGAAGTTACAGGCTAACGATAAAACCTTGCAATAAATCTCAATGCTCTAGAAACTGATTTTGGAAAAAAAACAAGCTGTTTCTTAACTATGTCAAATAAAATTTTCCAACGTGATTCAGCTGCCGCAAAACCTAATCAGACACAATATGATTGCAAAAATTACGTCGTTAATTATCATTACCGATTTAAAAATGAAAAAGAAATTATTAAAACAATTTTAATTCCTTAACAATCGATATTTAGCTATATTGACTTAAACATTACGTGCAATAATTTTACTACATCAAATGAATTAGGGTAAATGTTTCAATAAAATATTAACGGCGGGAAATAAATAAAAAACCAAGGTACATTTGTATCTTTTTTCAGTTTCGGGTCAACTTGATCCGAACATAAAGCGATTTAGAACCAGTTTATGGATAAGTACATGAACTGGATTAGTCGCATGCGTGAACTATGTACTAATAAATATGTTGGCCAGTATTAGCCGTTGTTGAAGCGCTTTTACGACTGGCCTAATTGTACATGACATTTGTGTCTATTGGCTTCATAGAAATGTGCGCATCGCAAGGGTAAACACCTTGAGAATCCAGTACTAAATGGGATTGGGAGGGCGATGCATAGCTATCAGAGCTCACGTTAGTTATGAACAGCGCATGCGTGTAGAAATCCAAGCGCTAGTACATGCCTTCATTCACGTACTGTTTTGACCGTACACTGACTAGTTCATGTATCAATTTTATAACAGTTGGAACAGCCGACTGAACCGTACGGTGAACTATCAGAGACTGAGCTAGAACGCAATATTCATTTGATCGTACATAACCTTGCTGGAACAAACCTAGTGAGTGTAACATTGAATTGAACGCAATGGCATGGATTTAAGAAACCTTAACTTATTGTTATAGAAGATCGTTTATGCAGATGTTACTGATATTTCGCTGCCAATTTATGAACGCTACCATTTCCTGAACGTTTACATTAACATTCTGTTTGTGAAAGTTTCCGTATCCTCATCGATTTGTTTTAACACTGAACAAAAATTTAAATGAGTCTGGATCCGTGCATTAACAACCAACCTCATTCCAGCCGCAAACAAGGCAAATCTTTGTCGAATCAATAACTTTGATTTTATTCTCGGCAATCCATCTCGTCTTCGGATGGAATGTAATAACTCCGCGAAAAGGATTGTCGGAGTCTGCGGTATTCCGGGGCGGGAGATGGGAATTATGATTTAAGCCTGCCGATAAGGATAATATATTCTCGAAAGATGCCACTACAAGTATCTGTATTCTAAGGGTGGTTAAAGCTGCTAGGGCATTTCAATAGGTCGTACGTCTCTGCGGGAATCCACTTGATTCTGTTTAAAAAAACCTTTCACGTAATTTTATCAATATCGGTTTTAATTTCCACGTTTTTAGGCTTGAAGCAACTTTGGAATTATTCATTCAAATATTGAAAAAAAGTTTTAATCGTCTTTAAGTCCTGCCATTTTTTTGTCGATGTTCAGAGTCGTCAGGGTTCAATTGGCTTTGTTTTGAAGGGTTAACGAACTCGAAAAATTCTATACTCCATTTCAATTACCAAATTAAGTTAAAAAAAACTCTGCAGGTAATCACAAAAATACTAAATCATCTTGTCAATTGCTATAAAATTACAAAAATTGTCCAACATGGTGCAGCAAAAATACAAGACTGAACTTTTTACACTGATTCGATACTTCAGAACACAATTATCTTGTCGTGTTCATGTTAATATAAACATCAAGTAGACTGGGGTCGTCACCAAACGACTTTCTCCGTACATTTTTTTGTGTGCGCTTGTGTGTTTGTGTATTTATGTATTTAAAAAGTTAAAGGTGCCAGGCAATCTAGTTATGTATCGTAGAGGTTTCGAAACAACCATAAAAATACATGCTTATTTCATTCAAATTCGATAGAATTAACGCTGTTTTATTAAGAAAAATAAACTTCATAAAATATTAAAATTTAAAATAAACTTAGAAGCTACAAGTTCGTTCCGAGATTTTACAAGCGCAAAAGGCGCCCTGAAGATTGAAGAGAGGAAAAATAAACAGAAAAAATAAGTTTTAAAATGCAAAATAAGTGCTAGTCAATAACATTAAACAACTTTTAAAAGAACCCCAGTCTTCCGCATACAGTTCTTAATTGATGTGGGCAGTAGGGTGGATCGCTCTTATATGGGAGATTTTTTTTTTTTTTAATTTCGATTTCGGGGGGTGCGCGATAGATGCCCTGGTATCTTTTGATTAATCGTGCAAAGTATTAAAAAAAAATAATAATTGGAAGTACTGCCCCAAAGTCGTCAGTTTTCGAGAATTTAAAAAAAGTTACTTTAAATTAAAATGCCTTTGTTCTATTTTTAACAACGAATTTCACGACTTTATGGAACATTATCACAGTTTATGCTTTCAATTATTAAAATAACAATGTAACACACCGTTTTTCTTACTTTCCCGGGTAATTTTATTGTCACGTGCGCGTGGTGTGCGCGGGTAGTGCAGCGGATATGTCATTTAGCATCCCTTAGCTTTATAGTTTCAATTTTTTTTCAGAAAGAGATCACGTTTCGTTCTGATATCGAATATTTGAGATTTGATAGTGTGATTTTATTGTAATAAAAGTACAAACGTTTACGTAGCAGTGATACAAACAACTGTCCTATATTTGGTGTTGGCAAAGAATTCCCGAATAGTTTGTTACCGACGTATGAAGGCATGACGGCATGATATAATATTTTATTTACGTCTCGCAAACCTTAGAAAACGATTCCTGGATTTGGTAAGAGACACTAGTAAAATAGTTACTACTGACATAGAACAAATCTGGAGAAGAGCGTCCTTACCTACAGTAGAGCATCGAACAATCTTAGCGAGAATAAAAACATATCAAGACAAATACCATGCAATCCTAAAGCCGTATCAATGTAGAAAGAATAGTGACAACTACAGAAACAAATTGGAGAAGTTCAAAATGGACGCCAGGACTCTGTTTGACATTGCCACGCAAATGTAGTTCGTTCTTGTGACAAATCGCGGAAGATACTCATTAAAGAAGGATAATTCTTGTTAGACCAGCGAGGTCAAAGAAAAATGATGATGTGTTCCTTAGATAGAGAGACTAAAAGGAAAAACGAAACCAATATTTCCAAAAAATTGCAACGAAACGTTTATGAAGAAGCTTCCCAAACATCAAAGTTCCAAAGATCCACGTCTCAAACTAAGGGTTCAAATTCTAAGCCCTTAAAAGCAAATGCTGATATGCAGGAAAAGCAATGAGGACTATCGCAGAAAAGTTCTGTTCGAAGAGCACATTAGTTTATTGAAAAAAACCTGGCTCACAATACATTCACCACATTTCTATGAAATCTAGTGACGCAAAAACAATTGCCAATTGACTCTTCGCATCATTTCCGAAGCCATCGCAAATCTGGACAAAGTCGAAACTGATATTTTACCTAAATTTTGTTTGATGCCTCTCCACACACAAATCACTGAAAGATGTGTCAAATTGGTGACGGATCAGAAATAAATTAGAATCTTGTCGTATCATACCAAGAAAGACTACAAAACCAAGTTATTAGCTTAATTTTGGAGTGATCTTAATTTTTTTTAAAACTGTTTTTGTGTGATTTTACATTCTGTTCTATTTTCTTGTTCTTTTAATTGTCCAAAAAAGTTATAAAAATTGTGTAGCCTAACCTTGAATACTTTTATTGGGCATAAACTATAACATACATTCATTAATTTTTTTTCAAAATTCAGCAAGCTTGGGGCAGTACTTGCACTAATAATATCAAAATATTGTCTTCATGACTTCTGATTGTATTCCTCTAGAGCATCTTTTCCGCACCCCGCCCGAAAAAAAATATGAAAAAATAAAATTCGATCCACCCTAGTGGGCAGGTCTTCAATTTTATTTTAAACAAGATGGTTTACCCGGCGTTGCACGGGTGATAACAATTCTCTTTCAATCGCAGACTACTCGCGCTCCGCGCTCGCACCCGGCGGACGTTTCCGGTCGTTCCCGGGCATTTCCGGCCGTTATTTATACGGCGTTTGATCCGTTGGGTCCTAAATAGTAACTGTGCAAAATTTGGTCAGACTACTCGCGCTCCGCGCTCGCACCCGGCGGACGTTTCCGGTCGTTCCCGGGCATTTCCGGCCGTTATTTATACGGCGTTTGATCCGTCGGGTCCTAAATAGTAACTGTGCAAAATTTGGTCCCGATCGGTCAACGGACCTAGGATTCTATAGCGAACAAACACACAAACAAACAAACAAACACACAAACAAACAAGCTCTTTTATATATATAGATAAGTCAATAAATCCTAAAATTTCGTCTTTGGTTTCAATTTAGGGTATGTAACATTTTGTTCGGCCTTTTTCTGAATTTTTTGAGCAACATTTTGATTCGTGAATGTCAATTTAAAATCTTTACTGCTTCAAGTAGGATATTTGAGAATCTCATAATGTTGGGTTACATATTTTAACGAAACATTTGAAAGTTGCTTATTTTTCTAACTTTGAAAATGAAAATAATCGTATTAATAACTATTCATTGTTTGATAAGCCACTGTAAAGTATTTAGCTTTAGCATTAGAATAATTTTAGAGTGTCTGGAACAGTGTAAAATAGTTCTCATAGCCCTAGTTTAAATTATTAGTATTCGCTTGAAATAAATTACTAGAGCAGTATTCAAAAAGGGTTGCTAAGATACTTTTGTATATTAGAATTTTAGACTAATTAATCTATCGAGAAAACTATTTTTTTTAGAAACAATAACTATACAGGGTGTCCCAATTATACACCGCCAAAAAGTAGGTGCATATTCCTGATGACCTGACTATAAATCATACTTCCAATTACGTGTTTTCTTTCTAATTATCCCACAAAGTCAATGGGAAACACCTAAACTTTTCGGCCAAGTTTGATAGCTCTAGCTTTAACGGCTAGGACGTAATCGATTTTTTTTTCTTGCAACTTTGGAGGTCCCTAACTTTGAAAGGAAGCATTTTCAGATAACAAAATATTTGACAAATGGTCATCATTTTCACTCAGGAATATGCACCTACTTTTTGGCTGTGTATAATTGGGACACCCTGAATAATCTGTATTACTTTTAAAATTTCATTAACTTTATATTGGGCGACACCAGCCAGTTCTATGAGTTGTTGATTTAACACATTTTATTGTTAATAACTAAATGTTGTGTTTACTCGACATTTACTTTTAGATTTTTAACCTTTAAACACTCTGCGTTTCTTTGTAGGTCAGTGATTAATTTGCTTACCAGGCTATTAATATTGTTGCCACAATAAAATATAAGAGAATCATCTACAAATATATTTATAACACTCTTGCCTTCAATGTTATTCATATACTTACAATATGAACAACAAAGGCCCAAGGACACTACCTTGAGGAACGCCTAATTAGTGATGTAACTGCTTGAGGATTTAATTTTAAAATACAATATGAACAACAAAGGCCCAAGGACACTACCTTGAGAGACGCCTAAATAAGTGATGCTTTGCCTCTGACTCCATGCTTTTCGAGTTTCATTATTAAACCGTGTCTGTAATAATAGTTACTAATTTAGTGAAACAAATAACTAAAGTAAATGCTGGCAGCAATAAAAAAATATTAACTGTTGCGTTTCTGCAGCTGATTGACCTGGTCGACTAAAACCAATATTTTACACGTAATATTTTATCTAAATCCCTAAAATATCATACGTACATTTAGGACGAAATGTAAAAAAAAATTCTTTTAATTACTCCTGGATTGTATATTTCATGCCACGCATTTATAAATTTGTTTGTTTGATTATTTTGAACAAATATTAAATCAACATGGATTAATTGTTAAGACTTTAATTAAATAATCCAAAAATTGTTGAAAATGCGTTTGTTTACAGTTACAATAATTTATGTATCAATTTATTGAGTAAATATTAAACTAATTACACTGCACACGTGTGTTTACATTGTTTGATATTGGATTTATTTTATAAACATACTTTTATGGTTACAGCAATTTTCAGGAATGCATGCTATTTTCGCGAAAACATAATTTCCTGCATTTGCGGCGCAATTTTTGGAATTTTTCAACGTATCGATTTGTTTCAAAAGTAATTTCTACTGGCGTTTAATTATGTAGGCGCAGTTGTAACAAACAGAAGTGCGAAGCTTAATGTTCTGAAGTGCATTAATAAGAGCAATTGAAATCTCTCATGTATTTTACATTTCAAATAGACTTGAAAATTCACTGTCGCGATGCTGAAGTGATATTACCGACAACATTATAAACTTACACTCAATTCCTAATGAGCTACTTCTATTCCGTAAGAGTCTGCTTTATACTAAATAAATACAGAGCTCGGGAATAAGAAAAGAGAAGGAAGAAAAGTTACATTAAAATTAAGTAAGCGCGTTATTAAAAACTCTTAAGACGGAGCTCCGTAAGTTTTTTTATAAATTTTAATGGACCTCAGTTTAAAAACTTTCCTCTAAAGGACGTCGAACGGGATATTTCCACTAAAATAATAAACCAACGGAGTGTCGTCGCTAATGAAAACTGTAAAATCGTTTAATAGCCGTTTTATAAATTCCTTTTACAATACTAAATACGAATGTGTTTAATCACTTGTTTCGTAACACAATTTACAGAACTTAATGGAGCTAATAATTGAATTTCGAATCCGCTCGAAAGTTTTAAATAAAAATTGGAATAAAACGGGAAAGAAAATACATTTTCAAGCGAAACAAATACGTTCAGAAACAACTCGATTTAGTTATACGATTTCGAGACGAAGTGCGGACCTAAATAAGGAAACCCGTTCAGCTTTGTTTTGTTTTTTAATTGAATCAATTCGTTATAAGAGTGCTATTTTAGTTCGTTTTTAAAAGCTGAAGTACATTCTCTAGCTAAAATGTAATCAAGAATATCTGTTAAATATTTTTGTACCTATGTGAGTTGGCACAAATAAATTTATGGTGGCAGTTGACGGGGAAGATATTTTTAAATACAATATTTCCTCACTTTACATCAACTCCTCCTTCTTAATCGGTTCCTCTTGTACCTTTCGGTGTCGAGGTATGCTTTTCTATTTCTGTATTAAGTTTCTCCACTCCTGCCTATCGTTAGCTACTTGTGGCACATCTCTCCAGCTGACTCCTTTTTCTTCTAGTCTCTGCCTCACTTCTTTTTCCCATTTTATTCTTGGTCTTCCTCTATTTCTTTTTCCCTCCATCTTCATTTCCCATCCTATTTTCGCGTATCTACTTTCTGGCATGCGTAGTAGATGTCTCCAAGCCATCTTAATTGATTCATCTCCATCTTTTTCTTAATATCTGTTACTACTAGGTTTTTCGAATATTTCCGTTACTGATTTTATCGATCAGTCTACATCTCTTTAGTCTTCTCAGCAATTTCATTTCCTGTACCTATTTTTGTTTTTGTTTTTATGTTAGTGTCCAAGTTTTTGAACTGTACGTGAGAATGGGTAACGTACACTACATTAAAAACTCGCGTCTTCGTTTCTTTTGATACCTCCTTACTTATCAAACATTTATGAGTAGCGGAGTAAAATTTTGTCACTGCCGCTATTCTCTTATTCAGATCTTCCTCCAATTTACAGTTCAGAAACTTGGACACTAACCCCAAAACAAAAACAAAGAATACAGGTACAGGAAATAAGATTTCTAAGAAGAAAGAGGGATGCAGACTGATCGATAAAATCAGTAACCAAAAAAACTCGAAATAACCTAGGAGTAACAGATATTAAGAAAAAGATGGAGACGAATCAATTAAGATGGCTTGGAGACATCTACTACCTATGAAACGAAGTAGATACTCGAAAATAGGATGGAAAATGCAGATGGAGGGGAAAAAAATAGAGGAAGACCAAGAATAAAATGGGAAAAAGAAGTACAAGAAAAAACGATTAACAAAAACAAGAAGAAGTTTAATATAAGACTTATTAGAGCAACACGGTTAAGTAGTATTTACTTAAAAAAAAAAGAACGTTGTAAAACAAAGGAAAAATTTAATTTTTGTTTAAAAGAACATGAAAGTAATACCTAATACAATTTAGAATATTAAAATAAACTACGATTAAGCTTTTTAAATCTTTATTTCTCTCATTGCTCTTGTTATCTTCTTTTAAGAAATGATAACAATCGCCCTCATTTTATGCACAATTTGTTTTAAAATATTTTAAGTTGCTTCGAGAAAATTTTAATTTCATTTTTCTTCCTCACATTATTACTCCTCTCTGCCGTTGGGTGTGAGGCTGTTTTTCATTTTATCTATACAGGGTGTCCCAGTTAACGTGAACAGCATGGGGATCTCGTAAACGGTAAGAGATACAGAGTTGGTTAAATGAGTCAAAATGATCTATGATTTACGAGCATTTTATGAAGAAAAATCTTTAAAAAAAAGTCATTGTTTTTCTGCTATTAATAAAAAAGAAAAAAAGACGTTTTCTATTTTTGTTTTATATCAATCGACTATTTACGACGTTTTCAATAATTGACAACAAAATTTACATCGGCGTTAATGCCAGAAATACATTTGCTTTTTCGTCGATGATGGACATGCTCAATAATTTGTCTTTCGTTCTCTGCGTCATCTCGAGAACTCAAAAAACCTGGTGTTTATATACCGTCCCCTCGCTTTTTTTTTTTTTTTAAGAGAAGCAGGTGCAAGTGGAGCAACTTCTTGCGACGTTTTAACTTACGACCTACATTTAGAAAGTAAGCGGAGCCATTCATTTCCTGAATTAATAATTTACATTTAAAACACACAGACAAAATGAAAGTTAAAAGACGAAATTATTATTACACTTAAATACCACCAATTAAATTTTCCGTGTTACGTCAGAAATTGAGCTTGAAAAAAGTCGACCGAGTTTCAACGTTTAATGCTTGAAAAAACCTCGCGAATTTTAAATTTTTGTAATGTATTCAGTCCCAGTACGTAAACCTATTTGCATTTCTGTTCGGAATATATGCACTCACCATCTTTTCCAGCAGCTGTGACCGATAGTATAATCATACACGATAATAACAACAAGGAAATCCTCGGTTTGGTCCACGTTCCTAAAAAGAGTTTCAACATTCCGAGCATCTCGCGAAACATCACACTGTTAGCAAACACCGTAACACCAATAAACACGCTCAAGTCATGTCAAATTGGACGCAGTATGTGGAATATACGACGACACTAGAGTCTAGAGACCCATTTCCTTCACTACTTTTCAATATTATCGGTTAGGGACGCCACTTATTTACTTTTGATCTCGAAAACGGATTTAGCGCGCCACCCGTCTTCGCCTGATACAACACACTGTATTATTTCAACCGGCTAAAATCCTGCGTAAATCTACGGGAACTAAGCCTACTATAATATTAAGGTATACACTACGGGCAGCTTCGAGGAAATTGCACAAGAAGTTGAGAACTCGCAGCACAGAGGATTAGATATCTAAGAAAATTTGATTATGTTACAATATTATAAATATCCATCCAGTATTTGTTGACTAAAACACACCGCTAACTTTAAAACTTAGTACCGCAGAACGGAAGTCCTTCAAGCACGGCGAAAATTCCTCAACAAGGAAGTTACCGGTAAGATTACCGACACACCGTCCTGGACAAGCCTTCACAAGCATGTTTAAAGTATGTGTCCCACACCAAAAAAACGTGGGCCTTGCACAAAAGTTAGTTTTTTTTAATTTCCGTACTTCGTTTTATTTCACAGATCCAGTACACCGTGGAATAAACAATATCCAACACACATCGTGTTATTAGTTCACGCGGAGCTCACATAAAGCTATGACGAGCGCTACTTTTGTTAGCGAAAAGTTCGCTAATGATTTATTATTGATTGGGGCTGCAGAGGTTGATAGCGGCTGTATCGGAGTCCCCCTGATACTGGCGCTACTGAGGTCTCGCCCCACTAGCGTCCCGACGCCTCCCGCGCATGCCCCCGTCTAGCGTTAGGCCTACCTGTGCAACAATCGGGTTTACTTTCGTGTCCATTTTTCCAACCCCTATACTTCACTAATTAATAAACTTGTTATGTATGTGCATATATGTATATCCTAAATAATTACAATCTTCCCCTCGCTTGCACCCAAAGGAAATTTATGTGTTATGTACTCACTAGACGTATTTATGTAAGTATATACCATCCACACAAACATAGGGGAAGGTTGCCGAGATTAGAACATTTTTTGTATTTTAATTTATTAAAAGGTTCAGTGTCAGTTTTATAAAAATCTATTTACTCAGATATATGCCTGAAATTGAAACTTCTGCAAATTTTAATTTATTGCGGTCATTTCAATTGAAAGTAATTACTAAAAGATAGTTAGAAAAATATATTTGAAGAAATAACTATCTAGTGGGGTGTCCTTTTTAAGGGACAGTAGACAAATGAACTAACAGAACGTAAATTGTTACACCAAATATGAAATATTGAATCAGATATGAAATAAAATTTGTATTTTTGCATTCTTGTTACACGGTGTGATATGGTATAAAACAGTCAGTATATAGTGCCACATCAAATTTTTCACTTCTTTATGACACATTCAAAATTTCTGCTCAGCGAACGTTTAAGGTCAAAATGGAAAACGAATACGCAGAACTTGAGTTTATAAGAGCAGGTGTATCTCAAGGAAGTGTCCTTGGGCCGGTATTGTACCTGCTGTATACACATACTCGCCACATTTGCTGACGACACCGTAGTTCTAACTACAGGAGCAACCATAGAAGAAACAAAAGAAAATCTCCAAAGCGCAATTAATAAAATATATGCATGGACAAAACAGTGGCATATAAAAATGAACGAAGAAAAATCTGTTCACGTTAATTTCACCAACAAAAGAATAAACTACCTACCAGTGTATCTAAATAGTAATATAATCCCTTGCAAAAAGACTGCTAAATAACTTGGCTTAAACTTAGACATCAAGTTAAAATGGAAGGAACACGTCAAAAAAAAAAACGCAACAGCTGAAGATAAAGTAAAGAGATATTGGCTGATAGGAAGGAATTCGCAGCTTTCTATCCAAAACAAACTGCTCCTATACAAACAGGTGCTCAAGCCTATTTGGACATATGGCCTACAATTATGGGGCTGTACCAAAAAAAGCAACTACAATGTCTTCAAAAATTCCAAAACCGTGTATTAAAGAGCATAATAAATGCTCCTTGGTATGCGATTTACACCGGGAACTCCAGGTTGAGCCTGTTTAGAAAGAAATTAAAAAAGCTGACAAAAGCCATGCGGAAAGTCTCCACACACATTCCAACATTGAAGTGCTCCACATTTAAGGAAACTCGGTGCGATTTTACATATGATCTCGTATAAAAGTTTGCATATAAGTATTTTTAGTAAAAAATTGTTCAAAAATAATGCTGCAGTTTTTGTTTTTCCACGTCTTTCAAATTTCTTATAGTCGTCTCCCATCTCTCTATAAGCTTGAGGGTTCTAAACAATAAATATTTTGCTAGCAATTTTCTTAAGTGCTGCTTATTACTTTACCGTAATACTAGATCGTAATAATGCATGTTTGAAGTACCGTACTTGTTTATTAATATCGCTCCGGCATTGAGCACTACTCGTATGGTAATTTCTGAAAGACGATATTGTTCTTGCAAACTATTCCAAAGGTATGCTATGTCATTCTCCAATCTCTTGATGGTTTAGTATAGATCTGAGTGACTTTGGTTTTTGCTTTTTTATTGGAAAGCAAACAAATGACTTGTTTTGTGAATTCCATGAATGAATAAAATTCTTTTTGTGAACTCTTTTTAAATTAGTTCCAAGTGAATCGTTTGGTAATGACATAGATACAGTAAGTTCTTGAACTATTCAAATAAACAAATTTTCGCGTACATGGAGATTCTTTAAAATCGACTTTTTTCTGCATGATCTCCTCGAAGAAGGGTAGCGAACCTATGGCTGGCACGTAGAAAAATTTTGTGGACACGCGGGAGAAATAGTTGCTTTTCTTAAATTTTTAGAAAATTAATACTTTTTTTAATAGTGAATTAATAACACGAAATTATATTTATTCTAATAAAAAACATGCATTTTGTTTCGAAACTATGCGAATTAAAAACAAAATCACAAGTATTTAAACGAGATATTGCTTCTCATGCCTTCAAATGTTTTCCAAATTTAAATTTTTTTGTAGCAAATCCGTCATGTCGAATTCAAATAAATCAAATTAAATTGACTGAAGATTTAACCACAGCTGTGGAATCAATAACAGATAAATTTTCTTCGCGATTTTCTCCATTTCAAAAATTGGCACATTTCATTTTTTCTAGCGACGATTCAACCTCATTTTACGCTCTGTGTAGAGCGATTCCTCGAATCTACAAAATAAAGGTACAAACCGCCATTACCTCCTTATTTAATGAAGGTTTTTGTCCTGCCAAGTGTTTTTTCTAGTCTAGAGAGTAGTCGGAGGCGGTCAAATACAGAGAATACGGTGCAGGAGAAATTAATTCAAAGCCCAGTTATAACAAACTAGCAATCAAATATCAACATGGGGAAAGTCGACTTTGTTTCCAGCTCCATATGCGTGTCAGGCCGAAGGCCGCGAACTGATCAATCCACCTACGTATAACCTAAAACGTATGCGGAAATTCCTCCAGTGCGGCTTTATTCAAGTGTCTACGTACTAGTGTTAAATTTATGTAACCCCCTCGATACGTTGAAAGAAAGATGTGCATAAAAAACGTACGTATCTGTGCCTCTGTTGCCGTATCGCTCCGTAATATTAGACAAGGGAGTTGCCTCTAAGATATAATGTATTATGTAGGAGCATGCTCTTGGTAAAATAATGAACGAGGCGCGATCTATATCTTTTTTGGTCGCGTTTGTACACCCGCTTGACCCGAGCCTTCATACAGTGAAGATCAAGTACCCTTGAATATGAAAATCGACAGTTTATTTACCAAGCGTGTAGCTGTATGACATTAACTCTTTATGCGGTCAGAAAAAAAAAACACAATCTCCGTAAAAGAAAGCGTTCTAAATATAGAGGGTTGTTTCTTGGGGCATTAATAATTACGAAGGATCAAAATAAGTACAATCGGAAAGCTAAAAATATCTCAAAAAGGTTGACTATCAGCTTGGCCTACATATTTAATGTAATTAACACCACACTTGTAATTAACATAAAATTGAACAGCTATTAATTAAACTAGTTTATAATTTATGTCAAGAAAGCTATATTGTTTAATTTACAAAATCATTATTAGTAACTAAAAATCGCTAAAAATTAATTTAAAGCAAGGTGTTTGCTTGCTTCGATGGTATAGCTGCTATAGTATAGCAGAATCTTCGTAGAAACTTGTTAATAGTTATGTTTTGCTTAACGTGCTAGGAAGCAGAAATAATATTAAACTGGTATGGTGTCCAGGGCACACCAATAGACCAAGGAACAAGAAGGCAGATGGCCTAGCCAAAATCATTTCCTGTGTTTATTTTACAGCAATATTTAAAAGAACTTAGCTGTGTTAAATTAAACGTAGTTGTATGTATTTTGCGATAGATATTACCTGATATGTTTGTAAATTGTTAAAAGAACACAAACGGAAACCTTAAAGTTTGCGAAATATTTATCATACAAAACGTTCTTTAGCACTAAAGTCGTGATAGGCTTGGACGAAATTGCGAGAATCAATACAGAGAACAATTGTAACGAATCATTAGAGCTTACAGTCTTTAAACACTTCACAAACACAGCTGTCGATAATTCTTCAGATACAAAATGGACAACAATGTTTCAATAAATGTTCAAGTTTTTTTTAAATTCAATTTATCGCCTAACGTAAATATAAAACAATAGAAAAAAGTTGTGCATGGGCTTGTACTATATATTCAAGAATAAATACAGCAGCTTTTCCAGCATATTTTTTTGTGAAGTCTAAACGAACCAAAAAACAGTCCTTAATGCCAATGAAAAATATTGTTAAATAACAGTCTCAAAAAACGAATAGTGTTGATAAATCTTGAATCAAAACTTATTCAAAACTATTATTAATCACCACACAAAAACTCTGACGCTATCTAATCGCAAAATCTCGACCAATTCATTATTTACATTTTCCCAAAATAAACCGTCTGCTACAGTTTGTTTTAAAAACAAAATCAAATATTTTCGCAAGATAAGAATCGACCTAAAACCCCATAATTTCTCACCTAGATAGATACTGAGATAGCTTTGCTATCATTAGTTGAACTGATAATTAAGGCAACCCCTAATAGTTGCCCAGTGTATGCTAATTGGTCGTTCCGTTGTGGGCTTAAGGCGAAATGGATCCAGAATACATTAGCGGTAGTATATCCCCGTCAATTTAAAACCATTTTTAGCGATTTACAATATTTTGAGGGAAAAAAGCGACGTCTAGGCGACAACTTTATTTTAAAAAATTAACGAAGCAAGCTGTCTACTGGCTTATGTTTCTACTAGCCTTAAAACAACAAGGTTGTTTCCTTATGCTGTTCAGTACGCATATTATTGAAAACGTTAGCACATGCAACTTAAGGAATAGCTTGTTTTACTGTTCCCAAATGATAAACAGAATTTTGTTCAAAACTGTTTACAGCATCAATTTGCATGAGAATGAAAATGGTATTACACTGAAGTAATTAAATTATGCTGCCGTAAACACAATTTTTCCTCTAAAATTTGCCGATAATTAATACTGAGAATATTCTGGTATTTCTCCTTAACGCAATATATGCTCTGCCTACATATACTTACTCCTACGTATAGCTTACCGACAAAAATAGACGCCACAATTGTGCACAAAGTACATAATCCTGAAACGAGTAGACATTTTCTGTATACATGTAGACTGCCTTGGAATTTAATAAGAAGGAATGAGGAGCAAAGTGTATTGAATTTAAAATGTAAAAGTGTTGTTTTTTTTTTTATTAGCAGGGCCGCATTAGACTGACGGTATTCTAGAAACTTTCCATTAGGCATGGTCCGTCCTGGCTACAAGATTCGTTTTTTTTTTAAATTATATTTTTATCACACCAGAATCAATATGAAATTAGGAATTTGCCTTGAAAATGGATAAACGCGTTTGTTCCTACACCATAATTCAGTAGTAATCGAATTTGAATAAATTCATTATATGTGTTTTGATCTATTTGTTGCTATTTAATATTTCTAGATGGTTTTCATTACATATGTATAGTTTTTTCTGCGATCGTACTAGAAACAGCTGTTTGACGGACACGTTAGCAACCATAAAGTACTGCATTACCGGCCCTATCCTTAGCAACGGCCGTAAAAGTTACTTTTCAGGCCGTTACCCTTAGCAACGGCCGAAAAAGTAACTTTTACCGCCGTTGCTAAGGAGAGGGCCGGTAATGCAGTACATACGCCATACGCCGTCATCTGTCAGTGACAGAATGTCACGTAGTTTCTAACCTATAATTTTGAAAATTACTAAAAATTTAAATGGTTTTTAATTCGATCGCACAAAAAATGTAATATGCACCTCGGCCAAAACGTACTTTTTGGCCTTGATACATAAATAACTATTTCATGCGTATTTCCATTACGGTTTTATATTTATATTGTATATTGCAAACAGGCCTAAAGACTTATTTGACGCAGAGCGAATTATCAGTCGCTTCTTCCATACATATGTAGATGATTCCTACTCGGAACTCCTGATAACAACAATACTAGTTAAACATATACTCAATAGTACATGAATTATTGAAATTTATAAAGTAAAGGGAATATCTTGAAATGGGGTGCAAAAGTATTTTTAATCAATGAAAACTATTATCTACAAAAAGGTTTTCTAATGGTATATTACATAACAAAAGTTGTAAGAAGCATTTACGCACGAGTGGAAGAGTTGCGCACCGAGCCGCGTAGCGGCGATTGCGTAATTATTGCGTTAAAACTCGAGTTTTGTACTATACTTTTTCTACGATCACATAATACATACGATTTTAACAGATTTTTGGCTAATATGCACATGTAATTACGTTGTCTTGTCGATTTTGACAGTCTACTTTAACATTTTTACACAAGGGCGCGTTTTGCTTACCGTGTGTTAGGACTCGCTTACTATGCATGCAGGAAGTATTTGACGTGAGTCTACTTTGATAATTTCTAAAGGAAAAAGTGTGCTTTATTCTTACCGTGCGTAAGAAGTAAGAACCCACTTACTATGGATGCAGGCTGATACAGGTTGATATTATTTAAATATGTACACGCAAAACATATTTTTTGCCTCATTTACAAAAACATGAATTCAAACGATGGCGTATTACTTGAACACAGGCCGTTGTAGTAACTTAACTGCGCCATAACGTTGCTAACTTAATTATAGTTGTAGTTTATGGCCCCGTTAAAGTCTGACAGTGTTTTTAAATGTTCAACAAACAAGATTTTATTGTTTATAGAAGTGCGGTTCCAGCATTACTGATAGGTAATTTACAACCGTAAATAAAAGGCTTATGGGCAACGTAACTTTTTTTTATGTCAGCTTTGTTACAGCTAACTTTAAAGAGTACCTATCATTCATGCCAGTCTTGCTGATTCGCTACAAATTTTATTATTATTCAGATTTAATTGCTGCATTAAAAAAACGCAACGTTTAAACGCGAAGAAAAATAAAAGTCTCCTTCGTGCGAATAAGACTTTTAAAGTTATCTGAAGTGCCTAAAGCAATTAATTTTTAGTGTTTTTTTTTAACCACCCCACAATATATTTCTCATTTTTTGATATTTTTAGAGGTGATTACCTGAATAAAAACCAATCAAAATACAGAGTAAGAAAGCCTTTATTAAAAGACAGTTTTATTAATTCCAGAATGTTTGATAATCTATTTTTTTATCATCCCAAAATACACATCGTTGTTAGTGAAAACCTCCACTATGAAACAATATTTCAAATAAATATAGCTAGGTATTAGCCGTTGGCTAAATGTACAACATCGCATAAAAAAGTATTACCTAAATAGTGTAACATTAAAAATAGCAAAAAAAAACTGTAATCAACGCTTGTTTTCCAGTAAAATGAACATTCAACTGAAAAATATTCGTGAATGTACACCCAAGAGTAATTATAAAAATGTTATATCACTACAATGCTTACTCTGTTGCTTTGTGGAGTTCAAATCCGCTATAATTTTTGCCGTACACATTTTTTGCAACCAATTTGTATGAATAATAATAATTCAACTTGTTATCAACAAACAGATACTCTCTATTGTATCAAAACTTTTTTTGCAAGATACTCCAGTGATATTTTTAAAATCATAAAGCAGTTCTAGCCAACCGTGTGAAAAGCAGTTATTGCACCCATAGACAATTAGAACATTTGCGGTCAGTGCACTATTTTATTGTCGGACTTAAACACAATTTACTGCAGCTTTTGAAATGTACAAATCATAAATCAACTATGTTGTTCGTCATAAAGCATGAAATTAGTTGAATAAAGGCAAATCAAAATTTCATAACGTAGTTTTTCCAACGAAACAAGTGCACCGAAATAACTGACAAACAGAATTATCGATGCATACTGGACTTTTACATTTCCAGTTTATTATATAGCACGACAATGATTCACTTGTACATGCTTTTTGTTTTAAAATTAATAAATTAGCATGCCGCGGAAAATAATAAAGGTAATTTATTATTTTTTAGTAATACACACCCCAAAATATATAAAAAATGTATTGTAACTATAACTTCGTTGGAGTAAATTTGAAGTCAAAGCTATTAAATTATCATAATATTCCACTGTGTTTCTTTTATTAATTAGAAACAGTTCAAAAACCACTTCGCCGATTATATTTTGTCATTGAGAACCTTAACAAAAAGCGCAAGACCGTAGGAATTTATTATTCACCGCTCAAACAATGTCCTACTTTTTATTTCCTTGTAAAAGGTTCCTGAAGGATTTGCGGTCGAATATTAATTTATTTTTAATTAAAACTCGAACCAAATGTATATTTAATGTCGAATTTAAAATTAAAAACTCCGTTTAAACTTCTTTAATATATTCGAAAGGGAGCCTAATTTATTTCCCAATTACTACTTGATCGACCCCATTTGCAATAGGCACATCGACTATTCCCAAACTCATTAATGGAGATTTAATTGTACTCATTTAATTGCAATAACTTCGAAGAGCACTCGATGCGCCAATGGGTAATGAGGAGAATTTTAATTTTAAAGAACTTTTGGAAAACCACGAACTCTGCAGGCCTTATGCCTGTGAGTACTGCAACCTTTTTTGGCTAAAAACTATTTAGATTAGTTCTTATCATATCAGCAACCATCACAACAAGAATAACAATAACTCCTTAGCACATTATAAACGGTAAACAAAATCATTCCTAAAATGTAAGTTACAGATTTCGCCTTAACTAAACGGTTTTATAATTTTGCTACATTTTAATGTCTGGTTTTATGAAGCAAAAACTCAATCAACATTTTTACAAACTAATACAAATTAACCTTTCAAAATGAAGCGATTACATCACTGGAACAAAATTAATATAAACAAGTTTAATTGAATTTCAGTTAAACTTGTTCAGCATTAATGAAATAGAATTATTTAGAGTGGAACAGTATTAATAACAGCTATAAAATTTGCAAATTAATATTCATGACCTGAAAACTAAAAACAGTAATGGTCAATAAAATATTAATTTGAATATGGAAATATTTGTGTATTGATATTTAATAAGAATAAAACTGTACAATAATAGTATATTTTACAAAAAAAAACGACAAAAACTGACTTCATCTCTAGTCGTAAATGCTATTTTTTCTACGAAATTAAAATTATAATATAGAACGAACGTTAACATAAACGAACCAAATGACAATTATTATTGATAAATTATAAATGAATCATTTCATTTCCATAGCGACACCACTACACTGACATTGACATAAATAAAATTATAAACTGCAAACGAAATATATTTAATAATAATTTTTCTACCATTCTCAGGCTTTTATATAAAATGCTACATTAAAATTAAATTATTTGATAACAATATTAAGGCAATTTTACTTGATTATGAGTTAAAGCTTAAAAAAAATTGTAAATTTTACAATTTGATTTTCACATTGACATTGACACTATTTTCGCCACTAGAGACGAAAATAAATCTTTAATGTAGGGTGTGTAGTGAGAATATTACAACTTTTATATGTATACATGAGTAGAAAAAAAACCTATTTGACTTTGTAATATAAACGATTAATCTAGACACAATTTTTCGCAAACTTTTAAAGCCTATTAAGAAAATTGAATTCTAATTTTTATCGTTTATCTAATTAGGTCAAGTCGGTTGTTCTTAGAACAAGGGAACTGCTGATGAAATACGAATTTACTTTTCGATGAAAAGCAAGAGGAAATTTTCATACTATGCTCGATTTTCTTGCCTTTGTGCGTAAATTGTTTTGTTACCAAAAGCATTGCGTATATACCTAAAGCGGAACCCCGTTCTCTGTTATTTAAAGTTTCGAAAATAAATACATTCAAACCTCCATATTCCGTTCATCTTTGTTATCCAACAAGGTTGAACAAATTCAAATACGTATTTATAACCTAAATAAACTTCACTGATTGTGCACAAAATCAATACAATATATTATGAATACTACCTTCTACAGAAATAATTATTAAACTTTAAAATATTACTACGCATTACTACGCCAGGCGTCATTTTTATTGATAGCTAGTTTTATTCCTTACATCCATGTCTTACAGTGTTTCTCGTTTTTTGCTTTTAAATAGCGTTCATGTAAATGTTTTATGTTAAATTCTATACGCACTATTCTGTTTTAACTTTGTTGACAAGACCAAATCAACTGTTGTTCTCCGATTAAACCGGTCAGGTTTTTTCTCCGTTTACTCTTCGGCACTCCGTCTACCAGATTAAATTATAATAAAACTATTAAGTGGGCTTATTTATAACTAAAAATGGAGGCAAAGTATTTCTTTACGGGTTCTACTAAAAATATACCTACCCGTTTGCATTAACCAAACCAAATTTATGATTACTATCTATTTCATTTCCCTTCCGCGGGGAGTTTTCCTTCCTATAGGGGAAACGTAAATAATAAGCTTTCAACGGTTCGGTCCTGTCCCATCAACCACATGTTAAACGTATTGTTCTTGTTTATCCCTTGCTATACCTATCATTCCTGTATCGCTTTAAGTTTTTATAAGATATCTACGAAAAGTTGCTTGTATTGAAGATAAAGAAAGTTTAAGCGACATCAAATATAACTGCAAGAAATGTCTAACATTGAATTAGTTCATTGGCTTGGCATTCCTTTTTGGTGTTAAAATTTTGATTTCGATTTTTTATAATGTGATAAAAGGTAATAAATTATTGTCAAACTTTTTATTAAACTAATATACAATGTAATAGTTTTTATTTAGTTTATTGCCAACTGTGTGATGCCATAAATGTTGTCGTCTGCGAATGTGGCGAAAGAGGTATCGCTTGACATTGGAAAATGTGATGATTAGAAGATATATAATAGGGGCCTCAAGACGCTACCCTGCGCAATGCCAGAATTAATTGTATCCGAGACAGGCGATAGTAAAAAATGCGAAAATTATGGTGGCATATCTTTTCTTAGTGTAGTAGAAAAATTATATGAAAGAATTTTAGAGGAGAGATTAAGGGAACATTTCGAAAGAAATTTGGAAGAGGCAATGTGGCTTCAGACCGGGTAAAAGCACGCATGATCTGATTTTTACGTTAATACAGTTAAGTGAAAAAACAATGGAACATTCAATAATGGGTGTACTTGTGTTTTATCAATCTGTCTAAAGCCTTCGATAGTGCCAAGGGAAAATATCTGAAAGATATTGAAACAAAGTAGAGTGGGAGAAGGATTATTAATCGCCATCAAGAGTTTTTATAAGAGTAGAAGAAATTATGTGCAAACCCATAACAGCAGTTCCCAGGAATTTATAACAACAGTGGGAGTAAGACAAGAATGTAGATACGCATTAAGATACAGAAAGTAGATACGCGAAAATAGGATGGAAAATGAAGATGGAGGGAAAAAGAAATTGAGGAAGACCAAGAATAAATTGGGAAAAAGAAGTGAGGCAGAGACTAGAAGAAAAAGGAGTCAGCTGGAGAGATGTGCCACAATTAGCTAACGATAGGCAGGAGTAGAGAAACATAACAAAGAAATAGAAAAGCATACCTCGACATCGAGAGGTACAAGAGGAGCCGATTTAGAAGAAGAAGAAGAAGAACGTCCGTATATTATTCTTGGTGCCTAACCAGTAAATGTCTTTCGTCTATGTAAGATTTCAGCATGGGAAATATATTGTGGGGAAAATTTTGTTTATTATTGTATAGCAGCCCAGGTTTTTGTAAAGCAGTTCTTTATATATTTAATTATTTTATTCATTAACTTCTGTACTGATAATATTTTTTTTTTATTTCCAGAGTTAAGTTCCAAGTCTATCATTTCGATTTACCGCTGAAGAAGTAACGCGAGTTTTGTGAAATTTACATCTAGTGATAAAATGAAAAATACGATAGGTAAGTTAAATACAATTTTATTTCTTGTCTTTATGGTTTTTGCATGAATTGGCATTTAAGTTTTCTGCACATACACATACCGGTGCATACATAGACTTCATGTAAGAAAATAGTAAACCTCCGATTTACCGGAATCGCTTTAATCCGGCTTGCAAATTACTAAGGATTTTTTTCTCAGTTTATTATGAAAAATTTTTGATAATTTGTGTTGTTCTGCAATTTTGTTGATTCATCAATTCATTTGGATAACCCGTAGAATCGGAGAGTGTTCTGTAATATCCAAAAATTTTAAAAATCTCAGTGTTCGCATATTTCACCGCGATTAGCAATTTTCCCAAAAATTTCCGTCATATAATGCTTAACTTCATGGCTTCCTTAATTTAATGCTATTTTGTGCACGAAATTTTTTGTTAATCTTGTACATCATTTAGCCGACGGGTAAAAGTAATAGTAGTCGTTACTCACAATTAAGGCCGTTCTACTAACACCTGTGAACAATTACCGCTTCTACGCTTGCATATTACGCTACTAAGTGCGGCTGACATAACAAACGTATTTGTATAAGCCTGTTGTTAACTGGTATAGTTAGGCTGTATCGAATACGCTTTCTGGTGGACGACTTTGTAAGTGATGTTTGCTGTAAACTACACACATTGTATTTACTCCGCCATCCTCGAGTAAACCCCGTTTACTTGGTTTGTTGTTGAAGCGCAAAATATCGATCGTTTTTTGCTTAATAGTAACCACGCACCGTCATCTGTTAAGACATTTGATAATTTACATAAACACACAACACGGGAGGCAAAAACAGTGACGCTTGAAAAAAAACCGCGGTACAACGTCAGACATTGACGAACATGCTAAATTAATCTCATATTCAATGTATAATTAACTAAAAAAAAACAAATTTTGTCTTAGTAATAACAAACGACAGTTTAACTGTATTTTTTAGGTCTAATTGTTTTATTTATTTTAGACGGCAACTTAAACAAAGCGTATTATTATATACAGAGAACGAAGAAAGAATACAGGGTGTTTCGTAAAAAATGCGAAAAAAATTAAAAGGTCATTCCTTATCGAAAATTCAGGGGGTCTTTTGTATAAAAATGTTTCCTTAGACGTCTCCTTTCGGAGTTACATCCCCTAAAGGGGAGAGGTAAAATTAGGTTTCTATTTTATTGCTCAAATTTGAATAAATGTAGGAGAATGTTATTTGGTAGATGTTTTATACTTAATAAAAGGTTTCCCATAGTAATATTTTCAATCGTCTTCCACCTTCACAGGGGGCTAAAAAGTGCGACCCCTGTTGGTTTTTTTATCAGAACTTTTTGGTGGGTTAAAATTTTGCAATTAAAACATTCTTTTTTGAAACCATGGTAACCACCAAAATGAATTGTTTTATATTGGAATATTTAATGGTTCATGTTCACTTATTTCATTTTTTACCCAAAAACTGTATGTTTTACGAGAAAAACTAAAAACTTAAAAAAGTTTCTAAAAAATCAAGTCCCCGCCCTTTGTAATATTTTCCATTTTATCGATGTATCATTTTACTACCCATGATTAAAACAAAATTCAATGTGCAAGCTTTTAAGCAATGCTTTTAAAATGCATTAAACTAATAAAATAAAATATATGGGTTACGTTACAGTCCCAGAGGAAAACTCTTTTTGTGAATCCATTACAAAACAACCTGATCCTACAGATCTAAAAAATATGTCAATTTTATTATATTTAAAACAAATGATAGACATTCATTTAAAATATTGTACGCGAACAAAAATTTTTTGCCTGACAATTTTTTTTTTTGCATTGTGTTCACGGTTTCTTCAACTATTCAGTAGTATTTCTTCTTCTTCTTAATCGGTTCCTCTTGTACCTTTCGGTGTCGAAGTATAAGTAGTATTTAAAACACTGAAAATAATTACTACAGTTGGTAGTTTAATTTTACCCCAATTTGTAGAAAATTATTCAGAATTACTTCGCAATTTTTAGTTTTGTCTTGGCTTTAACATAATATTTCGATTTCCAGTCTGAATTAACATAACATGCGAATTCTATTAAATTCAGTGATATTTCTGCAACATAACCACAAGCAAACTTATGCCTTATACCAACAATTGCTTGTTCAAACATTAATAAACAACCCCCCTTAACATATGGCAGTGATTTCTGTAAATGCCGTAGACAAGACGTGTTGGTTATGTGAAAAGGAGTACAGAGCTACAGCTTTGGCCTAAAGGGATTTGCGCTAGATTTTAGACATAAGGAAAAGAGATTTTGCCGGCAACGGATGGTATAACACCGCAGTATAAGATGAAAATAAACAGGTTTGATGTTTTTGTTGTAGCTACTAAGAATTTTTTAAAGTTTAGCTCACTATCTCCAGCTAAACTGATTGCTTTAGCGCGTGTTGCGATTTTCTGTTGGTACTCAAACAATTAAAACGCAGTTAAGTTCCCAATACTGGTAATTAAAATGTAGATCGATAGAGCTACAATGTTGGTTGTAGTGCTTAATAGAACCTTTTTGATATTTCCTTGGTTTTCGTTTTTAATAAGTGGCTTTTGGCCTTTACTGAAAGACTGTGTTAGAATAGTATACCAATTTATCGAGTTTTGGCTACTTCCCAGGTTGGGTATAAATGCGAAATTCATAAACTACTGCGAACAAATACTTCCCCAATACAACTAACAAATTCATGAAAAGTTAGAGATAAGAATTAAGTAAAGAAACACTGATGCACGCAGAGATGCTAAGACAACAATTTAATATGGAAATAGACTTCGTGATCAAATAGTTTAGTTAATAATATAATAGGAAGTCTTTATTTAGCTTCAGGGCTAATTCTGCACATCTACATCCTGCTTATATAATTATTTCTTCAAATGGTCTTAAAATACTAACCAGCAGGCCTTATAAGAGGTGGGGGGCAAGAGGGGTAGATACGCCGGGCCTCCAAGTTTTAGGGGCATCAATTTTTAACTTGATCTGTTAGAAAAAAGTGCATAATATTTATGTAGTTGAAATAACAGTTTCATAACATTTAACATACAGGGTGCGCCATTAGTGCGATAAAGTCCATTATTGCCCTTAATGTCAACTTAATAAAAAAAAGTTTTCAATGAAACTTATAGTATTTCTACACGTGCATGTTTTAAAATTAGTTTCAAGTATACAGGGGGTTTCATAAAAGTGGGGCGTCACTAAAGGTATTTTTTTTTAATTGAACACCCAGTATATTTTTGCATAATCGAATTCAGCAAGAAAATCTCCATATGACAGTATTTTGTTTTTTTAATTTTTTTGCGACGTTGCCAATTTATCTTAAAAAATCTTTGAATTTCCAGAAAAACAGGGTACAATACTTGTCAAGAGCACAACCTTATGAATAATAATTGGCATATGATATTTTGTACATACAAAGTCAAAAGGTGTAGTCACAGTCTAAATACATCAAAATTAATTTATATTATACAGGGTGTTTCTTATAGATGTGCCAACTTCCCAATTTTCAAACATCAATAACTTTATTTTTTCAAATGGAACACCCTGTATATTATTACGTCATTTTGTTGCATTTTTGTTTTTCTTCAACTTTTCTTAATACTTACCTATACCTAAAATGAATATTTTCTGAGATATTTACATTTTACTTATTCTTATAAGCGTTGTGTAGGAATTTCCTAGTTTTCTCGGAGTGGGCCCCGACTTTGACAATAGAAACAATAATTTCTGTAGTAACAAATGTCAGAGTTAATTGCTGTCAATTGTTAAAACATAAATAAATGAGTATAACATATTTAATAGGAATTTTCCAAAAAAAGAATTGATTGATGCGGTCTATGTTCAGGGTGGCGTATTTTCGATGCCCATACAGGGGGGGTATCTCGGTTATTATCAGAGATAGAAAAAAAACTAAGTACGTAGTCGCGATTTCTTTTTTCGAGAGGAATTTATTGTCGTAAACAGATTTTTGATCTTTTTTAATTTTCGAAATATAGTTTTTTTTTTAATCTCTGATAATTACCGAAATACCCTTCCTGTATGGGCATCGAAAGTACGCCACCCTAAACATAGACCGTATCAATGAATTCTTTTGTGGAAAATTCCTATTAAATATGTTATACTCATTTATTTATGTTTTAACAATTGACAGCAATTAACTCTGACATTTGTTACTACAGAAATTATTGTTTCTATTGTCAAAGTCGGGGCCTACTCCGAGAAAACTAGGAAATTCCTACACAACGCTTATAAGAATAAGTAAAATGTAAATATCTCAGAAAATATTCATTTTAGGTATAGGTAAGTATTAAGAAAAGTTGAAGAAAAACAAAAATGCAACAAAATGACGTAATAATATACAGGGTGTTCCATTTGAAAAAATAAAGTTATTGATGTTTGAAAATTGGGAAGTTGGCACATCTATAAGAAACACCCTGTATAATATAAATTAATTTTGATGTATTTAGACTGTGACTACACCCTTTGACTTTGTATGTACAAAATATCATATGCCAATTATTATTC